>JARQOD010000003.1:101523005-101574566 GCA_033576555.1 Oophaga sylvatica
TTCCAATTTTGGCTCGATACGGCACAAAAATATACAGTGGTATATCAATCCCAAAAGTTTTCATTTATTTCATATTACTGAGTGATATCTATTGTAAATTCTAAAATAGCTCAAAAGACAAAACCAGTATATTCCTCCAAACATATTATGGCATCAATAGTGCTCCATACAGAATAATAGCTCCAATATATTGCTCCATACAGTATTATGGGAAACCACATAGTGCCCATACAGAAAAATGGCTCCATATATTGCTCCTACGGGATTAGGGGCCCCAAACATAGAGCTCCATGCAGAATAATGGCCCCATATATTTGCTCCAAAACAGTAAAATTTGAGCCCTTTACATTGCTTCATAACAATTATGGCACCCACATAGAGCTCCATACAGATTAATGAGCCCCATATAATGCTCCATATATAATGGGCCATATAATCCCTTTTCTATATTAATCGACCCTATAAGATGCTCCATATATGATAGGCCCCAAACGATGCTCCAATATATAATTGGCCCCATATGATGTTTCATATATAAGGGGCCCCCATATGATGTTCCATATATAATGGGCCCCATAAAGATCCCTCCAGTATATTATGGGCCCCATATATGATGCTCCAGTGTATGATGGGCCCCATATGATGGTCTCCATGCGCCATCCATAAAAAAATTAAATTGAAATGCTCACCTCTCCTCGCTGGCAGCTGGCCTGCTCGAGGCACCAGCCCCAGTACTGGCACCGGGCCAACATAGCATGCCGGTGTCCCCGACTGTGAGTGGGCCCCCCGCCTGCTCAGGGCCCCGGCACTAGCCCGGGTGCACCGGGTGCTGATGCCGGCCCTGCTTATATATTTATATAACCCTGTGCTGGACATGTACTCACGGTGATCGGTCAGGACAATATCTATTTTTGGTAATCTTGTATCTGCCGTGATCAGAGTCTCATTATTTTCCGCCATTGTATCTGTTTTTGGAAAATAAAGTAAATCCTGTTAGAATGGTATATCAGTGATCAGAAATACATTAGCACTGTCACCCAGCTTTACTATAGTCCTGAGAGGCAAATTTGCACAACATTTATCCCTACATAATGGGGAAAATTAGGAATGGGACGGGAAAGCCTAGTGATATGTTCGAGTCCCTGCACCTGCATGTGTTCCGACCACGCACCACAATTGTGGATACCAGGGCTATGGGGTACTCGGAGCCGAGCCCATGGAAATCTATGGGAGTTGTCACTGGTAGCGGTGGCTCGGTCCGTGGCCCTGGCGGTCGTGCAATGGGGGAATATTTACAGGGGATTATTAGGTATAGGTAGTTCGTGACGCCACCTGCGGTTTCTGGTAAATTGTACCAGCGCTGCTCTAAGGACTTTCACAGGGGATGTTATGGGGCAGCTTGGTAGTAAGTCTCCCACAGGTGAGACGGGTCCCTGGAAGTCTATGGTGATGATGATGATGCAGGGTGTAGTAAGAATTCAGTCAAACACAATGCAGCTTCTTTTCATACCTTTTACTGATGGTGGTTCAAGCAGATCCCGGGGAGCTGGTCGGGGTGGAGAGTGCACATTCGGGTAACAGCTGAGCAGGTTAGAGGCCTCCTTTACTTCCATATACATGTGAGTCCAACTTGCCTGAAGCGAAGTTAACTCTGAATCTCCAGCTTTCTCAATAGCTGTACTGCCCGGCCAACATTGTGGTGGAGCCTTCTAGGTGATGAAACTAAGTCCTTACTTTTGTCTGCGCTTGACTCAAAGTCCCTGTTCCACCTGACTCCGGTTACGTATTGACACTTAGGGCTGCTCTCTGCAACCTGTAGTCCAGATGCCTCCGGTTTTCTTGTTACTATGCTTGAAACAATAGCAACGCTTCGGACCCCGGTGTCCGGCAATTTAGTGCAGGTAATCCAATACCTGTAGCACTGCTCTGTCTTCTCCACTGCGCCCTTCGCCCTGCTTCACGCTCTTAACATAAACACTTGTAACTTTCAATGGCGAGGTCAGCTTTCTCTAGGGCTCGCTGAGTAGCCCTCAGTATCCTCTAAGTCCCACTTGGACTGACACTGAGCTGATCCGTCCGAAGACAGGAGCCAGATTCCACTACTCTCCCTCCTAGGTTGGCTGACTGACTAACCACCTCAGATACGTGTCACTCCCCTTTTTGTCTCAGAAGGGTGTGTCTGAAAGTGTGAGTGACAGTGAATGAATATCAAGCGTTGCTGTTACCTTCCTGTGCACTCTCCTGGATTTTTATGTGTGTACCTGCGTAGCTGGGCCACACATCTGTGTGGACCCGCCACCACAATTGTGGGTTACCAGGGCAATGGGGTACTCAGAGCCGAGCCCGTAGAAGTCTATGGGATTTTTGTCACAGGTAGCTGTGGCTCGGTCTGTGGCCCTGGCGGTCTGGCGTATGTTGGGGGAATATTTACAGGGGATAGATTTGTATACAGTTCGTGACGCCACCTGTAGTATCCTGGTAATTAGTACCAGCGCTGCTGTAGATCTCTGAGGGGATGGTGATGCAGCTAGATGTCAGGTCCCCTACAGGTAGGACTCTTCCCTCAAAGTCTATGAAGTTAGTGTAGTCGGGTGCAGATAAATAACACAGTCTCACACGGTCAGCGTCTTTCCATACCTTTACTTGTAAGATGTTCAGGCAGGTCCCAGGGAGGCTGATCCAAGGAGAGTGTATCTTGAGACAGCAGCTGGACAAGTTAGGGGCCTCCTTTACTTTCAATACACGATGAGTACAACCAGCCTGAAGCGTAGTTCCCTCAATAACTCCAGCTAATCCATAGCTGTACTGCCCAGTCAGTTTTGTGTTAGGGGCCTTCCTGCGAGAGAGCTGAATTCCTATCTTGCTGATCAGGCTCAAAGTCTTCACTCCCCCTGACCCCAGTTACGTACTGACTATAAGGGGCTTGTTTGCCGCGACCTAAGGTCCGGTAAATCCCTGGTTTTCTTACCACTATGCTTGAAGCTAATAGTGATCCTTCGGTCCCCAGTGACCGGTTGCAATGTGCAGGACTTCTTCAATCCGTAAGCACTATTCCAATAAACCACTGTGCCTTTCGCCTTGTCCTCGCTGGTAGCATAAGCACTCACACTAGCCAAGAGTCGAGTAGTCACTTCTTTCTTTTCCTTCACTTTAAAGTTAGTTACAGATTCTCAGTTATCAATAGGCAGGAGCACGTCTCTGAACCTTACACTGTCCTGGAGACAGGTGACTGAAGTCTTTCTGCACTAAGCTTCTTCTTTCCTTCCAATGTATTCTGATGAGGTACAGCTCTGACTAGGCTGAGGTGAATTAAACCACCTGTACTAGACTCCACTTTCCGAACTGATGATAGAGCAATCTGGACTGCTTCCTCCCTCCAGCTAGGCTCCAGACGTCCTCTCTGTCCGAAGACAGGAACTGAACTCCTTCCTCTCATATCACTCAACCAATATACACCCTGACCACTCCCTTAAAGTAAAACTACACTACCCTAAGGGTGTGTCTAGTGTATGTTGAGTGAATGGATATTTAGCATTAAACTGCTGTCTCGCCACACACTCTCCAGGGTACTGCGTGTGCCTAACACCAGGGCTACACATTCCCCCATGGTAAAAGACAGCACTCCCGGGCTGTAAAATACAAAAGAGACATTTTGTTTATGCATGAAAACATTAAACAATAAACATTGGTTCGTCCCATCCGGGAGGTGAGGATATCTTGAACGTTGCGAAACAATAACATTATATATGAAATACAAAAGTATTAAATAGCATTCAATAAATATACAGTATTCTTGTGAAGGACCCGCACCAAACCTTCAACGTGGGTCCTGGGTGGGCTGCAGGACATCCAAATGCAGACCTCACTCAGTGCCACACCACACGGGTTTTATGTTCAGAGGTAGTTGTGCTGGTTTATGTAAAACCAAGATAAGGCACCGAAGCGCAACTATGTACAAATAAGTTCTGGGTTGGCACAGTCCTCAACCTCAAAGTCCATTGTAAAACCAAAGACACAAATATAATATCACATTATTATACTAAAGTGCAAAACTTTTTCTGGTTACCCAGCCGGGCATTCTACGGTTAGAAATATATATAAATGTATTATACTCTTCACTTGTGCAAAATTTTATAAAACATTTCTGAAACTTTCTACAATATTACTTATGGTAGACCCTATAGGGATCTCACCGATTCTTCTTTACTATTTATTCATTTACAAATACACTTTCCACCCGGGGGCTGGAACAATGCAATGGGCCCTAGATCCCAGGACTAGCAAATCATGCGCTGCGATTAGGGTCTGGGTCGCTAGTTGCGATGTAGATTTGACTTTCATTTGCGATGCACTTGCAGGGGGCGATGCTGGGGCACGGCCGGATACTGCTTGAGCTGGAGACGGGGACGCTGCGGTAGTGATGACGTTACCTGCGTCTGGGACGGGGTCACGGACGATGGTGACGTTAAGGGCATACCATCCCTTCATTCCCCAGTGCCGTGTGTACGTGACAATGTCTCCATTTACTAAGTCCCTCCCGGGATGGCCTTGCGGTAGGTGGGATTCTACGTCCCTGCGACTAACAAAGACCCCTGGGTAGAGGCCCGGTTCACGGATGAAGCCCCAGCCCTTCCGGAGCTGGAACTCAGTCACACACCCCTGCCGCCGCGGTTCCCTCAGGGTACCTTTCTCTCTCCGGACACTCTCTTTGTCCGCGATCAGCTCTGCATGTTGTCGCTGACGGTTCCGCTGAGCTTCCCGCTCTTCCTCCTGCTGGCGTTTCTGCTTCTCCTCACGACGCTGCCACTCATGTTCCCACTGGGCGGTATAGGCGACGTCATCCAGGCGCGCCATCTCGTCCCAGTCGACGTCTGGTAACGACGGACAGGACCCCTCCGGTGTCCCTGTCGGGGATCGATCATCTGCTGCGGCCTCCTGGCCGGGCGGGCGTTCCGGAACTGGCGGTACCTCCTCAACCTCCTTCGCCTCCACCGCTTCACCGGTGGGATCAGGATCGGTACTTTCGGGGGCAGCCTCCGGTTGCTCCTTCGCCTTGGGCAGCAGAATCTTCGGTAACTCGAATCGTGGGGGGTCGTTGAGGGGAGAGATCACCGTGTCCCACAGCCTCCGCTGCTCCAGGGTACGCCGGCGTCTCTCGATCTCTTCAAATCCAGGTTGGTGCTGGACCATCTTCTTCAGGCGTGCATTTTCTGCTTTTGTTTCTAGCAACGCCTGCTGCAGGTGCAGAATCACGGATAACTCCGGTGCTGGTGGCAGCTTGGCTGGGGCACGGGGCCTGCCTTCCTCCGCTTCCCTGCTCGGCTGCACACGTCCTGCTTCCATGATGTTCCAGAAGATTCTCTCTTCTTCCTCCAGAGACATCCGGTCTCTTCCGTGGAGGCGGGGTTTGCGTCTCCTCCTCCTCGCAGGGAAGGTGAAGAGGAGGCGGACCTCCTTTGCTGTAGGGCAGAATCGCATGTTGTAATAGCACTTTGAGAGGGCAGGCATTTTCTTCGCGCCACAGGGGGGTAGACGCCCACGAAGGTACGCCCACCTTCTTCTCCAGCGCCTGAGGGCGCGAATATGGCGACAAAAATGGCGATTTTGGCGCCAAAAGTGCAAACAGTCCTTTTTCACAAAAACAATTCCTTAGGCACACAGGGCTCGCAATTCTGCGAGTTTCGCATCCTGTTCGTGACGCCAAGTTGTGTGGACCCGCCACCACAATTGTGGGTTACCAGGGCAATGGGGTACTCAGAGCCGAGCCCGTAGAAGTCTATGGGATTTTTGTCACAGGTAGCTGTGGCTCGGTCTGTGGCCCTGGCGGTCTGGCGTATGTTGGGGGAATATTTACAGGGGATAGATTTGTATACAGTTCGTGACGCCACCTGTAGTATCCTGGTAATTAGTACCAGCGCTGCTGTAGATCTCTGAGGGGATGGTGATGCAGCTAGATGTCAGGTCCCCTACAGGTAGGACTCTTCCCTCAAAGTCTATGAAGTTAGTGTAGTCGGGTGCAGATAAAT
Organism: Oophaga sylvatica; assembly: GCA_033576555.1. Classification (NCBI taxonomy): domain Eukaryota; kingdom Metazoa; phylum Chordata; class Amphibia; order Anura; family Dendrobatidae; genus Oophaga; species Oophaga sylvatica. Next base: position 101,529,032 of record JARQOD010000003.1, read on the forward strand.
AACACAGTCTCACACGGTCAGCGTCTTTCCATACCTTTACTTGTAAGATGTTCAGGCAGGTCCCAGGGAGGCTGATCCAAGGAGAGTGTATCTTGAGACAGCAGCTGGACAAGTTAGGGGTCTCCTTTACTTTCAATACACGATGAGTACAACCAGCCTGAAGCGTAGTTCCCTCAATAACTCCAGCTAATCCATAGCTGTACTGCCCAGTCAGTTTTGTGTTAGGGGCCTTCCTGCGAGAGAGCTGAATTCCTATCTTGCTGATCAGGCTCAAAGTCTTCACTCCCCCTGACCCCAGTTACGTACTGACTATAAGGGGCTTGTTTGCCGCGACCTAAGGTCCGGTAAATCCCTGGTTTTCTTACCACTATGCTTGAAGCTAATAGTGATCCTTCGGTCCCCAGTGACCGGTTGCAATGTGCAGGACTTCTTCAATCCGTAAGCACTATTCCAATAAACCACTGTGCCTTTCGCCTTGTCCTCGCTGGTAGCATAAGCACTCACACTAGCCAAGAGTCGAGTAGTCACTTCTTTCTTTTCCTTCACTTTAAAGTTAGTTACAGATTCTCAGTTATCAATAGGCAGGAGCACGTCTCTGAACCTTACACTGTCCTGGAGACAGGTGACTGAAGTCTTTCTGCACTAAGCTTCTTCTTTCCTTCCAATGTATTCTGATGAGGTACAGCTCTGACTAGGCTGAGGTGAATTAAACCACCTGTACTAGACTCCACTTTCCGAACTGATGATAGAGCAATCTGGACTGCTTCCTCCCTCCAGCTAGGCTCCAGACGTCCTCTCTGTCCGAAGACAGGAACTGAACTCCTTCCTCTCATATCACTCACCAATATACACCCTGACCACTCCCTTAAAGTAAAACTACACTACCCTAAGGGTGTGTCTAGTGTATGTTGAGTGAATGGATATTTAGCATTAAACTGCTGTCTCGCCACACACTCTCCAGGGTACTGCGTGTGCCTAACACCAGGGCTACACACACCCCCCCTTGGTAAAACACAGCACTCCCGGGCTGTAAAAGACAAAAAAGAACATTTTGTTTTGCATTAACATAAACATTATAACTCTTCCCATCCGGGAGGTGAGGATTTCTTAAACGTTACATTTTGTACAATGGAAAAAATACAAAAGTATCAAAAGTATCAAAATATCAAACATTCGCATATATACAAGATACTTGTGGAGGACCCGCACCAAAAACCTCCCACGTGGGTCCTGGGTGGGCTGCAGGACTTCTGACTGCAGACCTCACTCTAGGCCCACCATACGGGTTTTTCTTCAGAGGTAGATAGTAGTAGTGGTTTTATGTAAAACCAAGATAATGCACCGAAGCGCAACTATGTACAAGATAAGTTCTTGGGCCGGCACAGTCCTCAGCCTCTCAGTCCATGGCATGGTTAAAGACACATTTATAAACTCAATTTTCAAGTTTTCACATATACTTTAACTGAATTTACCCAACCGGGGTAGTCTATGCAACTATGCAATCTACATCTTTATTCTTTAACTTTTCAAATTCTCTAACTCTCACTTTACCCAGCCGGGTATTCTATGTAAAACATCAGTATACACAGTAATAAAGTGCAAAAATGGCAATTATTTCCTCAGAACTTTTTACAATTTCTATAATGCGGTAAACCCCTGTCTGGGTCCTACCGGTCTTCACTATTACAAACTTCCCATTACGTCTTCCACTCCTGGGGCTGGAACGACGCGATGCTCTTTGGATCCCATAACAAATAAGTCATGGCCCGATATCTGCGTTTGAGTGGCCACAGTCCTTGTGCGAACCTTCTGGGACGCATCGGGTGTCTCAGGCAAATATTGGCTTCTCATCAAAGATGCAGGCTTAGGCTGCGATTTAACTGTGGTCGCATCATCCAGTTGCGATCCAGAATGAGTCGCAGGTTGCGTTGCGGGACACTTTGCTGATTGCGATGCCGAATAGGTCGCTGATTGCGAAGCAGAGCAGGTCGCTGATTGCGAAGCAGGGGGCGATGCTGGGGCACGGCCTGGTGCGGTGGGAGCTCTGAACTGGGACGCTTCAGTACCGGCGTCGGGGACGGGGTCACTAACGATGGAGACGTTCAGGGCATACCACCCTTTTAAACCCCAATGACGGGTGTAGCTCACAATGTCCCCATTAATCAGGTCCCTCCCAGGATGACCGATTGGTAAGTGGGACTCCACATCCCGGCGGCTTACAAAGACCCCTGCGAAGAGGCCCGGCTCGCGGATGAAGCCCCAGCCCTTGCGGAGCTGGAACTCGGTGACGCACCCCTGCCGCCGCTGTTCCCGTAGGGTACCTTTATCCCTGCGGACGGTCTCCTTGTCAGCTATGAATTCCTCATGTTGTTTCTGTCGGGACCGCTGGATGTCTCTTTCTCTCTCCTGCTTTTGGCGTTGCTGCTCCTCCTCACGACGGCGCCACTCACTTTCCCACTGTACGGCATAAGTGACGTCATCTAATCGCTCCATCTCGTCCCAGTCGACTTCCGGCAACGATGGCTGGGACCCCTCCGGTGACCTTACCGGGGAGCGGTACTCTGCGGTGGCCTCCTGGCCTGACTGGCACTCCGGTCCGGGCAATACCTCCTCAGCCTCCTTCTCCTCCACCTCCGCATCGGTGGGATCAGGTACAGCACTCTCGGCGGTAACCTCCGGTCGTCCCTCAGCCTTCTCCAGCAGCGATTTCAGGAATTCAGGAGACGGCCCTTGGCTTGTAGGAGAGAACACTGCGTCCCACAGCAGCCGCTGTGTTTGGGCACGCCAATGTTTCTCCGTCTCCTTTAGATCAGCACGACACTGGAGCTTCCTTTTTAGCTCCTCATTCTCCTTCCGCAGCTCCATCATGGCGGGGTCGGTGTCCCTATCTGGGGACAGCTCCGGCACAGGTAGAAAATCTTCCGGTCCTTGGCACAGATTCTCCTGTCCTTCCGCCATCTCGTCCCAGGCCAGAGTGTAGTTTCCATCTGGAACAATCTGGTCTCTTCCGTGGAGGCGGGCTTTGCGTCTCCTCCTCTTCGCATAGAGGATAAAGAGGAGGCGGATTTCCTTAGCAGTGGGGCAGGACCGCACATTGTAGTAACATTTGGAGAGGGCGGCCATAACTCTCGCGCCACTGGGGGGTACACGCCCACGAATGTACGCCCACCTTCTTCACCAGCGCCTCAGGGCGCCAATATGGCGGCAAAATGGCGGTATTTGGCGCCAAAAGTGACACACAGTCTTTTTTTCACCAAACAGTTCATATAGGCACACAGGACTCACAACTGCAAGCTTTCGGATCCTGTTCGCGACGCCAAGTTGTTCCGACCACGCACCACAATTGTGGATACCATGGCTATGGGGTACTCGGAGCCGAGCCCATGGAAATCTATGGGAGTTGTCACTGGTAGCGGTGGCTCGGTCCGTGGCCCTGGCGGTCGTGCAATGGGGGAATATTTACAGGGGATTATTAGGTATAGGTAGTTCGTGACGCCACCTGCGGTTTCTGGTAAATTGTACCAGCGCTGCTCTAAGGACTTTCACAGGGGATGTTATGGGGCAGCTTGGTAGTAAGTCTCCCACAGGTGAGACGGGTCCCTGGAAGTCTATGGTGATGATGATGATGCAGGGTGTAGTAAGAATTCAGTCAAACACAATGCAGCTTCTTTTCATACCTTTTACTGATGGTGGTTCAAGCAGATCCCGGGGAGCTGGTCGGGGTGGAGAGTGCACATTCGGGTAACAGCTGAGCAGGTTAGAGGCCTCCTTTACTTCCATATACATGTGAGTCCAACTTGCCTGAAGCGAAGTTAACTCTGAATCTCCAGCTTTCTCAATAGCTGTACTGCCCGGCCAACATTGTGGTGGAGCCTTCTAGGTGATGAAACTAAGTCCTTACTTTTGTCTGCGCTTGACTCAAAGTCCCTGTTCCACCTGACTCCGGTTACGTATTGACACTTAGGGCTGCTCTCTGCGACCTGTAGTCCAGATGCCTCCGGTTTTCTTGTTACTATGCTTGAAACAATAGCAACGCTTCGGACCCCGGTGTCCGGCAATTTAGTGCAGGTAATCCAATACCTGTAGCACTGCTCTGTCTTCTCCACTGCGCCCTTCGCCCTGCTTCACGCTCTTAACATAAACACTTGTAACTTTCAATGGCGAGGTCAGCTTTCTCTAGGGCTCGCTGAGTAGCCCTCAGTATCCTCTAAGTCCCACTTGGACTGACACTGAGCTGATCCGTCCGAAGACAGGAGCCAGATTCCACTACTCTCCCTCCTAGGTTGGCTGACTGACTAACCACCTCAGATACGTGTCACTCCCCTTTTTGTCTCAGAAGGGTGTGTCTGAAAGTGTGAGTGACAGTGAATGAATATGAAGCGTTGCTGTTACCTTCCTGTGCACTCTCCTGGATTTTTATGTGTGTACCTGCGTAGCTGGGCCACACACATGTCCCTCGACAAAGAGGCAATCCCTGCATGTGTTGTGGCTGGTGAACAGCTGCGAGACAGGCAGCCGCGGGGACTCGGACATATTTTTCGAGCACGCCGAAGTCACTCGGTAAGCACCCGAGTTTGAGTCGAATTTCCTGTTTCGCTCTCTGCACCCCTCTAATGTCAGGTACAGGTAGAGATGATTAGAAAGAGGGGCATACAGACCCTTGACACCTTTTGTGGTGACCTTGTTGCTTGTCTCCCGACCATTCCCATAATTAAGGAATGACTGAGACAGAAAAAAGTTCCAAAAGTCTCCCAGTCGCTGTAGAACTACAGCTCCCAGCATATTTTATAGTGCCCACAGGGGAGGGAGGCATCAGAGCCTTATCGTTGTCGGGATCGCTGGTGTGTCGCTATGTGTGACGGGGCCCTTACCTGATTACCTCCCGGACTCATCACATAGAAGATAATGCAAAGTTTCTTTTCTCAATCATCACAAAGCAAAACTGAAACTGAACGTACAGCTGACGGAAAACGATTACGTCACGCCCTGGGAAAAAGAGAGTGCGGCTCAATGCTGGCGGACTAATCAGATCATGGAGGAAGGGGTGACCCTAATATTACTGCCATACCGGACATCACGGGTTGATGGGTGTTTCCCCATCCTCTCATCTTACATGAGGCAGATAAGGCTTGAGATCTATGTGCCCCGCCGTCCAGAGGCAGTACATAGCAGCCCTGGTGGTCTTGAGTGGTAAATAGGTTAATATTTGTCCGAGTTGCCATCTCTCTGCACATGATAGACGCAGAACGTACGTATCACATGAGTCAGGCTCAGACACATAGGAGAAGAATCATTGTATCACACATGACGAGCTTAGATACAGCAGTGTAAAAAAGAGTGTCCGACTTGATACCGAAGTACCTGAGTACAGAAGGCTGTAACTCACATAGTAGAGTATCGCACATGATGGGCTTAGATACAGCAGCTCAGCAGCCTGCATCACACAGAAGTTTACAGCTACTGGCTCAGCAGATAGTGATCACATATAATAGGCTTAGATACACAGATCAGCTGTTAGTATTGCATATCATGATGTTAGATACAGCGGCTCTGCAGAAAGTATCACACATAATAGGCTTAGATACACAGCTCTGCAGACAGTATCACACACATAAGCTTAAATGCACTGGTTCAGCAGACAGTATTACCCTTGATATGATTAGATACACAGCTCAGCACACAGTATTGCACATGAGGTTAGATACACAGCTCAGGAGGCAGTAATTCACATAAGCTTAGATGCCCAGCTCAGGAGGCAGTATTGCACATGAGGTTAGATACACAGCTCAGGAGGCAGTATTTCACATAAGCTTAGATGCACAGCTCAGGAGGCAGTATTGCACATAAGCTTAGATACACAGCTCAGCAGACAGTATTGCACATGAGGTTAGATACACAGCTCAGGAGGCAGTATTTCACATAAGCTTAGATGCACAGCTCAGGAGGCAGTATTGCACATAAGCTTAGATACACAGTTCAGCAGACAGTATTGCACATGAGGTTAGATACACAGCTCAGGAGGCAGTATTTCACATAAGCTTAGATGCACAGCTCAGGAGGCAGTATTGCACATAAGCTTAGATACACAGCTCAGCAGACAGTACTGCACATGAGGTTAGATACACAGCTCAGCACACAGTATTGCACATAAGCTTAGATACACAGCTCAGCAGACAGTATTGCACATAAGCTTAGATACACAGCTCAGCAGACAGTATTGCACATGAGGTTAGATACACAGCTCAGGAGGCAGTATTTCACATAAGCTTAGATGCACAGCTCAGGAGGCAGTATTGCACATAAGCTTAGATACACAGTTCAGCAGACAGTATTGCACATGAGGTTAGATACACAGCTCAGGAGGCAGTATTTCACATAAGCTTAGATGCACAGCTCAGGAGGCAGTATTGCACATAAGCTTAGATGCACAGCTCAGCAGACAGTATTGCAAATAAGCTTAGATACACTGCTCAGCAGACAGTATTGTACATAAGCTTAGATACACAGTTCAGCAGACAGTATTGCACATAAGCTTAGATGCACAGCTCAGCAGACAGTATTGCAAATAAGCTTAGATACACGCTCAGCAGACAGTATTGCACATAAGCTTAGATACACAGTTCAGCAGACAGTATTGCACATAAGCTTAGATGCACAGCTCAGCACACAGTATTGCACATAAGCTTAGATACACAGTTCAGCAGACAGTATTGCACATAAGCTTAGATGCACAGCTCAGCAGACAGTATTGCACATAAGCTTAGATACACAGTTCAGCAGACAGTATTGCACATAAGCTTAGATGCACAGCTCAGCACACAGTATTGCACATAAGCTTAGATACACAGTTCAGCAGACAGTATTGTACATAAGCTTAGATGCACAGCTCAGCACACAGTATTGCACATAAGCTTAGATACACAGTTCAGCAGACAGTATTGCACATAAGCTTAGATACACAGCTCAGCAGACAGTATTGCACATGAGGTTAGATACACAGCTCAGGAGGCAGTATTGCACATAAGCTTAGATACACAGTTCAGCAGACAGTATTGCACATAAGCTTAGATACACAGTTCAGCAGACAGTATTGCACATGAGGTTAGATACACTGCTCAGCAGACAGTATTACACATAAGCTTAGATACACTGCTCAGCAGACAGTATTGTACATAAGCTTAGATACACGCTCAGCAGACAGTATTGCACATAAGCTTAGATACACTGCTCAGTAGACAGTATTGCACATAAGCTTAGATACACGCTCAGCAGACAGTATTGCACATAAGCTTAGATACACTGCTCAGCAGACAGTATTGCACATAAGCTTAGATACACGCTCAGCAGACAGTATTGCACATAAGCGTAGATACACGCTCAGCAGACAGTATTGCACATAAGCTTAGATACACTGCTCAGCAGACAGTATTACACATAAGCTTAGATACACTGCTCAGCAGACAGTATTGTACATAAGCTTAGATACACGCTCAGCAGACAGTATTGCACATAAGCTTAGATACACTGCTCAGTAGACAGTATTGCACATAAGCTTAGATACACTGCTCAGTAGACAGTATTGCACATAAGCTTAGATACACTGCTCAGCAGACAGTATTGCACATGAGGTTAGATACACAGCTCAGGAGGCAGTATTGCACATAAGCTTAGATACACGCTCAGCAGACAGTATTGCACATAAGCTTAGATACACTGCTCAGCAGACAGTATTACACATGATATGGTCCCATGAGCTTTGTAGCTTAGCATATCATGTGCAATGTAGTCTGCTGAGCTGCTGTATCTAAGACTATCATGTATGACATTGTTTAACATTTGTATCTAAGTCTATTGTGTGTGATATGGATCCCCTGAGCTTTGTACCTAAGAATATCACACAATAGGCTTAGGTACAAAGGTTAAACACATGATAGGCTTAGATACACTAGGTCAACAGACAGTATTAGGCCGGGATCACACATGCGAGAAACACGGCTGAGTCTCGCATGTGAAATCCCAGCTCTGGCGCCGGCACTCGGGAGTGGAGTGTGCGGCTGCATGTAGTTATATACAGCCGCTCGCTCCACTCCCGAGTGCCGGCGCCAGAGCTGGGATTTCACATGCGAGACTCAGCCGTGTTACTCGCATGTGTGATCCCGGCCTTAGGCCGGGTTTACACTTGCGAGAAACTCTCCCGAGTCTCGCACCTCAATACCTGGCACTGCCGCTGGCACTTGAACCGGAGTGTGTGGCTGCATGTATTTCTATGCAGCTGAATGCTCCGGTCCCGAGTACTGGCGGCAGTGCCAGGCATCGAGGTGCGAGACTGGGGCGAGTTTCTCGCAAGTGTGACCCCGGCATTACATATGATATGCTTAAATATACAGCTAAGCGGACCTTTTCACACCATAGGCTTAGGTACAGCAGCTCATCAAACAGAATTACACATGATAGCCTAAGATCCAGCAACTCAGTATCACAGATAACAGGCTTAGATACACCTGATGATTAGTGGACGTAGGGGTATTTCCAATGTCTGTTCCCTTTTGTGCACAATATGGCATTTTTTACATTACAGTCTGTGGATTTTCAGAAATGATTCATTCCACCAATAAAAGAGAAGGAGAGCTGTGGTGTTAGCGCCCTCCTGTGGACCAGAGAAAAGTTTTTGCTGCAGGAAAAAAAAATTGTAAAAAAGCTATTGTGTAAACTTCTGGGTAATATAATTGTACAGTACACATGTAATATCTAATAAAAAGGATCTTTCACAAATAAAAATATACATATACTAATCTCCAGGTAAATGAAGTCAAATAATCAATACCATCAGCCGAAATATAAATCTCTTGCTCCAATAGACTGGAAATGCTTATGCTTCCCCCAATCAATACCTAAATCTAACACTCACTGCGATATAACTGAAACCACTATCACCAATTAAGAAGTAATTCAAGCCCCCGTTACCCGCCAACAGACCAATTATAGCAGACAATTGTCATAAATTAGAATAATAACTAAACACAGAAAACCAAAGAGATGCATTGTCAATCCACAGTTATGGTAACCTTATATAAATCTATGGGGACAAAAAACACTATCAAGATATCGTCATTCTGTAACAAACACTACAGCCCAATAGGTTGGGGAACAGAGGCGCTTTCAGGGCCCATATACCGGGTTCATCAAGGAACCCTCCTACCAACATGTCACAAGAAACAGAGCAAAACGTGTCATATATGATAAATGTTTTATGAAACAAATAGATGGAGAGTGTAGGTTAGGATCAAGCCAACCTTGTGACGACACAAGCTGAAAAATGTACTACTGTGGAGTGCAGGGTCTCCAGACTTGTCGCCAATCGCTCAGGGAGCTGCCAGCAGCGGATCTTGATGATTTCTGTGCATCCATCAATAACCTCACCGGTTTATTTTACTTATATAACGTCATTAATTTCCCCAGCGCTTTACAGATATTATCGTCACTGTCCCCATCAGGGCTCAGAATCTAGATTCCCTATCTGTATGTCTTTGGAGAGTGGGAGAAACACAGGGAGAACGTACAATCTCCTTGCAGATGTTGTCATTAGTGGGATTTGAACCCAGGACCGAGGGCTGCAGTGCTAACCACTGAGCCACCATGCTGCCCACTGATAGCAGCCAAGACTATAAGTGCGAGGATTTCTGCACATGGCACTCATAATCAATATTAAGTCGAGACGATTTCAAAATATTGTTTTCATGTTTTCACAATTTGCATATCAGTAACACGTCTGTGATTTCCATAATTCCACTTTTCCTTCTTGGTGACGCATTTTCTTTGTTGACGATTGTGGATTATTTTTATCATTTTTAATAATAATGTGTATTTCCAGAATTGCTTAGCTCCTTGACTGTCACTGAGAAGTAAAGCTGTGGTGTTAGCGCCCTCTTGTGGACTATGGAAAAGTTTTTGCTGCAGGAAAACTTTTAGAAGTTTGAAGGGAAGAGTGACACCTGGTGGTAGACCATAGAACTGTGTCTGAGCCACAAAAGACCCCCATGTTTTACTGCAGAGATTACATATACATCTTCTGTTCTGTGAGGGTCTCCCAGCAAGTCATGTACAGCCTTCTGTCCACTTTTTTAACCCTTGGATGCCTTTACATTGGCACCACCATGTTCATGTTTTATATCATTGTGTAGTGTAAAATTTTGATACTTTCTAATGTTCTTTGTGTGAAAATTCCTCATCACTAAAAGACCTCTGCTTGCTGTCAGTGAATAGGAACATTCTTGTCTTGATATCTGTCTCTAAGCTGAGGGTTTGGTTCATTTGCATCAAGTCTAGGCAATCCATTGTGAGCCAAAAAACCAGATACATTTACCTGCACTGATACATTGTAACAGACCAGCAGGACAGGTGAGAGATGTGTGCTTAATTTCCACAGGATACATTTATAACAAAACCTCAGCTGTGAAATGTATTAAAGGCATTGTCCTCTACTTAGATATTGCTGACCTATCAAGCAGAGATCTTGGAAATGATTTATTAGGGAGTTGTTATTTATGCGATTGCCTCTAACGAGGGGACGTGTGGCTATGGAAGCCGCCAGCTCCTTGGCTGCTCATTTCTTCCTCCTCCTCGGGGCTGTGGTGGAATAATAGGGTCAGTCTAACCCAACCTGCGTGAGAGCCGGGAAGGTTTTTTTTCTGCCTCTTATGTAACCGCTCTTAGCTTATTGGTTCACAAGGAAAAAACTGCTCCGTGGCCTAAAATGTTCCCTGCCTCAAAATATATTTTTGACACAGAACGCTGTGCACAGAGCGGCATCTGTTCAAAGTGTTAGCATATCATTTCCTCTGGAAGCAAATCCTAAAAATAAGAATTCTTCATCTGAAACATCCTGCCTGTGCGGCCTCCTGCGGGATACAGAGCCGAGGCTTCCAGCGCCACGCTGACCCCCTTTAGCGCAGTCAGATGTACAGTGTGAATTAACCCCTGCAACTGAGACATTTATCTAAAGTATTATCTGCTCTTGGGAAAGCTGGGTCACATCTAATAATACACCCAGCTTTCCAGAAACATAATATATATATATATATATATATATATATATATATATATATATATGATCATCTTATGGGAGACAGAGTTATATAGTGGAAGAAGCACAGAGTATTTCAGGAGAGGAGCGTGCTGATCTTGCTGAAAGTCACAGCCCATGAATTACATAGGGTGAGGAGCACATTCCCCCAGCAGTACAGAGGATTTCAGGAGGGGAGTGTGCTGATCTTGCTGAAAGTCACAGCCCATGAATTACATAGGGTAAGGAGCACATTCCCCCAGCAGTACAGAGGATTTCAGGAGGGGAGTGTGCTGATCTTGCTGAAAGTCACAGCCCATGAATTACATAGGGTAAGGAGCACATTCCCCCAGCAGTACAGAGGATTTCAGGAGAGGAGTGTGCGGATCTTGCTGAAAGTCACAGTCCATTAATTACATAGGGTAGAGAGCACATTCCCCCAGCAGTACAGAGGATTTCAGGAGAGGAGTGTGCTGATCTTGCTGAAAGTCACAGCCCATGAATTACATAGGGTAAGGAGCACATTCCCCCAGCAGTACAGAGGATTTCAGGAGAGGAGTGTGCTGATCTTGCTGAAAGTCACAGCCCATGAATTACATAGAGTAAGGAGCACATTCCCCCAGCAGTACAGAGGATTTCAGGAGAGGAATGTGCTGATCTTGAGGGAGACTGAGAGTTAAAGGGGTTGTCAGGGACTTTAGTATTGATGGCATATCCTTAGGAGAGATCATCAATGTCTGAGATTGGTGGGGTTGCTACACCCACCGATCAGCTGATCCTGATGCCACCAGCAGACGAAAATGCTCAGTTACGAAGCTGCGCAGCTGTGGCGACGGAACAGTGGCGAGGGCTGGGTACTGCACATCCGCCTCCCATTGATTTGAATAGGGGGTGGATGTGCAGTACCCGGTCGCGGCCACTATACAGTAGACGGAGCTGGACAGCTCCACAACTGTGGAGTTCCGGGTGTCGCACCCCCACTGATCAGCTATTGATGACCTATCCTACGTCTAAGCCATCAATATTAAAGTCCTGGACCACCACTTTAAGCTCACAGACCGGAATTAAGAAAAAAATCGCAGCACACACTGGAGTCTTTTGTATTTTGGATGAGAATCTCCAAATCATGTCTATAGGTGTAGAGAAAAATCGGATCCCATGTGGATCATCTGTATAGCATCCATTTTTTACAGATACCTTGCAATTCTTTGACACCCGCCGATCAACTGATACCGGAGATATGCAGATCTCTCTTTTTCACGGGACTCATTAAATTTAAGTGTTCTTGTACATTTTAATAACTACTGATGTCTAGAAATGGATGCCATACTGTTCCCATACATTTTTTATGGATGAAATTCGAACGATTTGTTATATTCTTGTATGAACTTAGCCTTAGTGCAGAAGCACAGAGTATTTCAGCAGAGAAGTGTGCGAGACTGATAGTTGCAATGGATGAGTCCCGTGAATAAGAGAGATCTGCATATCTCCGGGATCAGCTGATCGGCGGGAGTCTAATGACAATGTATCTGTAATAATCGCATGTTATACTGTGGCTCCGTACAGAATCCATTTTTTGCACACCCATAGACTTGAATGGGCGATCCTCATCCGACAAATGGAAGGAACTGGTCTATGCTCCAACTGAAACCATGTGCAAATTTGGTCCGCAAAAAGACTTGCTCCTCCGTGCTGCCCCGTTATATAACATCGGTCTGAGTGCTGTTCGTTTTTTCCCGGACAGGACCCGGACCGAAAATATGTTCGTGTGAACTTAAGGTACTGCCACACTTAGCTATCCCGCTAGCGATCTCGTTAGCGTTGCATACTAATGAGATCGCTAGCGGGATTGTTTCTATATCGCTAAATGCTGCCGCATTTAGCGATATAGTTAACGACGCTATCGCCGTTAGCGATCTTCTTAACGACTTTAGCGGTACAAAAGTACCGCTAAATCGCTAAGAAAAGGTGCCACACAGCGATTAGATACTTACCCAGCGGGAGCGCCGACGAGAAAATAGGGTCCAGAACGATTCCAGCGACGAGCGAGATCACAGCAGGAAGCTCGTCGCTGGAAGCTGCCGCACTGAACAATATCGCTAACGGGATCGCTAAATAGTGACGTTTTTTAGCGATCCCGTTAGCGATATTGTTTAGTGTGGCATACCCTTTAGCCTTATGTAGTTGAGGAAGGACAGAGTTTGCTGATCTTGTGGGAAGCTGAAAGTAACACAAAGGAAGGAGCAAAGAGTATTTTAGCAGAGGAGTGTGCTGATCTTGTGAGATTACATAGTGTAAGGAGCCTAATCTCCCAGCAGCACAGAGGATTTCAGAAAAGGAGTCTGATGACCTTGTGGGAGGCTGAGGGTATGTGCACACGTTGCGGATTGGGCCCAGGAATTTCCTGAGCAGATTCTGCATTTCTTGGCAGAATCCGCAGGTAAAAATACCTGCGTTTTTTATGCGGATTTTAAGCGGATTGTCATGTGTTTTTTGGCCTGCAGTTTTCTATAATGAAATGGGTAGAAACGCTGCGGAATCCGCACAAAGAATTGACATGCTGCGGAAAATAAACCGCTGCGGATTCCGTGCGGAATTGTCCGCAGCATGTGCACAGCAATTTTTTTTTACATTGCTTGACATTGTATGGTCAAACACTTGCAGATCTGCAGTGATTCCATGCGGAAAATCCGCTGCGGATCCGCAACGTGTGCACACAGCCTGATGAGAGTTACAAAGTGGGAGGAGCACAGAGTATTTCAGACGAGGAGTTTGCTGATGTTGAGGGAGGTCACAGCAGCACAGAGTATTTAAGGAGAGGACTGTGCTGGTGTTGTAAGCTGTCACAGGCGGTGAATGACTGCTGTGGCTGCTTACACTATGTAATTCGCAGTCTGTGACCTCCTACAGATCAGCACATTCCCTTCAAACATACACTGTGCTGCTGGGGGACCGTGCTTCTTTAGGCCACGTTCACATGTTCAGTATTTGGTCAGTATTTACCTCAGTATTTGTAAGCCAAAACCAGGAGTGGGTAATAAATACAGAACTTGTGACGTGTTTCTGCAAGGGAGAGACCGGACTGTAGTCGTGACCTGAATTACTGCAACACCTATGTCCAGTCCTTCCCCTACATGAAACTGTATTCCTTTCTTCAGTGTACCTGCATCTCCAAGTTCAGCTTCTCCCGGGCACTTCCCAGGCGACGACGGTCCCTCTTTCAGACAACCCCCAGTAATGGAGACACAGTCCAGGATAACTTGAACATTCTCTTTGCTTAACACTTCACATATTACATCCACAGTTGGCACATCAGGTGTTTTACTCATTTCCTTTTCTTTCCCTGCTCTGCTGTCACTTCTGTGCAGTACACGCCCAGACCGGACCGTACTAGACTGCTCCCCAGCACCTTCCAGGCCTGACCTCTCTATAATGACATTTCCTTCAGACTGCTTCACCCCAGAACTGAATTCATCAATCACTACGTTTGGTGGCCCCGGGTGAAGCATCCAGCCAGTCTGTACTGAACTCGTCGAAGCTCCAACTCCCTTTATTTCCTTAGTCCAGCCAACTTTTGCCCTAAAAGCATTAGCCCAGGCGGTAAGACGCCACATCTTTCTTCTCTGTACAGGTCCACTGCTAGGCTATGCAGTGGTCGTGGGTAACGTGGGCTGCAGTACTTAAACGTTGCACGGCTGCCGGTTGTCCAGGCCTAAGCCCATGTGGACACTTGCGCACACTGGCCCCATCTGAGCTAAACTAACTAGAACCTTCTCACTACTACCCGGCAGCCCCTCCTACACTTAACCCTATATGAACTACTTATCAGCTATACCTAACAAGGCCCACTAGTATGCCCCACCTAGTGGCCCACTACAGAACTACATTTACCCCCAAGTATGGGAACTATATACTAAAGTGCCCTCCTCTATTGTCCCAAAATGATGCACTTCACTTTCCCTAAACTGTACATGTATAAAGAACGTCAGTCATATTATATAATGCAATATTATACAAAAGGAACACAAGACATATGCAATTATATAAACATAATGGTAACACAATGACATACGTGGCAATACCATTGCTAAGTGTGGTAAAACATGTTCCCATGTAGCAGTACCACGAAAATATTTACAAGCATTATCACATATATACAATAAGAGAACTAAAGGGTCAGGATGAAGCAGTAGTACTCCTTCACCCCCTTACATTTCTATTATACTTTTCCTCTGATTGCTCCACTCCTGGTTTTGGCTTAAAAATACTGAGGTAAAAAACTGACCAAATACTGAACGTGTGACCGTGGCCTTATTACACAGGATATTTCAGAAGAGAATGTGCTGATCCTGTGGGGGGCTACCGGCTGAGACTTATACAGGGTGGGCCATTTATATGGATACACCTAAATAAAATGGGCCATTTTGGATCCAACTTTATTTTTTTCAATGGGAAGAGGGTCAGGTGACACATCAAACTTATTGAGAATTTCACAAGAAAAACGAATGGTGTGCTTCCTTTTAATGTAACTTTATTCTTTCATGAGTAAAGGTACTGCCACACTAAACACTCCCGCTAACGATCACGATAACGACGCATACTAATGCGATCGTTTTTGTGATCGTTTTAATGTCGCTAGTAGCTGCCACACTTGGCGATCTCGTTAACGACGCATAAGCGGTTAGCGATCTCATTAACGACTTTAACGGTCATTGCGATGTAAAAAAACAGCGCACATCGCTCACAAAAGGTGCCAGACACAGCGATATAGGCTCACCAGCGGGACGCCAACGATCTAAATACGGTCCAGAACTCTAGTGAACGATCAGCGAGATCACAGCAGGGGCCACGTCGTTGCTACATGCCACACACGTTAGCGTCACGAACGAGATCGCTAAATAGTGACGTATTTTAGCGATCTCGTTAGCGACGCTGTTTAGTGTGGCATACCCTTTATTTACAAGTTTATGATGCAACCCTCCTGTCCCACTCTTGACACACTGATAGCAACACCACAGAAAAAATGCTGGCACAGGCTTCCAGTATCCCTTGCATAGACAATTGCCTTCAGATGACCCCAAAGATAAAAGTCTAATGGGATCAGAGACCTTGGTGGCTTGGTGTTGCTATCAGTGTGTGAAGAGTGGGAGAAGAGTGTTGCATTGACAATCCAACACAATGCGCAGCACTTTGAGCACATTTTATAAGTGGTCATAAACTTGTAAATAACTCATGAAAGAATAACGTTACGTTAAAACCAAGCACGCCATTGTTTCTCTGGGACATTCTCAATAATTTTGATGTGCCACATGACCCTCTTCCCATTGAAAAAAATTAAGTTGGATCCAAAATGGCCAACTTCAAAATGGCCGCCATGGTCACCATCCATCTTGAAAAGTTTTCCCCCCTCCCATATACTAACATGCCACAAACAGGAAGTTGATATCACCAAGCATTCCCATTTTATTTAGGTGTATCCATATAAATGGTCCACCCTGTAGTATGCAGAGCAGGACCCTGTAGCAGAACAGAACATTTATGAATAGGCACGTGAGGATTGTATGGGAGATCATAGGTCAATAGTTACATAGTGTAAGGAGGATGATCCACCAGCAGCACAGAGGATTTAAGAACAGTATGATGATTGGCATTAGGATTTGGGTGCTATGGTAAAGCAGGAGTTAAAGGTAGTTGCTACGGCAATGAGTGCGGTGCTTAGTGTTTGGAGTCCTTGGCACGCAGACGCGGTTATTGTCTGGCTTTGGCACTGGCAAGCACTGCAGCTGCAGGAAATGGCTGTCTTGTCGTCAAGCTGTTTGCAGAAAACTGTCATCGACAGCCAGTTAGAAAGTAAAATGAGTTGACCTCAGCACAACGTGATCTCGAATATAGCAGTGAGCACTACTCTGGAAAATGGTACAAGTGTGCGCTCACAATGACACAACCACCACCCTCTGAGACGCACCTGTGTTACCCTGTGTGTTGTTCTATCAGGATGCCTTGTGACGTGGTACTGTGCAACATCAATATATACAGAATAAGAGAGGTGGTGCTGTGCAACGTCCATATATACAGAATAAGAGAGGTGGTACTGTGCAGTGTCTATATATACAGAATAAGAGAAGTGGTACTGTGCAGTGTCTATATATACAGAATAAGAGAAGTGGTACTGTGCAGTGTCCATATACACAGAATAGGAGAAGTGGTACTGTGCAGTGTCCATATATACAGAATAAGAAAAGTGGTACTGTGCAGTGTCCATATACACAGAATAAGAGAAGTGGTACTGTGCAGTGTCAATATATACAGAATAGGAGAAGTGGTACTGTGCAGTGTCCATATATACAGAATAAGAGAAGTGGTACTGTGCAGTGTCCATATATACAGAATAAGAGAAGTGGTACTGTGCAGTGTCATATATACAGAATAAGAGAAGTGGTACTGTGCAGTGTCCATATATACAGAATAAGAGAAGTGGTACTGTGCGTGTCCATATATACAGAATAGAGAAGTGGTACTGTGCAGTGTCATATATACAGAATAGAGAAGTGGTACTGTGCGTGTCCATTATATACAGAATAAGAGAAGTGGTACTGTGCAGTGTTATATATACAGAATAAGAGAAGTGGTACTGTGCGTGTCCATATATACAGAATAGAGAAGTGGTACTGTGCAGTGTAAATATATACAGAATAGAGAAGTGGTACTGTGCCGTGTCCATATATAGAATAAGAGAAGTGGTACTGTGCAGTGTCCATATATACAGAATAAGAAAAGTGGTACTGTGCAGTGTCCATATACACAGAATAGGAGAAGTGGTACTGTGCAGTGTCCTATATTACAGAATAAGAGAAGTGGTACTGTGCTGTGTCCATATATACAGAATAGAAGAAGTGGTACTGTACAGTGTAAATATATACAGAATAGAGAAGTGGTACTGTGCCGTGTCCATATATGTAGAATAAGAGAAGTGTACTGTGCAGTGTCCATACATACAGAATAAGAGAAGTGGTACTGTGCAACGTCCATATATACAGAATAAGAGAGTGGTACTGTGCTGTGTCCATATATAAAGAATAAGAGAAGTGGTACTGTGCAGTGTCCATATATACAGAATAAGAGAAGTGGTACTGTGCAGTACCATATATATACAGAATAAGAGAAGAGGTACTGTGCAACATCCATATATACAGAATAAGAGAGGTGGTACTGTGCTGTGTCCCATATATAGAGAATAAGAGAAGTGGTACTGTGCGTGTCCATATATACAGAATAAGAAACTGTTACTGTGCAGTGTCCATATATACAGAATAGAGAAGTGGTACTGTGCAGTGTCTATATATACAGATAAGAGAAGTGGTACTGTGCTGTGTCCATATATACAGAATAGGAGAAGTTTACTGTGCGGTGTAAATATATACAGAATAGAGAAGTGGTACTGTGCATGTCCATATATACAGAATAAGAAAGTGTACTGTGCAGTGTCCATATATACAGAATAGAGAAGTGGTACTGTGCAGTGTCTATATAACAGAATAAGAGAAGTGGTACTGTGCTGTGTCCATATATACAGAATAGAGAAGTGGTACTGTGCAGTGTAATATATACAGAATAGAGAAGTGGTACTGTGCGTGTCCATATATGAGAATAAGAGAAGTGTACGTGCAGTGTCCATACATACAGAATAAGAGAAGTGGTACTGTGCACGTCCATATATACAGAATAAGAGAGTGGTACTGTGCAGTGTCCATATATAAGAATAAGAGAAGTGGTACTGTGCAGTGCCATACATACAGAATAAGAGAAGTGGTACTGTCAGTGTCCATATATACAGAATAAGAGAGTGGTACTGTGCAGTGTCCATATATACAGAATAAGAAAAGTGTTACTGTGCAGTGTCCATATATACAGAATAGGAGGAAGTGGTACTGTGCAGTGTCATATATACAGAATAAGAGAAGTGGTACTGTGCGTGTCCATATATACAGAATAGGAGAAGTGGTACTGTGCAGTGTAAATATATACAGAATAGAGAAGTGTACTGTGCCGTGTCCATATATAAGAATAAGAGAAGTGTACTGTGCAGTGTCCATAATACAGAATAAGAGAAGTGGTACTGTGCAACGTCCATATATACAGAATAAGAGAGGTGGTACTGTACTGTGTCCATATATAAGAATAAGAGAAGTGGTACTGTGCAGTGTCCATATATACAGAATAAGAGAAGTGGTACTGTGCAGTACCATATATACAGAATAAGAGAAGGGTACTGTGCAAATCCAAATATACAGAATAAGAGAGTGGTACTGTGCTGTGTCCCATATATAAGAATAAGAGAAGTGGTACTGTGCGATGTCCATATATACAGAATAAGAAATTACTGTGCAGTGTCCATATATACAGAATAGGAGAAGTGGTACTGTGCAGTGTCATATATAACAGATAAGAGAAGTGGTACTGTGCTGTGTCCATATATACAGAATAGAGAAGTTATACTGTGCGTGTAAATATATACAGAATAGAGAAGTGGTACTGTGCATGTCCATATATACAGAATAAGAAAATGTTACTGTGCAGTGTCCATATATACAGAATAGGAGAAGTGGTACTGTGCAGTGTCTATATAACAGAATAAGAGAAGTGGTACTGTGCTGTGTCCATATATACAGAATAGAGAAGTGGTACTGTGCAGTGTAAATATATACAGAATAGGAGAAGTGGTACTGTGCCGTGTCCATATATGTAGAATAAGAGAAGTGTACGGTGCAGTATCCATACATACAGAATAAGAGAAGTGGTACTGTGCAACGTCCATATATACAGAATAAGAGAAGGTGGTACTGTGCAGTGTCCATATATAAGAATAAGAGAAGTGGTACTGTGCAGTGCCCATACATACAGAATAAGAGAAGTGGTACTGTTCAGTGTCCATATATACAGAATAAGAGAAGTGGTACTGTGCAGTGTCCATATATACAGAATAAGAAAAGTGTACTGTGCAGTGTCCATATATACAGAATAGGAGAAGTGGTACTGTGCAGTGTCCATATATACAGAATAAGAAAACTGTTACTGTGCAGTGTCCATATATACAGAATAGGAGAAGTGGTACTGTGCAGTGTCTATATATACAGGATAAGAGAAGTGGTACTGTGCTGTGTCCATATATACAGAATAGGAGAAGTGATACTGTGCGGTGTAAATATATACAGAATAGGAGAAGTGGTACTGTGCCGTGTCCATATATGTAGAATAAGAGAAGTGATACTGTGCAGTGTCCATACATACAGAATAAGAGAAGTGGTACTGGGCAGTGTAAATATATACAGAATAAGAGAAGTGGTACTGTGCAGTGTCCATATATACAGAATAAGAAAACTGTTACTGTGCAGTGTCCATATATACAGAATAGGAGAAGTGGTACTGTGCAGTGTCTATATATACAGGATAAGAGAAGTGGTACTGTGCTGTGTCCATATATACAGAATAGGAGAAGTGATAGTGTGCGGTGTAAATATATACAGAATAGGAGAAGTGGTACTGTGCAGTGTCCATATATGTAGAATAAGAGAAGTGATACTGTGCAGTGTCCATACATACAGAATAAGAGAAGTGGTACTGGGCAGTGTAAATATATACAGAATAAGAGAAGTGGTACTGTGCAGTGTCCATATATACAGAATAAGACAAGTGGTACTGTGCAGTGTCCATATATACAGAATAAGAGAAGCAGTACTGTGCAGTCTAAAATATACAGAATAGGAGAAGTGGTACTGTGCCATGTCCATATATACAGAATAAGAAAAGTGTTACTGTGCAGTGTCCATATATACAGAATAGGAGAAGTGGTACTGTGCAGTGTCTATATATACAGAATAAGAGAAGTGGTACTGTGCTGTGTCCATATATACAGAATAGGAGAAGTGGTACTGTGCAGTGTAAATATATACAGAATAGGAGAAGTGGTACTGTGCCGTGTCCATATATGTAGAATAAGAGAAGTGATACTGTGCAGTATCCATACATTCAGAATAAGAGAAGTGGTACTGTGCAACGTCCATATATACAGAATAAGAGAGGTGGTACTGTGCAGTGTCCATATATAGAGAATAAGAGAAGTGGTACTGTTCAGTGTCCATATATACAGAATAAGAGAAGTGGTACTGTGCAGTGTCCATATATACAGAATAAGAAAAGTGTTACTGTGCAGTGTCCATATATACAGAATAGGAGAAGTGGTACTGTGCAGTGTCTATATATACAGAATAAGAGAAGTGGTACTGTGCTGTGTCCATATATACAGAATAGGAGAAGTGGTACTGTGCAGTGTAAATATATACAGAATAGGAGAAGTGGTACTGTGCCGTGTCCATATATGTAGAATAAGAGAAGTGATACTGTGCAGTGTCCATACATACAGAATAAGAGAAGTGGTACTGTGCAACGTCCATATATACAGAATAAGAGAGGTGGTACTGTGCTGTGTCCATATATACAGAATAAGAGAAGTGGTACTGTGCAGTGTCCATATATACAGAATAAGAGAAGTGGTACTGTGCAGTAACCATATATACAGAATAAGAGAAGTGGTACTGTGCAACATCCATATATACAGAATAAGAGAGGTGATACTGTGCTGTGTCCCATATATAGAGAATAAGAGAAGTGGTACTGTGCAGTGTCCATATATACAGAATAAGAGAAGCAGTACTGTGCAGTCTAAATATATACAGAATAAGAGAAGTGGTACTGTGCAGTGTCCATATATACAGAATAGGAGAAGTGGTACTGTGCAGAGTCCATATATACAGAATAGGAGAAGTGGTACTGTGCAATGTCCATATATACAGAATAAGAGAAGTGGTACTGTGCAATGTCCATATATGCACAATAAGAGAAGCGGTACTGTGCAGTGTCCATATATACAGAATAGGAGAAGTGATACTGTGCAATGTCTATATATACAGAATAAGAGAAGTGGTACTGTGCAGTGTCCATATATACAGAATAGGAGAAGTGGTACTGTTCAATGTCCATATATACAGAATAAGAGAAGTGGTACTGTGTAGTGTCCATATATACAGAATAGGAGAAGTGATACTGTGCAATGTATATATATAGAATATGAGAAGTGGTACTGTGCTGAGTCCGTATATACAGAATAAGAGAAGTTGTAATGAGCAGGGTCCATATATACAGTACAGACCAAAAGTTTGGACACATCTTCTCATTCAAAGATTTTTCTGTATTTTCATGACTATGAAAATTATAGAATCACACTGAAGGCATCAAAACTATGAATTAACACATGTGGAATTGTACATTACACTTTACAAAAAAGTGTGAAACAACTAAAAATATGTCTTATATTCTAGGTTCTTCAAAGTAGCCACCTTTTGCTTTGATTACTGCTTTGCACGCAGAAAAGGTGAACGGATGGACTCTACATGCCTGGTTCCCACCGTGAAGCATGGAGGAGGTGGTGTGATGATGTGGGGGTGCTTTGCTGGTGACACTGTTGGGGAAATATTCAAAATTGAAGCGGTGAGCGGTCCAAATCACCCCAAACCATCTCGATTGGGTTCAGGTCTGGTGACTGTGGAGGCCAGGTCATCTGGCGTAGCACCCCAACACTCTCCTTCTTGGTCAAATAGCCCTTACACAGCCTGGAGGTGTGTTTGGGGTCATTGCCCAGTTGAAAAATAAATGATGGTCCAACTAAACGCAAACCGGATGGAATAGCATGCTGCTGCAAGATGCTGTGGTAGCCATGCTGGTTCAGTATGCCTTCAATTTTGAATAAATCCCCAACAGTGTCACCAGCAAAGCACCCCACACCATCACACCACCTCCTCCATGCTTCACGGTGGGAACCAGGCATGTAGAGTCCATCCATTCACCTTTTCTTCGTGCAAACCAGTAATCAAAGCAAAAGGTGGCTACTTTGAAGAACCTAGAATATAAGACATATTTTCAGTTGTTTCACACTTTTTTGTAAAGTGTAATGTATAATTCCACATGTGTTAATTCATAGTTTTGATGCCTTCAGTGTGATTCTACAATTTTCACAGTCATGAAAAATACAGAAAAATCGTTGAATGAGAAGGTGTGTCCAAACTTTTGGTCTGTACTGTACATAATAGGAGAAGTGGTACTGTGCAATGTATATATACAGAAAAAGAGAAGTGGTACTGTGCAGTGTCTATATGACATGAAATCAGAATAAACCTTTCTTGTTTTACGTCAATTAGAATTATCATAATTATTAATATTTGCCAAATGCCAAAATAAGGAGAGAGAATGTTTTAAGGCCTTTTTATTATTTACTGCAAAGTCAAAAGTTTACATACACTAAGATTACTATGCCTTTAAACAATTCTGGACTGCCCATATGATGATGTCATGTGTTTGGAAGCTTCTGTTTTTTTGCCAACATCTGAGTTAATTAGAGACACACCAGTAGATGTATTTTAATGCACACCTGAAACACACTGCTTCTTTGTGTAGCATCATGGGAAAGTCTCAAGAAATCAGTCAAGATATCAGGAAGAGAATTGTGGACTTGCACGGGTCTGGCTCATCCTGGGGTACAATTTCAAGATACCTGAAGGTGCCTCGCTCATCTGTACAAACAATTATACGCAGGTACAAACAAGATGGAAATGTCCAGCCATCATACCGCTCAGGAAGGAGACAGGTTCTGTGTCCCAGATATGAACGTGCTTTGGTCCAACATGTGCATATCAACCTAAGGACAAAAGCAAAACACCTTGTGAAGATGATGGCGGAAGCTGCTAAGATTGTGTCAGTATCCACAGTGAAACGAGTACTGTATCAACATGGGCTGAAAGGCCACTCTGCCAGGAAGAAGCCATTACTCCAAAAGAAACATAAAAAAGCCAGATTAATGTTTGCAAATGCACACAGGAACAACTACTTTAATTTTTGGAGACATGTCCTGTGGTCTGATGAAATTAAAATTGAACTTTTTGGGCATAATGACCATCGTTATGTTTGGAGGAAAAAGGGAGAAGCTTGGAAGCCTAAGAACACCATCCCAACTGTGAAGCACGGCTGTGGCAGCATCATGTTGTGGGGTTGTTATTCTGCAGGAGGGACTGGTGCACTTCACAACATAGATGGCATCATGAGAAAAGAAGATTGTGGCAATACTGAAGCAACATCTCAAGACATCAGACAGGAAGTTAAAGCTTGGGCGGAAATGGGTCTTCCAGATGGACAATGACCCGAAGCATACTGCCAAAATGATAACAAAGTGGCTTAAGGATAACAAAGTCAATGTTTTGGATTGGTGGCCATGACAAAGCCCTGATCTCAATCCTATTGAAAATAAATGGGCAAAGCTGGAAAGGCTGATGCGAACAAGGCGACCTACAAACCTGGATCAGTTACACCAGTTTTGTCAGGAGGAATGGGCCCAAATTCCAACCAACTATTGTGAGAAGTTTGTGGAAGGATATCCCAAATGTTTCACCCGAGTCAGTTAGTTTAAGGGCAATGGTACCAAACACTAATGAAATGTATGTTAAATTTTGACTTTGCAGTATGTAATAAAAATGCCTTAAAACATTCTCTCTCATTATTCTGGCATTTGGCAAATATTAATAATAATGGTAATTCCTAATTGACCTAAAACGGGAAAGGTTTATTCTGACTTCATGTCAGATATTGAGAAAAACATGCATATGTGTCTTTTTATATAGTGTATGTAAACTTCTTGTTTCAACTGTATTTAAAGAATAAGAGAAGTGGTACTGTGCAGTGCCCATATACAGAATAAGAGTAGTGGCACTGTGCAGTGTCCATATACAGTTATATGAAAAAGTTTGGGCACCCCTATTAATCTTAAGCTTAATGTTTTATAAAAATTGGTGTTTTTGCAACAGCTATTTCAGTTTGATATATCTAATAACTATTGGACACAGTAATGTTTCTGCCTTGAAATGAGGTTTATTGTACTAGCAGAACATGTGCAATCTGCATTCAAACAAAATTTGACAGGTGCATAAGTATGGGCACCCTTATCATTTTCTTGTTTTAAATACTCCCACCTACTTTTTACTGACTTACTAAAGCACTTTTTTTGGTTTTGTAACCTCATTGAGCTTTGAACTTCATAGCCAGGTGTATGCAATCATGAGAAAAGCTACTTAAAGTGGCCACTTGCAAGTTGTTCTCCTGTTTGAATCTCCTCTGAAGAGTGGCATCATGGGCTCCTCAAAACAACTGTTAAATGATCTGAAAACAAAGATTATTCAACATTGTTGTTCAGGGGAAGGATACAAAAAGCTGTCTCGGAGATTTAACCTGTCAGTTTCCACTGTGAGGAACATAATAAGGAAATGGAAGAACACAGGGACAGTTCTTGTTAAGGCCAGAAGTGGCAGGCCAAGAAAAACATCAGAAAGGCAGAGAAGAAGAATGGTGAGATCAGTCAAGGACAATCCTCAGACCACCTCCAGAGAGCTGCAGCATCAACTTGCTGCAGATGGTTTCACTGTGCATCGGTCAACTATACAACGCACTTTGCACAAGGAGAAGCTGTATGGGAGAGTGATGCGAAAGAAGCCGTTTCTGCAAGCACGCCACAAACAGAGTCGGCTGAGGTATGCAAAAGCACATTTGGAGAAGCCAATTTCTTTTTGGAAGAAGGTCCTGTGGACTGATGAAACCAAGATTGAGTTGTTTGGTCATACAAAAAGGCGTTATGCATGGCGTAAAAAAAACCACAGCATTCCAAGAAAAACACTTGCTACCCACAGTAAAATTTGGTGGCGGTTCCATCATGCTTTGGGCTGTGTGGCCAATTCCGGCACCGGGAATCTTGTTAAAGTTGAGAGACGCATGGATTCCACTCAGTATCAGCAGATTCTTGACAATAATGTTCAAGATTCAGTGACAAAGTTGAAGTTACGCAGGGGATGGATCTTTCAGCAAGACAATGATCCAAAACACCGCTCCAAATCTACTCAGGCATTCATGCAGAGGAACAATTACAATGTTCTGGAATGGCCATCCCAGTCCCCAGACCTGAATATCATTGAACATCAGTGGGATCATTTGAAGAGGGCTGTCCATGCTCGGCGACCATCAAACTTAACTGAACTGGAATTGTTTTGTAAAGAGGAATGGTCAAAAATACCTTCATCCAGGATCCAGGAACTCATTAAAAGCTACAGGAAGCGACTAGAGGCTGTTATTTTTGCAAAAGGAGGATCTACTAAATATTAATGTCACTTTTCTGGTAAGGTGCTCATACTTATGCACCTGTCAAATTTTGTTTGGATGCAGATTGCACATTTTCTGTTAGTACAATAAACCTCATTTCAAGGCAGAAACATTACTGTGTCCAATAGTTATTAGATATATCAAACTGATATAGCTGTTGCAAAAACACCAATTTTTATAAAACATTAAGCTTAAGATTAATAGGGGTGCCCAAACTTTTTCATATAACTGTATACAGAATAAGAGAAGTTGTACTGTGCAGTGTCCATACATACAAAATACGAGAAGTGGTACCGTGCTGTGTCCATAAATACAGAATATGAGTAGTGGTACTGTGCTGTGTCCATATATACAGAATAAGAGAAGTGGTACTGTGCTGTGTCCATATATACAGAATAAGAGAAGTGGTACTGTGCAGAGTCCATATATATAGAATAAGAGAAGTGGTACTGTGAGATCCATATACACAGAATAAGAGAAGTGGTACTGTGCAGTATCCATATATACAGGATAAGAGAAGTGGTACTGTGTGGTATCCATATATACAGAATAAGAGAAGTGGTACTGTGCAGTGTCCATATATACAGAATAAGAGAAGTGTACTGTGCTGTGTCCATTAATACAGAATAAGAGAAGTGGTACTGTGCAATGTCCATATATACAGAATAAGAGAAGTGGTACTGTGCAGTGTCCATATATATAGAATAAGAGAAGTGGTACTGTGCAGTGTCCATATACACAGAATAAGAGAAGTGGTACTATGCAGTGTGCATATATACAGAATAAGAGAAGTGATACTGTGCTGTGTCTATATATACAGAATAAGAGAAGTGGTACTGTGCGGTATCCATATATACAGAATAAGAGAAGTGGTACTGTGCAGTGTCTATATATACAGAATAAGAGAAGTGGTACTGTGCAGTGTCCATATATATATACAGAATAAGAGAAGTGGTACTGTGCTGTGTCCATATATACAGAATAAGAGAAGTGGTACTGTGCAGTGTTCATATATACAGAATAAGGGAAGTGGTACTGTGCTGTGTCCATATATACAGAGAATAAGAGAAATAGTACGGTGCAGTATCCATATATACAGAATAAGAGAAGTGGTACTGTGCTGTGTCCATATATACAGAATAAGACTGCATAGACCTGTTTTGGCGTAGATGGTGCATTCCCCCCCTCCCGCTAGACCCCCCCAATAAAAACGAAAACAAGCTAGGGATGGGTTGAACAGGTCGGTCACAGTTTATTAATTAAATTACACCACGCGGGGAGGGGCAAGTTAAGTTCTGCAACCGACTCGGTCGCCGCAGGCCTAGTCTGTGATAGACATGCGAGCCGGCCAACGAGGGTTACGCCCCCTTGCCCCTCCCGGCATTACCGCCACGGAGGATCCTGTGTATGACCTACACAGGACTCCAACCCCCACCCATCAGCCTCAGGGCCTGTTCAACCCCATCCTGTAAACCCGACAAAAATTGATCAAGGCCAACGTCTGTAAGATGGACTCCATCCGGCCTCAGGAGTCCTGAGCCGTCTCCTTCCAATTGGTAACGTCGTACCACGACGCCGAAGCCTCCTTTGAAGATCTTAGGCCTCTTCCACACATCCGTCCCCCCGTATCAGGCATGATCTGTCGAACACCCGAAGGGACGGATCCGGCACTGAAATAAAAACACTGATGCAACGGATCCGTTTTTTTTGCTGGATCCGACCTGAACTTTTGAACCCAGAAAAAGAGGGTTTCGGATGCCCGGAGACACTGCAGTAGTAGTAGTAGTAGTAGTAGTAGTAGTAGTAGTAGTAGACCTTGGTTTCCAGAATCCGGATCAGACTTTTGACGGATTGCACAAAAGTCTGATCCGGTTCCATTGACTTCTATTGTTTCCGGACGCCTGATGCGCCGCTTCAGGCACTATCAGGCGGCTCCGGCAAACAAAAAAAAGTTACATGCTCCGTTTTGTCCGGCCGCCGGAATGTAGATTTCCGCCGGATCCGGACAAAAACGGATGCAACGCAATGACATCAGGCACGATCCGGCGCTAATGAAAGTCAATGGTAAAAAACCGCATCCGGTACCGGATCCGTTTTTTCAGCAACACGCCGTATCATGCCTGATACAAAAAAACGGACGTGCGAAAGAAGCCCTAGCCATCCTTGCATCGACCTTTCTCCTTGATCTTTCAACGGCCTTTGGTTTGTTCGCTCCCTTCCATAACGCTCGCGGAACTATCTCCGACCATACCACAACCATGTGTGGGAGAAGATACGTGAAGCGCTCGATGTCCGAAGCTATTACCGTGCAAAGTTCAGCGCTCTTTCTTGTGCACAGGTCATTACCACCGGCGTGCAATGCCAGTATTACAGGCCCTTTTTTCTTTATACCAATATCACCGGCCCTTTTGGCTTTATACCACTTTTGCCTTTATACCAATATCAGCCTTTATAGTGTTGCTCGGCACCTCCGGGAACCTTTGTTGCAATTTTAGGCCTCTGATTCGCCCTTTGCCTTTTTAGTGATACTCAGCATCTCCGGAAACATTTGTTGCCTTTTTAGGCCTTTGATTCCTTTCTAAATGACCTTTAGCCCTGACAAGCCCAGGCTTAGACCACCTGGCCGCAGTTCGGCCCTTTTCCTCGCCCAGAAGACGTACGAGTGTCCTACTATCCATACCGTGGGTTTACAAGCTCCTGTGAACATAAGATGTGTTAATAGAGCAAGTCCGGTCTTATATACCTGGCGAAGCATGAGGATTTCCAACGACTCATCCTCTGCACCTCTTCTTCCGATACTCCCGCTCTGGCAGCTTCGGTGGTGGCCCCTATTAGAAAGGAATGTGTACAGTATTCTGCTGGGTTAGAACCTGCTTTTTGAAGGCACCATTTAAAAATTGCGCTAAACTGATACTTGGTGAGGGGGGACCCGTCCGAGTGTGCGAGGAAGAATCGGCCTCCCTGTCTTAGGCTCGCGTAGCGCTTGACTATTTTTACCGGGCATATTGGGCCGTCGGATGACTTAACGAGGGCCCACGAGCCCCTGCCGGAGGGATCGCATTTGGATTTCTGCAAGTGGATGTGCAGAGCGTGGGGAAGAGGAAGATATGCTGTTTGAACTTTTTGCCGTCCGCGGGTACTTGGTTAAAATTCTAATGTTCGTGTTTTGCAACTGGGAACCCCAGAGATCGACTGCAGCCACTAATGCGAAAATCCCCATCAGCGCTCCTGAAGGGGATGAAAAACTCGTGTTTAAAACCGTCGCGCAGCTGCAGCGCGGCTTGCTTATTGGGGTACAGGTTTAGCCAGGGCCCCATTGCGGTTACGCTCACTGGGGTTCTGCCTGATATGGGCTCTGTTTGCCTCGTGGGAACATCTCGCTGCAGGGTGTCCTCCCCCGCAAGCGGAGCATTCGTGTGTAAATCTACAGGACCCCTGATAGTGGCAGTTTCCCTCGTTAAATAACATGCAGGCCCCTGGTCTTCGTACGACCACTGAATTCTGGCCTGCGGCTGCTGAGTGACTAGTGGCCGTTGATGAAAAGGGGTGTTTCTGCGACAGCATGAGTCGCAGCCACACGTCAGTCGCCTTAACCCCCCATCCTAAATCGGGCTCCTGGTCTAGCTGCCTACGAAACTCCTCGTCATATTGACTCCATGCGGAACTGCCATGGGCCTTGTATGAGTTGTACACTAGGTCTAGATACAAAAAAAGCTCGCAACACCGCTCGGGGTGTTTCTGACCCATAATATACCCGAGTACCGTGAAGGCCTGTAGCCAGTTGTTCATAGTGTGCGCTACCTTCGTCCTACTGCTATCGCGCGACCGTTCCCCGGTCCACCTTTCCTTTTCTACCGTTGGCTGGTCCGCTGATAGAAGCGACCATATATCCACGTACTCGTTGTTCCAGATCTTTTTCTTTGTCTCTAGTCCTACGTGCGTGCCCAGTGGGCTGACTCCGCAGTACGATTCGCTTCTGCGTTGGCTAGGTGCTTGCGGTGACGACCTTGTGTCGGGTGACGCATCTGGGCGTGAGAACTGCTGAATCAGTGCCCTGACAGCTGACGCTAGCTCGGTCTCACCTACACCTACGTATGGTGTGGTGCTCGCCGATCGTGGATAACTCACCGCTGTCTGGTGCGGGCCGTGCGTCTCTCTGGGGTAGAGGAGCTCCGACTCTCGCTGCAGAGCTGTCTCGCCGGTGGCCGGAGGCCCAGGGAGCCGAGGATCGGACTCCCCTGCCGCTGGCAGGTGATGATATGTGGCACCCCAGGAGTCTTGTTGCCACAGTGGCGTTGCTTCCTTCACAGGGGGTGATGCCATGCCTGGAAACAAAGAGGAAGTCCCTTGCCAGGTAACACAGCATACAACACTTTTCCTATTCCACACCAGAAGGGGGGGCTCTAACACCTGATTTCAGGGGAATTTCCTTGGAACATTCTGGCTGGGTGAGGAGTTAGGGGAGTCTGTCTGTAGACAGGTATGAGAGAGCACGTGTGGAGAGAAGCTCGTGGGAAAGGAGCTGTATGCTACAGGTCACCCAGAGCAGAGCTCTGATAAAAGTGGACGCCAGAGTCCTGGATTAGTTGGGGACTTCAAGCCCGACAGTCGCATCTGGAGAACAGAGAATTGCAAGTCCTCTATTCACACTGATACCTGCCAGCACAGCAGTAACACGAGAACCAGGGTTGCCAGAGAGAAGAGACGGAGCCAGGGGCGGGCTGGGCCGGGTGGCAGAGAGGCAAATGCCCCCCGGGCCGCTCCCCCAGCACCTGTACAGGGCCGGCCGCACAGCAAATTGTGCGCGGCAGTGCCCTCTGTACTGCGACGCAGCCGGCAGCAGACACAGCTGCCCGCGTCACAGTGTATCAAGTCGGGGCCCGGAGCTGTGCACGGCCATCACCTTGATGGCTGGGCAGCTCCCGCTCCCTCCCTCTCTACTTCCAGGTGTCGGGCTTGCACGATGACATCATCGCGCAAGCGCCGACATGTAACAGAGGTTGGATGCAGAGAGGCGCTGCTGGGGAGCGGCTGTGACTCTGAGCCTGAGGTAAGTATGGAAAACTTTTTTTTTTCTTTAAAAAATTAATTCAGTGGGTGAGGGGGTGCAGGGTCTGTACATGATGGAGAAGGGTGCAGGGGCTGCACATGATGAAGGGGGTGAATGAGGCTGCACATGATGAAGGGGGGTGAATGGGGCTGTACATGATGGAGGGGGGTGAATGGGGCTGTACATGATGGAGGGGGTGAGTGGGGCTGTATATGATGGAGGGGGGTGAATGGGGCTGCACATGATGAAGAGGGGTGAATGGGGCTGTACATGATGGAGAGGGTAAATGAAGCTGCACATGATGAAGGGGGGTGAATGGGGCTGTACATGGTGGAGGGGGTACAAGGGCTGTACATGATGAAGGGGGGTGAATGGGGCTGTGAGACGCCCGTAGCCAGGGCTTGTGGGGTACTCGGCACCGAGCCCATTCACTTTACTGGGAGATGTCACGGGTAGCACGGCTCGGTCCGTTGCCCTGGGCGCTCACTAAAAGGGGAATATTTACAGGGGATTGTGGTTTCTAGAAATGTTCGTGACGCCACCTGTGGTTCCTGGTCAGGATGACCAGCGCTGCATGGTAGATCCTCTGAGGGGTTATTACTGGGCAGCAAGGTGTTAAGTCTCCCACAGGCAAGACTGATCCCTCAGGGTATATGGCGGTGTAGGGGTGCAGGAGCAATAAGGCAGACACACACAAGAAAGTCTCTTTCTTTACCTTTACTGATGGTAGATGCAGGCACGTCCCAGGAAGCTGTCAGGGTGGAGGATGCACGTCCAGTAAACCACTGAGTAGGTGTAGGGCCTCCTTCCTTCTTTATGTGTGTGAGTTTCTAACTTGCATAAAACAAAGTTTAACTCCGTTCTCTTTGCTACGCCCGGCTGATCTTGTGGTGGAGCCTTCTTTTGGACAGAACTAAGTCTCTATGTGCAGGGCCCTGCTAGACTCTTGTTCTCCTGACCCCGGTTACGTATCAGCACTGTTGGACCCCTGCGATCTGGAATCCAGAAGGGTCTCCGGTTTCTCTTACTAGTTCTGAAGAAGCTAGCAAGCTCGGACCCGGTGTCCAGTGGTGCAGAGTGGAGGTAAGCTATCGATGCTGTCGACCTCTGTCACTCTCTCTTTCCCTTTTTCCACTTGCCTGTCGTCCTACTCACACCTTTAACATAAGCACAACCAGCAGTAGATGTCAGCTTTCTTTGTCTTCACCGCTCTCCAAGCGTCGGCACGCTTACTTAATGAAACGCACACTGAAGGTACTCTCAGTGGACTCAACTTTGACCAGACTAAGTGGCAATCTGACCCACTAATACTGGACTCCACGATGTAAGCTGAGTGTATGCTGAAGTCTTCAGGCTTTAAAATAAGTCTCTCTTTAGCTAGTCTTTCCCTCTCAGCTCGTCTGAGGTAACTAGCTTGTCCGTCTCTCACCATCTGTCTGACAAGAAGTACTGCTCTGCTCAGCACTCAGGCTAAACTGAACTGAACACTGCTGTCTATCTCCACACCCTTATATACCTGCGTACTCTCCAAGAGCTCCCTCTGGTGGCACCAGGGAAATGTGAAGTGTGAATGAATATCGGGTGATTTGTGAATTTACCTTTCATGCATCCTCCAGGGTAACATGTGGCACCAAGCGCAGCTGGGCTACACAGCTGTACATGATGAAGGGGGTGAATGGGGCTGTAAATGATGGAGGGGGGTGAGTGGGGCTGCACATGATGAAGGCGGGTGAATGAGGCTGCACATGATGAAGGGGGGTGAATGGGGCTGTACATGATGGAGGGGGGTGAATGGGGCTGTGCATGATGGAGGGGTGCTGAGTGGGGCTGTATATGATGGAGGGGGGTGAATGGGGCTGCACATGATGAAGAGGGGTGAATGGGGCTGTACATGATGGAGAGGGTGAATGAGGCTGCACATGATAAAGGGGGTAAATGGGGCTGTACATGATGGAGGGGGGTGCGAGGGCTGTACATGATGAAGGGGGGTGAATGGGCTGTACATGATGGAGGGGGTGAATGGGGCTGTAAATGATGGAGGGGGGTGAGTGGGGCAGTACATCATGGAGGGGGTGCAGGGGCTGCCCATGATGGAGGGGGTGAATGGGGCTCTACATGATGGAGGGGGGTGAGTGGGGCTGTACATGATGGAGTGGGGCTGCAAATTATGAAGGGGGAGTGAGGCTGTACATGATGAAGGGGGAGTGGAGCTGTACATGATGGAGTGGGGGGAATGGGGCTGCACATGATAAAGTGTGGGGAGTGGGGCTGCACATGCTGAAGTGGGGGGGAGTGGGGATGTACATGATGGAGTGGGGCTGCACTTGATGACGGGTAAGGGGGATTGCACATGATGAAGGGGGAGTGGGGCTGCACATGATGACATGGAGGATAAGGTGGATTGCACATGATGAAGTGGGGGAAGTTGGGCTGCACATGATGAAGTGGGGGTAAGGGGGTCTGCACAGGATGAATTGGAGGTAAGTGGGACTGCACATGATGAATTGAGGGGTAAGGGGAACTGCACATGATGAATTGGGGGTAAAAGGGACTGCACATAATGATGTGGGGGTAAGAGTGACTGTACATGATGGGGGAGTGGGGATGCACATGAAATGGGGGTAATGGGGACTGCACATGATGAAGTGGGGGGAAGGGGACTGCACATGATGAAGTGTGTCTGAGGGGGGACTGCACATGATGAAATGGAAGGGGGATAGGGTGCTGCAAATGATGAAGGTCCACGGCAGATGAAGTGAGGAGGTGATAGGGGACTGCAATGGATGAAGTAAGGGGACTTCAAATTAAAGTGGGGGACTGCAAATGATGAAGTGGGGAAGAGGACGGGGACTGCAAATGATGAATTCAGTGTGAGTGACGGGGCACAGAACTTTAATTGAAGGTGGGGGTGAGTAAAGCAAATGATGAATTGAAGGTGGGGCTGGGGAGAGCAAATGATGATCTATGGGAAGAACAAATAATGAATTTTGAGAGTTGGGGAGTAAATGATGTATTGAATGTGGGGTAGAGCAGTTGATAATGAATAGAGGGTGGGAGAGAAAGACATGACAATGAATTGAGGCGGGAGGGACATGTAAATATAATGAATCGGGGTTAGGGTTAGAGCGGGAGGTACATAGTGGGGGCGTTGAGGATGAAGTGCTTGGTAATGAATTGGGGGAAAGAGTACAGGTGCTAACTAATTTTATATTAAATGGGGAAAGTGGCATTTATAGTGAGTGGGTGCACAGTGGTGGATTATAATTTATATTTGGAATGGGGGGTTGCATAATAACCAATTATATATTGATTGTGGGTGCACCTCTGTATTCAGATGTGTAGTGTAGAAGAAAGGGAAAAAGTGGGGAATGTGCTCTGGAAGTGGTGCTCTAGGTAACTGTTATTTTATGCAGAGACGAGTCCTGGCTGGAAGAAGTGATGGCGGTCTGTGCTGGATGAAAAAGAAAAGCAAAGATGAAGGACTGCAGCTAGAGACGTCACTAGTGAGTCAGTGTGTTACCTGTACACTGACACTATACACTGTATACTATATACAGAGCTCCTGCGTATAATGTCACTAGCAGTGGTGATCACTGTATTACCTGTACACTGATACTTTCTACAGAGCTCCTGTGTGTAATGATGCTGGTGATCACTGTATTACCTGTACACTGACACTATATACAGAGCTCCTGTGTATAATGTCACTGGTGATCCCTGTATTACCTGTACACTGACACTATATACAGAGCTCCTGTGTATAGTGTTACCTGTGATCACTGTATTACCTGTACACTGACAGTAAATACAGAGTTCCTGTATACAATGGCACTTAGTATTGTGGTTTTTTAAAATTAGTGATCAGTGTTGTAGTATTCAGTCTCTATGTGGTGGTAATATGTGGTCTAGTCATGGTGTGGCGCTATTTGTTCCTTGTATGTGATATTATTCAGCCACTATGTGGTGGCAATATGTGGTTTGGCCATGGTGTGGCGGTATTTGTTTATTGTATGTGGTATTATTTGGTCACTATGTGGTGGTAATATGTGGTCTGGCCAAGGTGTGGCGGTATTTTTTCCTTATATGTGGTATTATTCGGTCACTATGTGGTAGTAATATGTGGTCTGGTCATGGTGTGTCGATATTTGTCCCTTGTATGTTGTATTAATGGTTGTTTTAAAAAAATGTAAATGTATGTGACTCATTTCCTTAACCCCTTCACCCCCAAGGGTGGTTTGCACGTTAATGACCGGGCCAATTTTTACAATTCTGACCACTGTCTCTTTATGAGGTTATAACTCTGGAACGCTTCAACGGATCTGCGCGATTCTGAGATTGTTTTCTCGTGACATATTGTACTTCACGTTATTGGTAAAATTTCTTTGATATAACTTGCGTTTATTTTTGAAAAAACCGCAAATATGGCGAAAATTTTGAAAATTTTGCAATTTTCAAACTTTGAATTTTTATTCCCTTAAAACAGAGAAATATGTCACACAAAATAGTTAAGAAATAACATTTCCCACATGTCTACTTTACATCAGCACAATTTTGGAACCAAAATTTTTTTTTCTTAGGAAATTATAAGGGTTAAAAGTTGACCAGCGATTTCTCATTTTTACAACAAAATTTACAAAGCCATTTTTTTTAGGGACCACCTCATATTTGAAGTCACTTTGAGGGATCTATATAGCAGAAAATACCCAAAAGTGACACCATTCTAAAAACTGCACCCTCAAGGTACTCAAAACCACATTCAAGAAGTTTATTAACCCTTCAGGTGCTTCACAGGAGCTGAAGCAACGTGGAAGGAAAAAATTAATATTTAACTTTTTAGTCACAAAAATGATCTTTTACAAACTTTTTTTTATTTTCACAAGGGTAAAAGGAGAAAATGGACAGATAAAGTTGTTGTGCAATTTCTCCTGAGTACGCCAATACCCCATAAGTGGAGGAAAACCACTGTTTGGGCACACGGCAGAGCTCGTAAGGGAAGGAGCGCCGTTTGACTTTTTCAAACTAAAATTGGCTGGAATTGAGATTAGATGCCATGTCGCGTTTGGAGAGCCCCTGATGCGCCTAAACAGTGGAAACCCCCCACAAGTGACACCATTTTGGAAACTAGACCCCCTAAGGAACTTATCTAGATCTGTTGTGAGCACTTTGAACCCCCAAGTGTTTCACAAAAGTTTATAATGCCTAGGTGTGAAAAAAAAAAAGAAACAATTTTCCACAAAAATGATTTTTTAGTCCAAATTTTTGATTTTTCCCAAGGAAATTGGACCCCAAAAGTTGTTGGCCAATTTGTCCTGAGTACGCTGATACCCAATATGTGGGGAGGGGAAACTGTTTGGGCGCACGGCAGGGCTTGGAAAGGAAGTAGTAACGTTTTGGAATGCAGACGTTGATGGGGGTCATGTTCCGTTTGCAGTGCCCCAGATGAGCCTAAACAGTAGAAACCCCCCACAAGTGACCACATTTTGGAAACTAGACCCCCTAAGGAACTTATCTAGAGCTTTGGTGAGCACTTTGAACCCCCAAGTGCTTCACACAAGTTTATAATGCCCAGGCATGAAAATAAAAAATCCTATTTTTTTCCCACAAAAATTATTTTTAGTCACTAATTTTTTTATTTTCCCAAGGGTAACAGGAGAAATTGGACCACAAAAGTTGTTGTCCAATTTGTCCTGAGTACGCTGATACCCAATATGTGGGGGGGAACCACTGTTTGGGCGCACGGCAGAGCCCGGAATGGAAGGAGCACCATTTGACTTTTTCCAACCAAAATTGGCTGGAATTGAGATTGGACGCCATGTTGCATTTGGAGAGCCCCTGATGTGCCTAAACAGTGGAAACCCCCCACAAGTGACCCCATTTGAGAAACTAAACCCCCTAAGGAACTTATCTAGATCTTTGGTGAGCAATTTGAACCCCCAAGTGCTTCACACAAGTTTATAACGTAGAGCCGTAAAATTAAAAAATCATATTTTTTCCACAAAAATGATCTTTTCACCCCAATTTTTATTTTCCCAAGGGTAACAAGACTCCAAAAGTTATTGTGCAATTTGTCCTGAGTACGCTGATACCCCATATGTGGGGGTAAACCACTGTTTGGGTGCATGGCAGAGTTTGGAAGGGAAGGAGTGCCGTTTGACTTTTTCAACGCAGAATTGGCTGGATGCCATGTCGTGTTTGGAGAGCTCCTGATCTGCCTAAACAGTGGAAACCCCCACAAATGACACCGTTTTGGAAACTAGACCCCTCAAGGAACTTATGTAGATGTGTGGTGAGCACCTTAAACCCCCAAGTGCTTCACAGAAGTTTATAACGTACAGCCGTAAAATATTTTTTTTTTTTTTTTTTTACAAAAATGATTTTTTTTCGTCCCCAATATTTTATTTTCACAAGGGTAACAGGAGAAATTGGACCCCAAAAGTTGTTGTCCAATTTGTCCTGAGTACGCTGATACCCAATATGTGGGAGAAAACTACTGTATGGGTACACGTTGGGGCTCGGAAGGGAAGTAGTGACGTTTTGGATTGCAGACTTTGATGGAATACTCTGGGGGCGTCATGTCGCATTTGGAGAGCCCCTGATGCACCTAAACAGCGGAAACCCCCCAAAAGTGACCCCATTTTGGAAAATAGACCCACAAGGAACTTATCTAGATGTGTGGTGAGCACTTTGAACCCCGAACTGCTTCACAGAAGTTTATAATGTATAGCCGTAAAAATAAAAAAATTTTTTTTTTACAAAAATTATTTTTTTCGCCCCCAATATTTTATTTTCACAAGGGTAACAGGAGAAATTGGACCGCAAAAGTTGTTGTCCAATTTGTCCTGAGTACGCGGATACCCAATATGTGGGAGAAAACTACTGTATGGGTACACGTTGGGGCTCGGAAGGGAAGTAGCGACGTTATGGATTGTAGACTTTGATGGAATGGTCTGGGGGCGTCATGTCGCATTTGGAGAGCCCCTGATGCGCCTAAACAGTGGAAACCCCCCACAAGTGACCCCATTTTGGAAAATAGACCCCATAAGGAACTTATCTAGATGTGTGGTGAGCGCTATGAAGCCCCAAGTGCTTCACAGAAGTTTATAACGTACAGCCGTAAAAACAAAAAAATAATTTTTTTTTTAAAAAAATCATATTTTCGCCCCCAGTTTTTTATTTTCCCAAGGGTAACAGAAGAAATAGGACAAATTGCACAATAACTCTTAGGGTCCAGAGTACGCTGATACCCCATGTGGGAGTAAACTACTGTTTGGGCGCATGGCAGAGGTCAGAAGGGAAGGAGCACCGTTTGACTTTTTCGACGCAGAATTGGCTGGAATTGAGATCAGACGTCATGTCACATTTGGAGAGCCCCTGATGTGCCTAAACAGCGGAAAACTCCCAATTCTAACTCCAACCCAAACCCCAACACACCCCTAACCCTAGTCCCAACCCTAACCACAAACCTAACCCTAACACACCCCTATCCCTAATTCCAACCATAACCCTAATACTAACTTTAGCGCCAACCCTAACCCTAACTTTAGCCGCAACCCTAACCTTCACCATAACCCTAATGGGAAAATGGAAATAAATACATTTTTTTAATTTTATTATTTTTCCCTAACTAAGGGGGTGATAAAGGGGGGTTTGATTTACTATTTATAGCGGGTTTTTATGATTGGCAGCTGTCACGCTAAAAGACGCTTTTTATTGCAAAAAGTAGTTTTTTGCATCGCCACATTTTGAGAGCTATAATTGTTGCATATTTTGGCCCACAGAGTCATGTGAGGTCTTATTTTTTGTGGTACGAGTTGACGTTTTTATTGGTACCATTTTTGAGCACGTGATATTTTTTGATCGCTTTTTATTTCGATTTTTGGGAGGTTAGAATGAACAAAAATCAGCAATTCATGAATTTCTTTTGGGGGAGGCGTTTATACCATTCCGCATGTGGTAAAATTGATAAAGCAGTTTTATTCTTCGGGTCAGTACGATTACAGCGATACCTCATTTATATCATTTTTTTTATGTTTTGGCGCTTTTATAGAATAAAAACAATTTTATATAAAAATTAATTATTTTTGCATCGCTTTATTCTGTGAGCTATAACTTTTTATTTTTTCGCTGATGATGCTGTATTATGGCTCGTTTTTTGTGGGACAAGATGATGTTTTCAGCGGTACCATGTTTATTTATATCGGCCTTTTTGATCGCGTGTTATTCCACTTTTTGTTCAGCGGTATGATGATAAAGCACTGATTTTTTGCTTTGTTTTTATTTATTTTTTTTTAAGGGGTTCACTAAAGGGGTTAACTAGTGGGACAGTTTTATAGGGGGGGGTCGTTACGGACGCGGCGATACCAAATATGTGTACTTTTATTGTTTTATTTTTTTTATTTACAGGAAGAAATGAATTTATTGGGGAATATTTTTTTTTTTTTTAAAATTTATTTTGGAATTTTTTTTTTACACGTTTATTTTTATTTTTTTTAACTTTTTTACATTGTCCCAGGGTGGGACATCACTGTAAAATGTCAGATCGCTGGTCTCACAGTGTGCACAGCACTCTGTGAGACCAGCGATCTCACATGCAGCGCTGCAGGCTTCTCAGTGCCTGCTCTCGGCAGGCACTGAGGAAGCCGCCTCCCTC
Organism: Oophaga sylvatica; assembly: GCA_033576555.1. Classification (NCBI taxonomy): domain Eukaryota; kingdom Metazoa; phylum Chordata; class Amphibia; order Anura; family Dendrobatidae; genus Oophaga; species Oophaga sylvatica. The sequence continues at coordinate 101,569,043 of JARQOD010000003.1, forward strand.
CAGGACCCCGGCGCCATCTTGGATCCGGGTCCTGGGAGGGAGGAAGCCCTCAGAACAGCGCGATCACATCGCGCTGTTCTGAGGGTCTCAGGAGGGCGCGCTTGGAGCCCCCTCCCTGCGCGATGCTCCCCTGTGCCCTCAGTACACCGCGATCATGTTTGATCGCGGTGTGCAAGGGGTTAATGTGCCGGGAGCGGTCCGTGACCGCTCCTGGCACACAGTCCCGGGTGTCAGCTGTGATAATCAGCTGACACCCGGCGGCGATTAGCTGCGCTCCCCCCGGGAGCGCAGCTAATCGCTATGACGTACTATCCCGTCCATGGTCAGATTGTCACGGGTTTTATGGACGGGATAGTACGTCAGATGTCAGAGAGGGGTTAAAGAAAAATACATAAATATATATTTATTTTTAATAGTTTAGAGTAGAGTAGAGCCCGGCCGAAAGAGTCTACATTGTCGTGGTATCATCTTAAAAATTATTTTGGCCAGAACAAAAGCTGCTGGTTATGAATGTGTTCTGGTGTTTGATGGGAACTGTTAATATCTGATCGGTGAGGATGTGGTGGTGAAGTTGAGTTTTTCCAAGAGTAGGCGGTGGAACGGTGGATGCGGAGCTGGTGTGGAACCTGGGCGGAGTTTCAAGGGAATCCGAAAATTTTGCCAGTATGGGGCCTCGAAATTCCTATTGGAAGCCCTGGTCTGTCTCATAAGCTGCAGAATGCAGCTTCCTGAGACTTCAGTGTGCTCACGCAGGCGGCGTGATGACATTATTGTCTCATGCCGCTCTGTGGACCGGAAGAAAAAATGGAGGCTGCAGTGCCGGGAATCAGGATGAGATGAATATAAACTTTGTTATTTTTAATATGGAGAACTGGGGTCATCCTACTATATATATGGGAGAACTGGGGCTATTATACTATATATATGGGGATAACTGGGGCCATCATACTATATATATGGGGAGAACTGCGGCCCTCAGACTATATATATGGGGAGAACTGGGACCATCATACTATATATATATATGGGGAGAACTAGGGCCCTCATACTATATATATGGGAGAAACTGGGGCCATCATACTATATATGTGAGGAGAACTGGGGCCATCATACTAGATATGTGGGGAGAAACTTGGGCCCTCATACTATATATATGGGGAGAACTGGGGCCATCATACTATATATATGTGAGGAGAACTGGGGCCATCATAATAGATATGTGGGGAGAACTGGGGCCATCATACTACCATATATATATGGGCAACTGTGGCCATCGCACTATATTTATGGTGGGAGCTGGGGCCATCGCACTATATATATCCCATATCTCTATAGTAAGCTCGATTCTGCTCCCTTATCTTTGTAGTAAGCTAGGTTCTGCTCCCATATCTCTGTAGTAAGCTCTGTTCTGCTCGCATATCTCTGTAGCAAGCTCGGTTCTGCTCCCATATCTCTGGAGTAAGCTCTGTTCTGCTCCCATATTTCTGTAGTAAGCTCAGTTCTGCTCCCATATCTCTGGAGTAAGCTCGGCTCTGCTCCCTTATCTTAGTAGTAAGCTCAGTTCTGATCCCTTATCTTCGTAGTAAGCTCGGTTTTGCTCCCATACCGCTGTAGTAAGCTCAGTTCTGCTCCCTTATCTTTGTAGTAAGCTCAGTTCTGCTCCCTTATCTTTGTAGTAAGCTCAGTTCTGCTCCCTTATCTTTGTAGTAAGCTCGGTTCTGCTCCCTTATCTTTGTAGTAAGCTCAGTTCTGCTCCCTTATCTTTGTAGTAAGCTCAGTTCTGCTCCCTTATCTTTGTAGTAAGCTCGGTTCTGCTCCCTTATCTTTGTAGTAAGCTCAGTTCTGCTCCCTTATCTTTGTAGTAAGCTCAGTTCTGCTCCCTTATCTTTGTAGTAAGCTCAGTTCTGCTCCCTTATCTTTGTAGTAAGCTCGGTTCTGCTCCCTTATCTTTGTAGTAAGCTCTGTTCTGCTCCCTTATCTTTGTAGTAAGCTCGGTTCTGCTCCCTTATCTTTGTAGTAAGCTCAGTTCTGCTCCCTTATCTTTGTAGTAAGCTCAGTTCTGCTCCCTTATCTTTGTAGTAAGCTCGGTTCTGCTCCCTTATCTTTGTAGGAAGCTCGGTTCTGCTCCCATACCGCTGTAGTAAGCTCGGTTCTGCTCTCATATCATTGTAGTAAGCTCGGTTTTGCGCCCATATCTCTGTAGTAAGCTCCTTTCTGCTCCCATATCTCTAGAGTATTCTCCGTTCTGATCCATATCTCTCTAGTAAGCTCGGTTCTGCTCCCATATCTCTGGAGTAAGCTCGGTTCTGCTCCCATATCTCTGGAGTAAGCTCGGTTCTGCTCCTATATCTATGCAGCAAGCTCCTTAAACCCCCGTCTCACATAGCGATATCGCTAGCGAGATCGCTGCTGAGTCACTAGTTTTGTGATGCAACAGCGATCTCCCCAGCGATATCGCTGTGTGTGACATTCAGCGACGATCAGCCCCCCTGCTGGGTATCGCTGAAAGTCCTGAACATTTTTTTGATCACTGGTCTCCCGCTGGCCAGCACGCATCGCTGCGTGTGACAGGCGGGAGACCAGCGATCCGCTGGTGACCAAGGTACACAGCGGGCTTCCAGGCGTGGGGCTGTGCCTGGAAACCCGCTGTGTACCTTGGATACCAGCGCCCTGATGCAGGGAGCTGGTAACTAAGGTACACAGCGGGTTTCCAGGCACCGCGCAGCGCCTGAAAACCCGACATGTACCTTGGTTACCAGCTCCCTGCATCAGGGCGCTGGTATCCAACGTACACTGCGGGTAACTAAGCGATGTTACCTGCAGTGTCGCTGTGCTGATCGCTGCCTGAGTTGCCTGTTTGGCAGCTCAGCAGCGATCATGTAGCGACACACCAGCGATCCTGATCGTTGTCGGGATCGCTGGTGTATCGCTATGAGAGACCCGGGCTTAACTGTTCCCATATCTACGTACCAGCCTTTTTTTAAAGCCTGTTATCTCTGCTGCTTTAAAGCAATGGCCAGAGATAAGCAGGGAAAAGGAGGGCCAGCGCAACTCGAGGGCCACTGCCACCTTTCCAGGAGGATTTAGAGGCCTTCCTGCTGCACTCTCTGTTCCTGGCCTCTGCTGCTTATAGCTAAGCTGCGGCCCTCTTCTCTGTGTTGTTTTTCCAACCAGTATAGCAGGCAGAGTGAGCCTATCAAGGGCTCCATCCAGGGGCTGGCTGGCACTTTTCAGCCTGGAACCCAAATGGTTTCCAGGCAATCGGATCTCCAGCACCATCTGTAGCCAGTGCTCTGGACACTTTACCTGCAGAACTGTGAGTAAGGCTTTGGAAACTGCACCCGACTGTGTCCTTTCAAGTTCTTCCTGCAACACCCACTCAGCACTGCTACATCCCTTGCCAAATACTACATCATTGCTATCTTGAACATACTGCATCTGCCCTGGGACATAGCCCTGCCTGTGGAGGGCTGAACCAACTCTGCTGCATCAACAACTGACCCAGTGGACTGAATCTACAGCGTTGGCTAACATCTTTATTGCCGAGTACCACAGGTGGTGTCACAAACACTTTATTACAAACTCTTTATTTTTCCCCTTTTTCATTATCATACCCTTTTCATTGGACGCCCAGGACCACGGACCGGGTCACTGCTGCTGTGACACTGCCCCTTTAAGAAGCGGCCCAGTACCGAGTATCCCCACTGCCCTGGCGGGCACTCCATGTCCATATATACAGAATAAGACGAGTGGTACTGTGCAGTGTCCATATATACAGAATAAGAGAAGTGGTACTGTGCAGTGTTGATATATACAGAATAAGAGAAGTGGTACTGTGCAGTGTCCATATATACAGAATAAGTGGTACTGTGCTGTGTCCATATATACAGAATAAGTGGTACTGTGCTGTGTCCATATATACAGAATAAGAAAAATGGTACTGTGCAGTGTCCATAGATACAGAATAAGAGAAGTGGTACTGTGCAGTGTCCATATATACAGAATAAGAGAAGTGGTACTGTGCAGTGTCCATATATACAGAATAAGAGAAGCGGTACTGTGCAGTGTCCATATATACAGAATAAGAGAAGTGTCACTGTGCTGTGTCCATATATACAGAATAAGAGAAGTGGTACTGTGCAGTGTCCACATATACAGAATAAGAGAAGTGGTACTGTGCAGTGTTGATATATACAGAATAAGAGAAGTGGTACTGTGCAGTGTCCATATATACAGAATAAGAGAAGTGGTACTGTGCTGTGTCCATATATACAGAATAAGAGAAGTGGTACTGTGCAGTGTCCATATATACAGAATAAGAGAAGTGGTACTGTGCAGTGTCCACATATACAGAATAAGAGAAGTGGTACTGTGCAGTGTTGATATATACAGAATAAGAGAAGTGGTACTGTGCAGTGTCCATATATACAGAATAAGAGAAGTGGTACTGTGCTGTGTCCATATATACAGAATAAGAGAAGTGGTACTGTGCAGTGTCCACATATACAGAATAAGAGAAGTGGTACTGTGCAGTGCTGATATATACAGAATAAGAGAAGTGGTACTGTGCAGTGTCCATATATACAGAATAACAGAAGTGGTACTGTGCTGTGTCCATATATACAGAATAAGAGAATTGGTACTGTGCTGTGTCCATATATACAGAATAAGAGAAGTGGTACTGTGCAGTGTTCATATATACAGAATAAGAGAAGTGGTACTGTGCTGTGTCCATATATATAGAATAAGAGAAGTGGTACTGTGCTGTGTCCATATATACAGAATAAGAGAAGTGTCACTGTGCTGTGTCCATATATACACAATAAGAGAAGTGGTACTGTGCAGTGTCCATATATACAGAATAAGAGAAGTGGTACTGTGCAGTGTTCATATATACAGAATAAGAAGTGGTACTGTGCAGTGTCCATATATACAGAATAAGAGAAGTGGTACTGTGCAGTGTCTATATATACAGAATAAGAGAAGTGGTACTGTGCTGTGTCTATATATACAGAATAAGAGAAGTGGTACTGTGCAGTGTCCATATATGCAGAATAAGAGAAGTGATACTGTGCTGTGTCCATATATACAGAATAAGAGAAGTGGTACTGTGCTGTGTCCATATATACAGAATAAGAGAAGTGGTACTGTGCAGTGTCCACATATACAGAATAAGAGAAGTGGTACTGTGCAGTGTTGATATATACAGAATAAGAGAAGTGGTACTGTGCAGTGTCCATATATACAGAATAACAGAAGTGGTACTGTGCTGTGTCCATATATACAGAATAAGAGAATTGGTACTGTGCTGTGTCCATATATACAGAATAAGAGAAGTGGTACTGTGCAGTGTTCATATATACAGAATAAGAGAAGTGGTACTGTGCTGTGTCCATATATATAGAATAAGAGAAGTGGTACTGTGCTGTGTCCATATATACAGAATAAGAGAAGTGTCACTGTGCTGTGTCCATAATACACAATAAGAGAAGTGGTACTGTGCAGTGTCCATATATACAGAATA
>JARQOD010000003.1:101574666-101592894 GCA_033576555.1 Oophaga sylvatica
TAGAATCAATGCCCAGTAGGGGAATAGACTTCCGCAGGGGTATCATGGGAAACCCACAACGTTTGGCAAAGTCAAAATCCATCAGGTTAATAGCTGCTCCTGATTCCTGAATCAACAAAAGCCTGAGCAGAAAATGTGGACAGGGAGCAAATCAGGGTAACAGTCAACAGAAATTTAGTCTGAACACTACCCAAGACAACTGAGCGTGCAAAACGTCTTCCCCGCTTAGGGCAGACTGAAATAGCATGAGAGGCGTCACCACAGTAGAAACATAACCCATTGCGCTTTTGAAACTCATGACGCTGTGCCCCAGAAGTCACTCTATCACACTGCATGGGCTCAGAAGCTGGCTCACAAGGCAACACTATCTCACGCATACGTCTGCGCTCACGCAAACGTCTGTCAATTTGAATAGCCAATGATATAGAATCATTGAGACCAGAGGGAGCAGGGAATCCCACCATAACATCCTTTACATTCTCTGACAGCCCCTTCCGTAAAAGGGCTGCCAAAGCATCATCATTCCATTTGGTCAGGACTGCCCACTTTCGGAATTTCTGACAGTACAACTCAGCATCTTCAAGACCCTGATTTAATGGCAACAAGGTTTTTTCAGCTTGATCAGTGACATTAGGTTCATCATACAATAACCTCAGAGCCAGAAAAAATGCATCAATATCATTCAAAACAGGATCCCCAGGTGTCAGGGAAAAAGCCCAATCCTGAGGATCGCTGCGCAGGAGAGAGATGACAATTTGAACCTGCTGTGCTGCGTTCCCTGAGGACTTAGGCTTTAAGGCAAAAAAACAACTTACAGTTATTTTTGAAATTCAGAAATTTAGCCCGTTCCCCCAAAAACAAATCTGGCATGGGAATCCTAGGTTCCACAACCGGCAACCTTGCAAGATAGGTAGCAATACTCCGAACCTCAGTGGCAAGCTGATCCACACGGCCAGACAACTGTGCAAACTCCATTGAGAGAGAAAAAAAAATCCTCCTCAGCACCCAGAGAAAAAGAGGGAAAAAATGCAACAAACAGAAAAAAAAAATCTCTGACAACTCTGACAACTTTTTTCTTTCCACACTATTTTTCCCTTCTGTGAGTACCATATAATTTTCAGTTTGGCCGGTGATACTGTTATGTTAGGTAGCTGAGGAGGACAGGAACAACAGCCGGGCAGCCGAACACCTGAGATGTTGGTAACTAATGGGTTGCAGATTCCTAAACTAACCACACAACTAGAGGTAGCCGTGGAGCGTTCCTACGTTAATCCTAGATGCCTCGTCACAGCCTGAGAGATAACTACACCTAAAGACAGAAAGATGAAAGCTATCTGCCCCGGAGCAGATCCCCAAAGAAAATAGGAAGCCCCCAAACATGTAATGGCGGTTAGACAAGAAGAAAGCAAGAACACAGACAGAAAATAGAATGAGCAAACGCTGGGGCCACAAGCTGACTAAATAGGATAGGACAGGAGAGATTACTTTCTGCAACCCAGAAAACCCTACAAAAATCCAACAATTCTGATTACAAAAATACTGAGATCACACGATCTCACCACCCACTAAATCAGATCTCAGTGTGAACAAAACCAAGCCGCAGCCACTAAAAAAACAGGAAAAATAAAATGAACAAATAACAGTGGCTTCAGATAAACTGAGAGGAGCACAAGCCCCCCGGAGGGGACCTGGCTGACCTCCACAGAAGTGCAGGGAACAATGCAAAAAGCAAGCACAAAAATAAAAGCAGAAAATATCTTATCTGATAGCAGAAGATGCAGGCAAGACTCAGCAAACTCAGTAGTGACGTTTTGGATTGCAGACTTTGATGGAATGGTCTGGGGGCGTCATGTCGCATTTGGAGAGCCCCTGATGCGCCTAAACAGTGGAAATCCCCAACAAGTGACCCCATTTTGGAAAATAGACCCCACAAGGAACTTATTTAGATGTGTGGTGAGCGCTATGAAGCCCCAAGTGCTTCACAGAAGTTTATAATGTACAGCCGTAAAAACAAAAAAATCTTATTTTTTTTACAAAAATAAAAATTTTTTGCCCCCAGTTTTTTATTTTCCCAAGGGTAACAGAAGAAATAGGACAAATTTCACAATAACTCTTGGGGTCCAGAGTACGCTGATACCCCATATGTGGGGATAAACTACTGTTTGGACGCATGGCAGAGCTCAGAAGTGAAGGAACACCGTTTGACTTTTTCAACGCAGAATTGGCTGGAATGGAGATCAGACACCATGTCACATTTGGAGAGCCCCTGATGTGCCTAAACAGCGGAAACCCCCCAATTCTAACTCCAACCCTAACCCCAACACACCCCTAACCCTAGTCCCAACCCTAATCCCAACCCTAACCCTAATCCTAACTCTAACCCTAATCCTAACTTTAGCGCCAACCCTAACCCTAACTTTAGCCGAAACCCTAACCCTAACCCTAATGGGAAAATGGAAATAAATACATTTTTTTTATTTTATTATTTTTCCCTAACTAAGGGGGTGATAAAGGGGGGTTTGATTTACTATTTACAGCGGTTTTTATGATTGGCAGCTGTCACGCTAAAAGACGCTTTTTATTGCAAAAAGTAGTTTTTTGCATCGCCACATTTTGAGAGCTATAATTTTTGCATATTTTGGCCCACAATGCCATGTGAGGTCTTAATTTTTGCGGGACAAGGTGACGCTTTTATTGGTATCATTTTTGAGCACGTGACATTTTTTGATCGCTTTTTATTTCGATTTTTGGGAGGTTAGAATGAACAAAAATCAGCAATTCATGAATTTCTTTTGGGTGAGGCGTTTTTATTGTTCCGCGTGTGGTAAAATCGATAAAGCAGTTTTATTCTTTGGGTCAGTACAATTATGGCGATACCTCATTTATATAATTTTTTTATGTTTTGGCGCTTTTATAGGATAAAAACAATTTTATATAAAAAATAATTATTTTTGCATCGCTTTATTCTGCGAGCTATAACTTTTTTATTTTTTTGCTGATGATGCTGTGTGATGGCTCGTTTTTTGCGGGACAAGATGACATTTTTAGCGGTACCATGTTTATTTATATCCGTCTTTTTGATCGCGTGTTATTCCACTTTTTGTTCAGCGGTATGATGATAAAGCACTGATTTTTTGCTTCGTTTTTATTTTTTATTTTTTAAGGGGTTCACAAAAGGGGTTAACTAGTGGGACAGTTTTATAGGGGGGTCGTTACGGACGCGGCAATACCATATATGTGTACTTTTATTGTTTTATTTTTTTTATTTACAATAAGTAATGAATTTATTGGGGAATATTTTTTTTTTTTTTTTTTATTTTGGATTTTTTTTTTACACATGTTTATTTTTACTTTTTTTTACTTTTTTACTTTGTCCCAGGGTGGGACATCACTGTATTTCATCAGATCGCTGGTGTGACAGTGTGCACAGCACTCTGTCACACCAGCGATGTGACAGGCAGTGCAGGACGCTTCCTCATGCCTGCTCTCGGCAGGCACTGAGGAAGCCGCCTCCCTCCAGTCCAGGACCCCAGCGCCATCTTGGATCCGGGTCCTGGGAGGGAGGAAGCCCTCAGAGCAGCGCGATCACATCGTGCTGCTCTGAGGGTCTCAGGGGGGCGCGCAGGGAGCCCCCACCCTGCGCGATCCTCCCCTGTGCCCCCAGTACACCGCGATCATGTTTGATCGCGGTGTGCAAGGGGTTAATGTGCCGGGAGCGGTCCGTGACCGCTCCTGACACACAGTCACGGGTGTCAGCTGTGATAATCAGCTGACACCCGGCGGCGATTAGCTGCGCTCCCGGAGGGAGCGCAGCTAATCGCCTATGACGTACTATCCCGTCCATGGTCAGAATGGCACGGGTTTTATGGACGGGATAGTACGTCTAATGTCAAAGAGGGGTTAATACACAGTTATATGAGGTAATACACAGTAATGTGAGGTAATGCACAGTAACATGATTTAATACACAGTTATATGAGGTAATACACAGTAATGTGAGGTAATGCACAGTAACATGATTTAATACACAGTTATATGAGGTAATACACAGTAATGTGAGGTAGTACACAGTAACATGATTTAATACACAGTTATATGAGGTAATACACAGTAATGTGAGGTAATGCACAGTAACATGATTTAATACACAGTTATATGAGGTAATACACAGTAACATGATTAATTACACAGTTATATGAGGTAATGCACAGTAATGTGAGGTAATACACAGTAACATGATTTAATACACAGTTATATGAGGTAATAAACAGTAATGTGAGGTAATGCACAGTAATATGATTTAATACACAGTTATATGAGGTAATGCACAGTAATGTGAGGTAATACACAGTAACATGATTTAATACACAGTTATATGAGGTAATACACAGTAATGTGAGGTAATGCACAGTAACTAGTGTTGAGCGATATTGCTCGATATCTAAAAATATCGTATCGAAATTGTATCGCCGATAGCACTAAATATCGTCGATATCCGATTTCGATACCGGAAGTCCCATGTAAGTCTATGGGAACAAAATATCGCAACAAAAAAAACCCTTTCTTTCGTTGTAAACACAAAATATACACACATAGAATACATATTGTAACATTTCCAGGGTATTTAGCTCTAGGATCGCTGTCTGGGTAGACATAATGGCACGGAAACAGTTCATTCAGACAGCAGTTTGGTGAAAACTGGCCGCAACCAGTTTTATTAAAGTCCACAGCACACAGATAAAAACAAAGCATAAACAAAAGACCTAGGCTTGTCTAGCCTCTAATTACACTTAGATAGATGGCCCTCTCTATCCGGGACCCAGACTCTACCAGTCTGTGCCCAAAACAACACATATGATATGTTACCAGTATGGAGTTTCACAGGCACTCCTCTTTATGTCTGAAGGCAACTCCAACTTCCAGACTTGAGAGAGGTCACCTCCTATTCAGTAGTCACCAGCATGGAGTGTCGCAGAGTCTCCTCTTTGTGTCCGGGGTACCTCGAGCACCCAGACAGAGAGAGCCCACCTCCCGGAGTCTCCATCCGTGCCTGGACTCCTGTCCAGACTGAATGAGCTCCCTGACTGTGCTCCCAAGCACCTACTTCTGACTTCCTAATCAACACCTGAGTGGATTCAGGTCTGAGCTGCAAGCGTGTACTGAATGGCAGGTGTAGTGACCTTTCTTTACCACCAGGTTTACAAAGCCACACATTTCGCTCATACCAGTCAGCAAGGTACTTAGGTGAAATATACACCTCATTCACCACATATTCCTTCACTGTCTCACATATCCCCCCCCTCTTCTCCAGACCGGAGGGCTGGTCATCCAGACCGGAGGGCTGGTCAACAATCCTAAAGAGACAGTGAACTCCGGACCAGTTATGTCCAACACCAAGTTCATCTTCACCATTGTCATCTGTATCTTCTCTTAAAGCAACCGCACTACGCTGTACCGTCCCAGGCCTATTGTCTCTGCGGGCCTCGGGTGTCCTGCACGGTTTCAGCTTGACTTTAGTGCCAGCCTCAGTCTCGGTATAGTGGCTCACCAGATAAGTACGACCAGGCACGTCAGAACAGCTCTGCTGATTCTTCCTCAGAAACTTTCGTACCTCCTGTTTTTGGGGCACTGACCCTGTGTCACCAACTGTCACAGGAGGTATAGGGGTTTTCTCTAATTCCCCCTGAACTTTCTTTAGCACATCTACTTTCTTAAATATCAGCTGATTCATAAATTCTATCTCACAGAACCCAAGCGCCTCTGTCATGGTCTCTGACCATTCCGAGCCACACTGTTCAAACGATTGGCACTGTAGAGGGAGCTGATCGTTTTTCTTGGTCGGTACACATAATTTATCCTCTTCTGGTACAGGCTCACTTTGCATAAGACTCAGAGCTCTTACTTCTTTCTCCAGGAGATCCTCATGGCTACGCATCTTCTCCTGTAGTTGTTGGACGTCCTTTACGTCTTCGGCCCCTTCTTCAGGCTCTTCTGGTAGGACATGCTCAGGAGCCCTACCATCAGTCTTCTTTTCCACCACGTTCTGCATCCCATCTGAGCTCCCGTGTGTCGGCAGCGGCAACGGAGCGACACATCGCCCCTCCCACTCACTGGGACGTGGTTCAAGTGTAGACTCCATGAAAATGCGCCTGAGCTCACCAAGGCCAACCCGAGGTCTCAAAATCTCATCTTGGGATTTATCCAGATCCTTTGGGTCGCTCGGGAACTCCGATGGCGCACCGGGCGCCGAACTTCCGGCCCGAGCTTCGCGAGTCGCAGCCACGGATCCGGACAGTACACCGTCCACGCCGCTGTCTCCGGCAGAAACATATTCCGGGGCAGAGTCATTCCCCACATCTTCAGTCTTGTTCCTCACAGTTTCACTTGAGACATCAGCCTCTGGTGAGGCACCTGGCCTGGTGTCCACCACTTCCATGGCTTTCTCCACCTCTGCAGCATCACCTTCAGAGTCCTTGGCCTGATGCAGATCCACACCATACATTGATAACTTCTCATTTTCAACAGCATCCACTTGTGCTGTGTTCAGTTTCAGAGTCCTGTCTTTCACCTTAGTCTTCGCCAGGGAACCGGCCAACTGTACAACATCTTCAGATGCCATCCTCCGTCTGACTGCAAGGTCAGCCTCAGCCTTCCTCTCAGGACTCTCAATCTCCTCTGCTACCATGCCTTCCTCACTTGCACTGGTTGCTTTACTGTCATCAGATGACTCACTATCACCACCACTATCCCTGTCTGACCCCCTTTTCTCAGCCACATCTGGCTCACTTCCAGGGTTAGACACTTCATTTTCATTCACATCCGGCTCACTGTCAGGGTTATACAATTCATTCTCATTCACATTTTGATCTGGAACCTTAGTTAACATGTCATCCACAACATTAACTTCACCATCTGGTCCCTGGTTTCCCTCAGGTGGTCCCTCAAGTATGTGACTATGTGACAACCCCAGCACTATACTTCCATATAGCTCAGGTACCAGGAGCTGACTCACGACCTCTCCCTGGACTTCAGTGTCCCTATACAATAGGTTATTGTTCATGGCAGCATGAGGAAACCTCTCCTTAGAGCCAGGCTCTTGGGGAACCTCATTCAGAACAATTACATTTTCCTGTGCCGTTTTAAGAGTGGGGTCTCGCACCGGCTCACTCCCAAAATTGTCACAGGAGCCAGGCAGGTCAGGGACACTCGGTTCCCGAGAACCAACATCCTCGTCTCCCAGCATCACCTGCAAAGAAATTTCATCTTTATCACGGTCATCATCAGTATCATCACTATTATGATTAGCATTATCATCATTATCAATATCAGCATCATCATCATGGTCATCATCATTATCATGATCATCATTATCATTATCAATATTATCATGGTCATCATCATTATCACATAAGTTTAACGGCCCACTAGCATTGTGTTCCGCCCCTCGGGACTGCGCACCCTCAGTAGGAGCTTCATCACACTGTCCATCAGAAACATTTTTCCCCCAGAGATCCTTAGACCGGGGAAAGTCATTACCCAATATGACAGGGTGCACCAGGTTTTTCACTACCCCCACTTCATATGAAACCTCCCCGAGTTTAGGGACCAAGTCCACGGCAGTCTCTGGGTAGACTTTGGTGTCTCCATGGATGCACACCATACTCAGGTGCTTATCAGGGATGAAGTCCCTATCAATCAGGCTGTCACATACGGAAGTCACTGGACTCTCTGAGTCCAAGAGGGCCTGCGCTGAGCAACCATTTGTAGCCACCGGGGACACCTGTGGTCCAGTCTCTTCGGCTGAGGTGGACACACACACAGGTTCTGTGCAGAGAGAGGGGGATCTGCCAACACCACAACACATAGGCTCCCCCTCTATTGGACAGCCGGCTGCAATTTCACGACATCTCCAACCCTGTCCATCACACTTTTCCACCCACATGTCCCCTCGGGCCTGAACCCGCTTATCAGCATACCCCATGTCCCCAACAGCTGGAACGCTCTTACCGGGAGAGTTCAGCGTCCGGGAACTCTGAAGTGACGTCCGCTCAGACGGCTGGTCACGGAGGCAGTCTTTGGGGCCAAAGTACCTTTCTCTCTGTACCTCAGGAGGAAGTGCTCGGGTGTAGCGGTCCACTGTCACCTTTTCGACCCTTTGGGCAGTGTTGCTGACGGCAGACTCCCAACTGTATCTCCAGTCATGGACTCTCCTGGCACGGGCTGCAACCGTAACACCCAGCCGGGTAAGAATCGCCGCTTTCAACTTGGCATAGTCTTCGCTGTCCTGCTTGCTCAGGTCAGCCCAGACTTTTTGGGGTTCCCCAATCAGATAGGGTACGACCGCCATGGCCCATTCAGATAGTGGCAGATTCTCCTTCTCTGCCAGTCTCTCAAACCTAGTAAGATATACCTCCACATCATCACGAGGTGTCATTTTTCTCAAGGACCGTCTTACCGCCTTCTTTATAGCGGACAACGCCGGTGCCTTCACAACATTACTTCGGGACGCGGCACCGAAATCCTTTTTTTGGTGCTGTCATCTGCTCAACAAATAACCGGTTATTCTCCTGCTGCTGCAGGAATTGCTGCTGGGCCTGCTGCATGCGCTGCTGGTGCTGCAGGCGCTGCTGCTCCATGCTCTGCTGCATGCTTCGCTGGGCCTGCACCAGGTACTCAATGAGCTCTTCCATACTGCCGGACTCATCTGTCTCAATCACAGCAGTCTTATGTTGCACATTAACTTGCGCCATTTGTTCAAACAGCGCCTCCATGCTGTCATCCATGCTGTCAGACTTCTCTGTCTTCACAACTGTAGTCTTCACTCAAGACATACACACTACACAGCTTTTTTTTTTTTTTTTCCACAGAAAAATTCAGCCTTGCTGTGCAAACACTTTTTTTCTTTTTTTTTTTTTCTTTTGCAAAGTCTATTAAGGCTACTGTCTCTTTAAGACTGCTCCACAAACTTTTCTTTTGCTGCTGCACATTCCACAGTCATTTTCACAACAAGTTCAGCTTTGCTGTGCATACATTTTCTCTCTGCAGACCCTATCAGGGCCACTGTCTCTCCAAGACTGCTCCAAACAGACGTTTCTGCTGACACACACTTTTTTTTTTTTTTCCTCTGTTGCTATTTCAATAGACTTCACCTTTAATGCTGTCTCTCGCCACTGTGCTGCATACACACTCCAGCACTAACTGTATCAGGCACTGCGCTGCCCCAGCATTCTCCGCCAATTGTAACATTTCCAGGGGTATTTAGCTCTAGGATCGCTGTCTGGGTAGACAGAATGGCACGGAAACAGTTCATTCAGACAGCAGTTTGGTGAAAACTGGCCGCAACCAGTTTTATTAAAGTCCACAGCACACAGATAAAAACAAAGCATAAACAAAAGACCTAGGCTTGTCTAGCCTCTAATTACACTTAGATAGATGGCCCTCTCTATCCGGGACCCAGACTCTACCAGTCTGTGCCCAAAACAACATATGATATGTTACCAGTATGGAGTTTCACAGACACTCCTCTTTATGTCTGAAGGCAACTCCAAAGTCCAGACTTGAGAGAGGTCACCTCCTATTCAGTAGTCACCAGCATGGAGTGTCGCAGAGTCTCCTCTTTGTGTCCGGGGTACCTCGAGCACCCAGACAGAGAGAGCCCACCTCCCGGAGTCTCCTTCCGTGCCTGGACTCCTGTCCAGACTGAATGAGCTCCCTGACTGTGCTCCCAAGCACCTACTTCTGGCTTCCTAATCAACACCTGAGTGGATTCAGGTCTGAGCTGCAAGCGTGTACTGAATGGCAGGTGTAGTGACCTTTCTTTACCACCAGGTTTACAAAGCCACACATTTCGCTCATACCAGTCAGCAAGGTACTTAGGTGAAATATACACCTCATTCACCACATATTCCTTCACTGTCTCACAATATATATATATATACATGTCATTGTGACATATATATATACATATATTTATAGTTTATACACTTCTACATAGTAAAATCGACTCTAATTCAATTGCCGGGTAAAGACGTGACATACCCCATAGAAGTCGACGGGCTCGGTGCCGAGTACCCCGAAAACCTCTGGCTCTGTGCGACTCAACTTGGGCGTCACGAACAGGATTCTGTAGCTCGCTATAAGCGAGTCCTGTGTGCCTGAATTGCACTGGTTTTGTGCTTGAAAATTGCTAAAATCATCAGAGAATGTATTTGCCATTTTTCCGCCATATCTGCGTCACGACGAGGCACTGGTGAAGAAGAAGGGCGTGCTCTTCGTGGGTGTCACTCACTCAGTGGCGTGAAAACGATGGCCGACCACTCTAAATGGTACTGCAATGTAAGATCGTGCCCCACAGCTCTTCAGTTCCGCCTCCTCATCCTCCTCAGTGTGCGGAAACTAACACGAAGGTCCCGCCTCACTACAAAAGAGGGGCCCTCTCCAGATGCTAATGACACATGTGACTTGGCAGAGATGGCTAATGGACATGACGAGCAGAAGTGTGAAGGGATGGAGCAGTCAGAGTTCTCCCCCACGGAAGCGACCCGATCGCCACAGAATCACCGTTGGGCACCCGGCCTGTAAACCCTCCTACGCTGCAAGAAGCGGAGGATACCCTAAGAGGCCTGGCCCGGCACCGGGAGGAGGTCGCCAGGATGGAAGCCAGATGGCGTCCCTAAAAATAAACTTGGAGCGGCGCCAATCCCTCTTACCTGAAGTGTCTGTACCGGAAGGTGAGGCACCCATTCTAGTAGAGGAGTCCTTGCAATGTGATCCGGTTGACGTTGTCGCAGTGGAGGCACCCGTTCCTGCAAAAACCGCAGCACCGTCAGCAGCACCCCAGATCCCGCTGTCTGCCCCCGTCGCTGAGACAGAAGAAGCGACACCCGTCCTCATGGAGGAGGCCGCGCAGGCACCAGAGCACTAGCTGCCTGTACCGGAGCCCCGACTGTCATCTGATTTAGAGCCGTCTGCTTCCTCCGCAGGGGAGCGCCGCCAGGACTGGGGGGCGACAGGAGAGCTGCCGCAAACCGGACACTGTAAGCTGCAGTGGAGTGGTGGAGACATGGAGCAGCTAGTGGAGGAGAATTTCAACCGGCGTCAGGAGGAAGAGTGGAGACGTTGGGAGCGGGAAGCAGAGCGACAAAGGGAGCAGCGAGAAACCCTAAAACTTCGCCAACGTCACCTGGAGAAGGACCGGGCAGATAAGGACCGGATGAGAAAGGATAAAGGAACCCTGAGTGAGCCGCGGCGTAAGGGTGCAGTACGGAACTTTAAATTGAAAGGTGGTTGGGGCTTCATCAAGGAGCCTGGACTTTATTTAGAAGTCTTTGTGACCCGGCGGGACGTGGAGGCTCACCTCCCAGAAGGACACCCGGGGAGGGACCTGTTGCCAGGAGACTTGGTGACTTACACCCGACACTGGGGTTACAATGGGTGGTACGCCCTAAATGTTACCAGGTGCGACCCCTACTCCCCAGTGTGTGAGGAACCTGTGAGACCCTCGAAGCCTTCAGCCTCCCACATCCAGGCCTCTGCAAAAGTGCCCACCCCACGCCATAAATCTCCCCAGCCTCCCTCAGTGGTCTCCTCAGCAGCCCCAGCTATGGACATGATAAGTATAGTTGGCCCGTACCCGGCGCCTGTTAGGCCCCCTGGGGTTCGTTCAGTCCGTGACATAGGGCTCCAGACCCGGAGGGAGATGAAAGAGGTGGCCACACAGACCCAGATAGCGGGTCACGACGTCACTGTACAGGCCACACGACGTCATCAGGTCCTGGTGGTCCTTGGTGCCTCGGATGTTTGGCAATCTCAAGAAGAGTACCAGGTGGTACCTGGAAGAGGCCAGCCAAAGAAGTCTAAATAACCCGGACAGGGTCCCTGTATGTAAATAGTTAAATTGTTTATGTACCCGGACGGGTGAATGTTCCTAAAAAAGTTTTTTAATTTAATAAAAAAAAAAAAAACACAGTTTTCATTTCTTTTATTACTGTCTCATCCTGCGACGCCATCGATCTCCTGTAAAAAAATGAAAAAAAAAAAGTATACCACCTGACCGACGCAGTCCATAGTAACGAGTGTCCCACGACGATCCAGCTCTGCTACATCAGAAGCAGAGCCTGTCATCCCGGCGCAGCACAGCTGATTACCTGCTTCCCCGGCGGTGACGTCATCGGACTGACTGCTTTACGGCCGGGATTACCCTGCAGTCACTGCAGTTATCGCGAAAAACTGCATGTGACCGCCAGGGAGAAGATAATGGCGGCCATCAAGCAGTCCAGGACGTGACCGCCGGAGATCTTCTGCCAGGTAAGTGCCGCTGACTCCTGACAGACCCGACCGACGGACACTCACAGTGACAGTGACAAAATCCGATTCCGGTATTCGATAAGACGAAAATATCGAAACAAATTATCGAAAGGCCGATAGAGCTAATATCGGCCGATAGCCGATATTTGCATTATCGTATCGCTCAACACTAACAGTAACATGATTTAATACACAGTTATATGAGGTAATACACAGTAACATGATTTAATACACAGTTATATGAGGTAATACACAGTTATATGAGGTAATACACAGTAACATGATTTAATACACAGTTATATGAGGTAATAACAGTAATGTGAGGTAATACACAGTAACATGATTTAATACACAGTATATGGGTAACGTAAGTGGTAATACACAGACTGATAATCAGTATAGAGGTAATACACAGTAATGATGTAATACACTAACATGTTTATACCAGTTTATGAGGTAATACACAGTAATGTGAGGTAATACACAGTAACATGATTTAATACACAGTTATATGAGGTAATACACAGTAATAACCATAATGATTTAATACACGTTATATGAGGTAATACACAGTAATGTGAGGTAATACACAGTAACATGATTTAATACACAGTTATATGAGGTAATACACAGTAATGTGAGGTAATACACAGTAACATGATTTAATACAAGTTATATGAGGTAATACACAGTAATGTGAGGTAATACACAGTAACATGATTTAATACACAGTTATATGAGGTAATACACAGTAATGTGAGGTAATGCACAGTAACATGATTTAATACACAGTTATATGAGGTAATAATATACACAGTAAATGTTAATACATTATGAGGTATAGTATCACAGTAACATGATTTAATACACAGTTATATGAGGTAATACACAGTAATGTGAGGTAATGCAATCTTTTTATAAGGTAACATTGATTTAATACACAGTTATATGAGGTAATACACAGTAATGTGAGGTAGTACAACAGTTAACATATGATTTAATTACACAGATTAAATTATATGAGGTAATACACAGTAATGTGAGGTATACACAGTAACATGATTTAATACACAGTTATATGAGGTAATACACAGTAATGTGAGGTAGTACACAGTAACATGATTTAATACACAGTTATATGAGGTAATACACAGTAATGTGAGGTAATGCACAGTAACATGATTTAATACACAGTTATATGAGGTAATACACAGTAATGTGAGTAGTACACTAACATGATTAATACAATAATGAGATAACATATGAGTAGTACATAACAGATTATCAGTTATATGAGGAAATCGATGTAGGTAGTACACAGTAACAGTTTATACACGTTAGAGTTAATACAATAATGGTATGCACAGTACTATTAATACGTATATGAGGTAATAACGTATGTGAGGTATACACAGTAACTGATTAATACCGTATGGTAATACACAGTAACATGTTAACACAGTTAATGGGTAATAATATTAGGTAACACATAACTATTATCACAGTTATATGAGGTAATACACAGTAATGTGAGGTAATGCACAGTAACATGATTTAATACACAGTTATATGAGGTAATACACAGTAATGTGAGGTAATGCACAGTAACATGATTTAATACACAGTTATATGAGGTAATACACAGTAACATGATTTAATACACAGTTATATGAGGTAATACACAGTAATGTGAGGTAATGCACAGTAACATGATTTAATACACAGTTATATGAGGTAATACACAGTAACATGATTTAATACACAGTTATATGAGGTAATACACAGTAATGTGAGGTAATACACAGTAACATGATTTAATACACAGTTATATGAGGTAATACACAGTAATGTGAGGTAATGCACAGTAACATGATTTAATACACAGTTATATGAGGTAATACACAGTAATGTGAGGTAATGCACAGTAACATGATTTAATACACAGTTATATGAGGTAATACACAGTAACATGATTTAATACACAGTTATATGAGGTAATACACAGTAATGTGAGGTAATACACAGTAACATGATTTAATACACAGTTATATGAGGTAATACACAGTATTGTGAGGTAATACACAGTAACATGATTTAATACACAGTTATATGAGGTAATACACAGTAATGTGAGGTAGTACACAGTAACATGATTTAATACACAGTTATATGAGGTAATACACAGTAATGTGAGGTAATACACAGTAACATGATTTAATACACAGTTATATGAGGTAATACACAGTAATGTGAGGTAGTACACAGTAACATGATTTAATACACAGTTATATGAGGTAATACACAGTAATGTGAGGTAATGCACAGTAACATGATTTAATACACAGTTATATGAGGTAATACACAGTAATGTGAGGTAATACACAGTGACATCAGCGACGCAGGGCACACTCCGCCCATGTGGTCATGTGACTCACCAACTGGCCATGATTACTGAACATGTTTTGTCAGTTACAGTGTCTGATGTACTTCTGTCACATTTACTGAACACGGGTAATACACAGTGACATGAGTTAATACACAGGTGACATGAGGTAATACACAGTAAAATGAGGTAATATACAGTAACATGAGATAATACACAGTAATATGAGGTAATACACAGGTAACATCTACTATATAATTGTCTTATCCCGTCTGTCTGTCGGTCGGTCGGTCTGTCTGTCTGTCCAGGAAATCCCGCGTCGCTCATTGGTCCGGCAGCGGCCAATCAGCGCCGCGGGGTTTCACAAAAAAAAATGGCGGCCGTTAGCGGCTCATCTGCGGGACAGAGGTCAACGGCGAGGCAGCGGGGAGATGACCGGCGCGAGGCGCTCATCTCCTAGCCGCTAGCAGCAGAAGGACCTCGACCGACGGCGCCGCTGACCTCCATGCGGAAGGGAGGACCGGGATACTTCTACTGCAAGCGCCCGCTCATGTCCCGGGTTCTCGCAGCGGAAGTAGCCGCATAGGCAGCGGCGCTCTCCGGTCCTCACAATACAATTCGATGATTGGTCGCAGTCTTTCACCGCGACCAATCAACGATCTTGCCACTAAACTTAAACACCGCTGTGTTGATTGGTCGCGGACGCTGCCCGCGACCAATCACCGATTTGGGCGCCACATTTAAATAGCGTCCGCGACAAGTCAGCACATTCTTTGTCCGGCGTGAAAAGGAACAAATCTACAGACAAACCTGCCCCAAGCCATCATTCACTGTGGTACACGAAACAAAATACCCCTGGCTGCAGCAGCAAATAGTCGTCATGTCAGCGGAAACAACAGCCGGCTGCAGCCGGGAAAATTACATGCTAGCTGTGCGTCGTCTGCGATGTTGTCACAAGCACTATTCACAACGTGACGTCATAACAAAATTCATTCGGTGCCCTGGAGAGATACATAGTAACGTTAATTTAAAGTAGTGCACAACCCATTTAAACACTGCTTCACTGCTTAGGCGCACACGGTCGGCCGCATACATATTCTAGAATACCCGATGCATTAGAATTGGGCCACCATCTAGTACAATAATAAATACCCAAACCGTAGTACCGGATGGGAGTCTCTCAAAATAAAGTCAGTAAATAGCATTAAGAGTTTCTATTGTTAAAATAAAACTTTTATTAGTAACATTGAAAAGTAGAGATATGCCTACAATGATGACCAGGACCCTATGCAGAACACTGTTTACAGGACAAAGAACATACATAAGTGTCCAAATCATAACTTACAGTGGATGCTATAAAGGGCAATGCTAATACAATAGCAATATGTCAATAGTAAATTGTTGCAATCTCTCCCAATCCACAAGGCAGATTGTTGTAATTCATGGAGCCACTTGAGGGACCACATGATACCCAATTGACCCTAGTTCTCCCTGTTGTGCCCATGCAGTGGATCCCACTCTCACAAGGGCAGAACCCAAGTGTAATGCTGCACCTTGTGTCCCTAGAAATTAAAATTCTCCCGACGCGTTTATGCCTCACTGCTGAAGCGTCCCCAGGGGAGTGTATATGTTGGGGGCAGAAGTGGAATAAGACATAACTATAACAAAACTTGTGTTAGATAATCATCTAAGCACAAGCACCCAACAGGTCCTGTAGTGACAGGTAGACCTTATCCGATGTTGAGAGTGCTGCACTTCCCAATTTTTTTTATTCTGGTTGTGCAGCCCTCACACTGTGAATAAGGTCTACCTGTCACTGCAGGATCAGTTGCGGTTCTTGTGTTTGAATGATTATCTAGCACAAGTTTTTTGTACTTGTCTATCTCTCTGCCTCAATGCTGTGTGACTTCAGATAAAGGAGCTGTCAGTCATGCAGGAGTAGGCGGCGCTGGGTGAGGAATAGAGCTGTAGTGACGGAGGTTTCAGATTCACAATACTTTTGCATTGTGCTGATGGGAGGGTCAGAATTTGGTGCAAAAAACATGAATCAATGAATCCTTCCTATCAAGTATCATCAGTTCTTCAGGCTGGTGGAGGCGGAGTAAAGGTTCACACGGGCTGATATTCCTGCAGAACGATTGTAGCATCTTGTGGAATCTACTCCATGATGAATTGTTGTAGTTCTGAAGGCCCAATAAGATCCAAGGCACTACTAGATGGGCGATAATAAAGTGAAAGCTGTTGGCTGAGCTTCACCAAGGCAGAGTAGTGCCACATACTGCCATCTCATTATTGGTTCATGCTGCTGCCCTCTTTTTCTAGTGGCTGCTGTATATAACACAAGACTAAAACACACACAGAGAGTTGACTACTATTAAAACAAGGGCAGAATTGAAAAGAGTAGATTGGTAAACCACCAGTAATGAAAGGATGGTAAAATCTGTGAAGTTTCTGGCTTGTATCACTGGATGCCCTTTTAGGGATGGAGATCATGGGCAAGTTACAAGTTTGCGCACCTTTCCCTACTTCAAAAATGCGGGCCCTTCCTAAAAATTGAATGCGTAACTCTGTCACTACTACAATACATATAAAACTATATACAGTGCCTTGAAAAACTATTTATACCCCGTGAACTGTTCGGCATTTTTTCCTGTACTGCAAAGATGTGCAATTCTGGTACATGACCCAAAAGACTTGCAGCAGTAATAGTAGCAAAAGATGATCCAATACAATATTGACTTGGGGGGGGGGGTATGCGGAAGACAAATGGATGGCACAATTTTCAGATTTATATTTTTAACCTCTTATTTTTTCCTTCTCTTCTTCTAAGAACTTTAATTTTTTAATTTTTTTCATCCTCATAGCAGTATGAGAGTTTGTTTTTTGTGGGACAAGTTGTATTTTTGATGACACCATTCATTTTATCATGTGATGCACTGGAAAGTAGAGGAAAAAAATCCAAGTGCTTTCAAATTACAAAACGAGTGCAATTTCACAATTTTTGAGGGAAAGTTTTATTTACCTTGTTCACTATGTGGTAAAACTGACCCTAAAATATGATTCTCCAGGTCAGTATGAGTACACAGATACCAAACATGTACTGTATAGTTTTTTATTAAAGTGATAAAAAATAGGAAATTTGTAAAAAAAAAACAAAAAAAAAACACTTTGCTTGTGTCTCTTTTTTTCCCGAGACCCGGAATGCTTTAAATTTTCAGGATATAGTGCTGTGTGGTGGCTTATTTTTTGTGCCCTGAGCTGACGTTTTTCCTGAAACTATTTTGGGGTAGATAGTAATAAAAATCTTTATTTATATAGCACCAACATATTCCGCAGCGCTTTACAGTTTAACAGATCATATAAAAGTCACAAGTAACAACATTAAAGATAATACAATAATTAGAGCAAAATAAGACGACCCTGCTCATAAGACCTTACAATCTACAATGAGGTGGGGATACAATGTTTTGATCGCCTCTTATTACATTTTATTGCAATATTGCCAAGACCAAAAAAAACATAATTCTGGCTTTTTTTCT
>JARQOD010000003.1:101592994-101643200 GCA_033576555.1 Oophaga sylvatica
ATTTAACCGGGCCCCAGAATGAAAATTTTTATGACAAATATGGACAAAAAATTTAATTTTGTCACACAGGCATATCTGACATGTCTATTAAAAATGGTAACAAAAAACTAAAACATCTTCACTTTTTGAAATTAATGCATAAAAGTACATTTATATTTTTCAATTATGCTTTTAAGGAACTTATCTGTACCTGAAGATAATGCAGTAAATGGTGTAAAATCAAAAAATCCTCAAAATACATCACGATTTTTTTATACGCATTATAAAATACCTTTGATCCCAACTGTAACTTCACCCACCAATATGAAAGGGCCCACATCAAACCTGTAATAAGTGAAAATAATAAATTATTACATCTATAAAGTGCATATGCTTACTGACAATAGGTAGTACTTTTCCCTGCAAGTGCTGTTGAAACAACCACAACAGATATAAATTAATAAGGGTATATGGTATCACAGTGCTTTTTAACCCCATGGACAATGTCGATGTAATACTGTACCTCAAAAAGTCAGCGTAACCATTATGCTTTTTAGTCTTTGATTTTTAAAAGAGGGAACGGTTTTTTTTTGTTGGTAAGGTGGAGTATTAGACAGAAAAAAATTACGTGTTGTATTTTGGGTCCTGGGGGCGAAATAACCTGCGTAATTTAAATTTATAAAAGTCTCAATTGACAACACGCTACCCTCCCCTTTACGCGTGACGTAAAGGGTAGTGTGACGGAAAAAGCCTTGCGCAACCAGACAGCTTTTACCCTCTTCAACACTGCCAAGCAAAAATGCATGATTGCACCCCCAGACTTTATTGACGTACAGAATAAAAATCCCCATTCCCCATCAGAGGCGCCCATGTCTGATACAGACATAGAAATTTACCTTTCTATCCGAAAACCCTTTTTTACTACATTGCAGGCACACACTTAAATTTTGACAATCCCCCTTTTGTTTTTTTTAAATGGTTTTTTTTTACGTACTTATTGTGTCATACATTGTGATCCATGCTAATGTCATACATGCTGTACAAAAAAACGATTTATTAACTGAAATAATTTAAATGTCTGTGACTGTCACTCTAAATTTCAATGTGATGATGATGAGTGACTTACAAAATCCCTTGTCTTCACTATGTTATGGTTTAAAAATAGCGTTTCCCTTTAAGCATTATTATAAAAAACAAAAATGGGTTTTTTTCTTAATTTACAACAATTATTTTTTAAAAAATTTTTTGGGGGGGTGTTGTTCCTTTTTTTGGTTGGCATGTGCATATTTTTGGTTTATATTTGCAGTGTATTTTTTTTTATTATTGAAGTTTGGAAAGTTTATCTTCGTAGTGTTACCATTAGATAGAAAAAATTTACACTTTAGAGTCCCCCGTGGTTGATACCCTTTTAAAGGATAACGAAAGATGGAACAAATTGCAAAACTTTTTGAGGCTCTCACGTTCCTTTAAAAGGCAAAGACTAAAACAAAAAAGAAGCATCAAATTTTATACACAAAAGGACAAGGAAAGTGCAATAGGTAAGACAAGTAAGGAAAGTGTGCAAAACTGTATTTCCAGAGGGGTGAAATAAAAATTGGAACTTCCCAAAAAGGGTGAAAGTTTATTGCCCTTGATTGGGGGCTGGTTTTGGTTTTTAAAGCCCCCGGAAGGGGAAGACGCAGATTCCTTAATTGTATAGAATGACAAAATCCCTGTGATCTATTCATTCCATCATACAGTGTCAAAGGGCATGTGGCTTATATTCTGAAATTTTTTCTTTTCTATTTTAAGTTTATTTTTAAAACCCTAAATTTAATCCCTTGCTATGCCCGGGGATACAAAATTTTTTTGCCACAGGTAAATCCATTTTTTTTGTCTTATCGTGTGGCGCTGATAATTTATCCTTGTTCTCATTTTTTGGCCTTTCTCCCCTCACTTGTCCCTCCCCATTTGTCTTCCCTATTCCGGCCCTGTTGTGTTACAAATATGTGATTCTTCCCTTTTTTTTTTAGTTTAGCTGATGAAAAGACCGATGTCTCGAAAACTTTGAATTTGTTACCCTTTTTCAGTTTGCCATTAACGGGATCAACAAGAGGACCTAAAGTATAAATTTTTTATTCTTTGGGAAAGAAATTCATCATTTTTTTCCCAGTAAAACTTCTTTTTTCTTGTTTGAAGTAAACATTTTCAAAGGCCCCGTAACAAAGGGAATAAGTCTTTTTTGTGCCTACACCCCCCTTGACCTGGGCTTTACGCGCCGTTGCTGCTCAGAAGTGTTGTGCACAATGAAAACAATGCTGATGTGTTTGTGGGGGTTTAGAACGCCTGCGTTCCCCGCTTGTGTCTGGGAAAAATTACTGCTGCAACTACAACTTCAACTTCAAAAAGTCATATGGCCCCTTTCCTACACCCTCCCTTTCCCTGGCTTCAAAAGCGCGTTTCTGCTCAAAATGTTAGAGCACAGATGAAAACAATCGCTGATGTGTTTGTGGGGTTCAGTAAGCCTGCTGTTCCCCTGCTGTGTGTTGGCAAAAATTACTGCTGTAATACAAATTCAACTTTAAAAGTCTATACTAGGGCCCCGCCTAACCCTCCTGGCCCGGGCTTTCAAAAGCGCCAGTTGGTCAGAAGTGGTTTGATCAGAGAAAAAAAATCGCTGTGGTTTTTTGGGGTTTTTTAACGCCTGCGTTCCCCCGCTGTGTGTCTGGCAAAAAAATTTCCCTGCTGCTAAAACAACTTCAAATTTCAAACCTTTTTACTAGGCCTCTGCTACCCCCCTTTACCGGGGTTCAACAGCGCCCGTTGCTGCTCGAAAAGTTTGCACAGAGAAAACAATCGTGTGTGTTTTGGGGTTCAGTAAACCCCGCTTTCCCTGCTGTGTGTCTGGGGGAAAAAATTAGTGTAACTACACTTCAAATTAAACGTTCATACTAGGCTTGCCTACCCTCTTGACCCGGGGTTTAACACGCCGTTGTGCTCAGAAGTGTTTGATGCACAGAGAAAACTGCGATGTGTTTTTGGGGGTTTAGTAAAACCTGCTGTTCCCCTGTGTGTGTTGGCAAAAAATTAAGCTGCTAACTACAACTTCAACTTCAAACGTTCATATAGCCCGCCTACACCTCCTTGACCTGGGGTTCAAAAAGGCAGTTTCTGCTCAAATTTTTGTGCCAGATCAAAAAAATGCTGTGTGTTTTTGGGGTTCAGTAAGCCTGTGTTCCCCTGCTGGTTCTGGCAAAATTATGTGCTAACTACAACTTCAACTTAAAAAGTTCATACTGGGCCTTGCTACACCCCCTTGCCCCGGGGTTACAGCCCCAGTTGCGCTCAGAAGTGTTAGATGCCAGATAAAAAAACGTGATGTTTTTGGGGGGTTCGAAACCCCGCTTTTCCCCCTGCTGTGTGTCCGGAAAAAATTATGCTGTATAATCATGGTGAAAAAAAACCTGACATCTCAAAGTGTCTAGTGCTACACATAGATATGAGGCTACACCCTGATTTCTAAGTTTGTAAACATTTGAAACGTCAACTTTCAAACCATAAAATGATTAGTCTTTGTCACAAATACTGTAACAAAATAAATGTGACATATTATTACAGATATGCACGTGTCGAAAACAAATGCAAACACAAAATCCTACTTATGCTATGGATACTGATGGTCACCTTGTCACTCCATAGCTTAGACAAATCAACTCACATCATGATGACTCCAATGCTGCAATGTTGGAAGTGCAGAATGTGGGTTGAACTTTGACAACGCTGCAGTGCGAAGGTTATACTTCAGTGTTCTTGCCTTTGAAATAAAAGCTACAAGTTTAATATAATAATCCAATGTTGATTAAGGGACGTGATGTACACGTGTATATTGTGCAAACAATGCAATGTAGGAATAGTCCTCTTAACATTACTTATATTTGTGTCATTTTAAAAAATACATATTTGATTAGAAAGTTAACAGCCCATTCATAAAGGTCCTTCATGTAAACATGATAATCGCTAACAAAAATCATGATTACCTTGGTAAAGTCAATAGTGCATAGTCACAATAGCAAAATATATACCTGTAAGTGGTGCTGAAAGAACGACAACTGATAGAATACGTGAATGATATATATTTATCAGACTGATAGCGACATCTGTACAATGTCGATATAATACTGTACCTTAACAAAACAGCTGTGTCACACCTCACATCGTTTTTCTTGTAGCTTGTTATGTAATAGGGCACATGCGTGTATGTTTCATCATAGGTGCATGTTTACTGAGTAAAGCAGTCATGACAACGCCTTTGTGTTGTCGGTACGCTTGCGATGATGAACGATGCGCACCGTGAATGTTAGTCTGCGGTCATAAGACGTACAGACGCTCCAATACCCAACGCGTCACAGCAGGAAGCCAGTCTGTGCGTCCAAACAAAGGCAACCAACATGCACGTAACCTTTTATAAAGCTACATAAAAAAAAAGAATGTAGTAGTAACGCACACTTTATTGAGGTACAGTATTACATCGCCATTCACCATCTGTGGCTATGCAGTCTCATCTATATATACCTTATCTATCCGTTGTCATGCTTGCAAGTCCACAGTCAGGCATAAATATCTGTTTTCACTCTGCACTATGCACTTTTTCAATTTTTGTTTTGTTAATATAAATGATTGGCACATATTATCAGTATTACATGATGGAAATTTTAGATATTTTTAAAAAATGTTAGTGATATTATTCACCAAATGTAAAGTTTTATGAATGTCAAAGAAAACTTGTAATGCTGATTATGTTTTAAGTCAGCCATTCATTGTCTACACAATAAAAATGGTGTACATACTGTTACTTACCCATCATTAATGGATTCTGATGTGTACTTGTATGCTTTTATTTTAAACCGTATAGCAGATTATTTAACCTATTTTAATTGTGGTTTGCATTGCTTTTCAACATGTTAATGTATGCGTTTATGTTTGTAAATTATTAATTTACATATATTTTTTTAAGTTAAATCATCATCTTATGGTACTAAAGTTTATATTTCTCTTGTTTGGAGTATAGACATTTTTAATTGACACGTAACAAGGAAAATACTTGAAATAGTATTTAAACATCCTCCTTGACCCTGGGCTACAACAACGCCAGTTGTTGCTCGGAAGTGCTGTTAGCACAGTCTACACTTGCTCCTGTGTTACTGGGGTTCAGTAATGTCAGCTGTTCCCTGCTGTGTGAACGGCAAAAAGTCCTGCTGCCTCCACCCTGTTCTCTTCTCATCCCTGGGCTACAACACCGCCAGTTGTTGCTCGGAAGTGCTGTTAGCACAGTCAACACTTGCTCCTGTGTTACTGGGGTTCAGTAATGTCAGCTGTTCCCCCGGGTGTGATAACGGCAAAAAGTCCTGCTGCCTCCACCCTGTTCTCTTCTCATCCCTGGGCTACAACACCGCCCGTTGTTGCTCGGAAGTGCTGTTAGCACAGTCTACACTTGCTCCTGTGTTACTGGGGTTCAGTAATGTCAGCTGTTCCCTGCTGTGATAACGGCAAAAAGTCCTGCTGCCTCCACATGTTTCTCTTTTCATCCTGGGCTACAACACCGCCAGTTGTTGCTCGGAAGTGCTGTTAGCACAGTCAACACTTGCTCCTGTGTTACTGGGGTTCAGTAATGTCAGCTGTTCCCCTGCTGTGATAACGGCAAAAAGTCCTGCTGCCTCCACCATGTTCTCTTCTCATCCCTGGGCTACAACACCGCCAGTTGTTGCTCGGAAGTGCTGTTAGCACAGTCTACACTTGCTCCTGTGTTACTGGGGTTCAGTAATGTCAGCTGTTCCCTGCTGTGTGAACGGCAAAAAGTCCTGCTGCCTCCACCCTGTTCTCTTTCATCCCTGGGCTACAAACACCGCCATTGTTGCTCGGAAGTGCTGTTAGCACAGTCAACACTTGCTCCTGTGTTACTGGGGTTCAGTAATGTCAGCTGTTCCCCTGCTGTGTTGAACGGCAAAAAGTCCTGCTGCCTCCACCCTGTTCTCTTCTCATCCCTGGGCTACAACACCGCCAGTTGTTGCTCGGAAGTGCTGTTGCACAGTCTACACTTGCTCCTGTGTTACTGGGGTTCAGTAATGTCAGCTGTTCCCCTGCTGTGATAACGGCAAAAAGTCCTGCTGCCTCCACCATGTTCTCTTCTCATCCCTGGGCTACAACACCGCCAGTTGTTGCTCGGAGTGCTGTTAGCACAGTCTACACTTGCTCCTGTGTTACTGGGGTTCAGTAATGTCAGCTGTTCCCGCTTGTGTGAACGGCAAAAAGTCCTGCTGCCTCCACCCTGTTCTTTCTCATCCCTGGGCTACAACACCGCCAGTTGTTGCTCGGAAGTGCTGTTAGCACAGTCAACACTTGCTCCTGTGTTACTGGGGTTCAGTAATGTCAGCTGTTCCCCTGCTGTGTGAACGGCAAAAAGTCCTGCTGCCTCCACCCTGTTCTCTTCTCATCCCTGGGCTACAACACTGCCAGTTGTTGCTCGGAAGTGCTGTTAGCACAGTCAACACTTGCTCCTGTGTTACTGGGTTCAGTAATGTCAGCTGTTCCCCTGCTGTGTGAACGGCAAAAAGTCCTGCTGCCTCCACCCTGTTCTCTTCTCATCCCTGGGCTACAACACTGCCAGTTGTTGCTCGGAAGTGTCATTGGCACGGGTACTCACTCCTGCCCAGACTGGTTACAGCACGCCATCTGTTTCCTGTCAGTGTAAACGTCACTTAGCCTCCAATAAGTTGTCCTGTCGTGTTGCGGTCGGGTTAGCCGACTCTATGGTGCTTGGAGTTTAGGTGCTTCCTATGTGTGCTGCGGGATATGCAAATAAAGGCTGTTTCCGTTGTGACAATAGGACAATCACCCACTGTAGTACTGTGGGATTCGGTAACTGCGGCCGGCTCGCGGCCTGTCATCTTAAATTTCCATGGGTACCTTCTGCTACCCGTCCGGGTTCCAGTACCGTCAGCTGGTTCTCCGCAGTGCCTTTGGCCTAGGTGCCTACATCTCGGTATCCGAGTTCCAGCAACGTCTGCTGGTCCTTGGTAGTGCTTTGGAGCACAGGTACCTCCTGCTTAGTATCCGTGTCCCAGTAACGTCAGCTGGTCCTCGGTTGTGCCATTGGCTCTTTTCCTTCTGCTGCCCTCCGGGTTCCAGCACAGTCAGCTGGTCCTCGTTACTTGCATTGGCTCTTGTACCTTCTGCTACCCGTCCGGGTTCCAGTACCGTCAGCTGGTTCTCCGCAGTGCCTTTGGCCTAGGTGCCTCCATCTCGGTATCCGAGTTCCAGCAACGTCTGCTGGTCCTTGGTAGTGCTTTGGAGCACAGGTACCTCCTGCTTAGTAACCGTGTCCCAGTAACGTCAGCTGGTCCTCGGTTTTGCCATTGGCTCTTTTCCTTCTGCTGCCCCTCCGGGTTCCAGCACAGTCAGCTGGTCCTCGTTACTTGCATTGGCTCTTGTACCTTCTGCTACCCGTCCGGGTTCCAGTACCGTCAGCTGGTTCTCCGCAGTGCCTTTGGCCTAGGTGCCTCCATCTCGGTATCTGAGTTCCAGCAACGTCTGCTGGTCCTTGGTAGTGCTTTGGAGCACAGGTACCTCCTGCTTAGTAACCGTGTCCCAGTAACGTCAGCTGGTCCTCGGTTGTGCCATTGGCTCTTTTCCTTCTGCTGCCCCTCCGGGTTCCAGCACAGTCAGCTGGTCCTCGTTACTTGCATTGGCTCTTGTACCTTCTGCTACCCGTCCGGGTTCCAGTACCGTCAGCTGGTTCTCCGCAGTGCCTTTGGCCTAGGTGCCTCCATCTCGGTATCTGAGTTCCAGCAACGTCTGCTGGTCCTTGGTAGTGCTTTGGAGCACAGGTACCTCCTGCTTAGTAACCGTGTCCCAGTAACGTCAGCTGGTCCTCGGTTGTGCCATTGGCTCTTTTCCTTCTGCTGCCCCTCCGGGTTCCAGCACAGTCAGCTGGTCCTCGTTACTTGCATTGACTCTTGTACCTTCTGCTACATTTACAAATTGAAGATTTTTTCAATGCTTTTTTGGGTAATCACTCTGGATCTCCAACAATGAAGACGACGACCCTGATGACCACCCCGAAGAAGATGACGACCACAAGGACGACGAGCATCAAGCCAACCAGCCTAAACACCATCACAAAGAAGAAATAAAAGATTACCAAACAGGACTAAGAAGGTTAAGACAAACTACAAGATACAGAACAAGAGACTTAAGAACAATAAGCAGAAGATCAAAAAGCAGAAGAACATGAAGTATAAGACCAAAATGAAGAGCAAAATATATGCTCTAAATTATAAGCAGAAGAAGACTAAGCAGTGTATGGGGGTGAGTCCGTTCCTCCTCGTGGTGCCCCTGGAAAATGCCTGCTGCTGCAGGCTAAACTGAACACGGACAAATACTGTTGTAATTTAAATCTTTTGTGACAGCAAGAACGGAAGGATGAAAAATTCATACTTTGACAGATTACAAGTACAGGATTCTCTGTCACAAATCAGAATATGATGAAGAAGATGAAGTACAATATGAATAAGAATAATAGTTTAATAAGAAGAATCTGAGTAATGTTAACAAAAAGATGAATAGCAAGAAGTTTAAGAAGAAGATAAAGAAGGTGAAGATGAAGAATAATTTGATGAAAAAGATGATGCTGCTGAAGATTATGAAGGAGAAAGTGTGTGAAAAGTTAAAAAGGTGAAGAGCATGGAAGTTGTGAAATACACATATTTGCCAAAATAGAAAAAACGTTAACAACATTGTCAATTTCTTCGTCAATCCGAACATCTTTAAAAAAAAAAATATTTATGCTATTCCATTTGATTGGGTTAAACATCTATGCCTTTAATGTCTCCTCAACCTTCCACAATACATTGTACATTACTCTTTGTTGTTTTCCTTCATGTACAATTAACCAACAAGGCAAGAATGGGGTTTTTTTAATTCCGATATTTTGTTCCCATAGACTTACATGGGACTTCCGGTATCGGTATCGGGTATCGCCGATATTTTCATGGTATCGGCGATACCATTCCGATTCCGATACTTTTGGATATCGGAAAGTATCGCTCAACCCTAGTCATGGCAAGCCTCGTTCCGGAACGCCATTCATGGTCTGGACCTTTCTAGTAGTGAGGAGTTAGATCTCCTAGTAAAGTGGCTCGGAAGTGAGTCAGTCGAGCATGCCAAAAGACTAAAGGGTATGCCACACTAAGCGAGATCGCAAACGAGATCGCTAACGAGATCGCAATTGTGTCACCATTTATGATGCAGTAGCGATCTCGTTAGCGACTTAACTTTGTGTGACATGTAGCAGCGATGTGGCCCCTGCTGAGATGTCGCTGATTGTTTGTAAACGTTCTGAGCCGTTTTTTGGTTGTTGGTGTCCCGCTGGTGAGCCTGAATCGCTGAGTGTGACACCCTTTATGAACGACTTCACCAGCATCGCAGGTGGGACTTGGTTTTCCCAACGACCGCAGAGGTCGTTATACAGATCGCTGATGAGATGTGTTTGGAATCACAGATCGCTGATGAGTTGTGTTTGGAATCACACAGCTAAGTCACTAACGAGATCGCTACTGCGTCATAATGGTGACGCAGTAGTGATCTCGTTAGCGATCTCGCTTGCGATCTCGTTTAGTGTGGCATACCCTTTAGACAGAAAGTAGCAGCCTGAAGCTCGGCATACAGGTAAAATCTTAATTTCCCCTAATGTTACATTTAGAGATACAGGATTATATCAGCAGTTTGATGAGTGGGGACAATACTGGTGACAAATTCCCTTTAAATTCATGTATTTACATGAGTGGCTTGTTTTACTTCCTCTCTGTACTCCCCTGAGACATATATACTCAGCTGTATACAGACATAAGCCGGCGTATGACAACTTTTCAAAATTGTCCCCCCTCCTATGACCCTTCTGTTATAATATCTCCTTTCTGGGCCTCTTCCTGTTATTAATGTCCCCATCCTGGCTCCCTTCCTGGTATTATATCCTCCATCATGGTCCCCTTCCTGGTATAATGTCCCCCATCCTGGTATACTGTCTCCCATTATGGGCCGCATTCTGGTATAATGACCCCCATCCAAGGCTCCTTTCTGGTGTTCACTTCCTGGTATAATGTCCTCCATTCTGGTATTACCTCCCCTATCCTGGGCCCCTTCCTTGCATAATTCTACACATTCTGAACCCCTTCCTAGTATATTGCCCCCTATCCTGGACCCTATCCTTGCATAATTCTACGCATCCTTGGGCCCCTTCCTTATACAATGCTCCACATCCTGGGCTCCTTGCTTATACAATATTCCCATCCTGGGTCCCTTCCAGATATCATGTTCTGCCACTATTTTCCAATACATTAAATAAAAAAAATTAAAAAAGCAATTCTTCTTATCTTGCTCCCATGACATGTGGCTTCCTCTTCTGTAGCTGACTTCTGTGTGCTGGCACAGGCAGTGCATGACGATACTACCATGCTCTACTTGTGATTAGATCTCCGACATCAGCTGCCAGCCTCTATGACCGCGATTGTTACACCCTTGCACTAACTTCCAGATGTCATCTCATGGTTCTGTCAACTCTCACCCTTCACCCAAACTTATTTTGGAAGTGTTTGTAATGATATATATGTGAGCCCTGCTGGATCTCTTCACAGAGGCTGCAGAGATCAGTGAAGAGAGGTGGATGTGTTCTTTTCTTCTCTGCATGACACTGCCTACTTATGATTGGTCAATCTCATGTAGGGGAAGAAGTGCGTGATCCAGAGACATTTTTGATCCACTCTATATATTACATGTGCCCATTGTTCTAAATCCACTGTATAGTATTTTATATGCCTGGCAGTATAGATCCACTCTTTATATTACATGTGCCTAGTTCCACTGAATAGAATTGTACAATATGTGCCTGGCATTATATATATGCTCTATATATTGTGGTACATCAACTCACTTTGCTGCACATAGAGGTAGACATAGGAACTCTGTCTCTTTAAATCTTCCACTGGTTTAATTAAAGGTACTGAATAAACCAGTGCAGTGTTAGCAAAACAAAGAAGTTTCTGTCCTAATGAGAAAACAAAAACATAACATATGGCACGGTCCATGTTGCTGTGGGGATCTGCCTGTTCAGGAACAAACAGCAAAAGTTCAACTTTCCTTAGCATGAAAACACAGCACTGGAGCTTGACTCTCCAGGGCCACCCTTCACTGAATGAGCCAGAAGGCTGTGTATTTATCCTCTGGACTCCACCCACTCTACAGATATTCACTCAGCCTAGCTCTGAACATGGCCAATTAACCCCTCTCCACACTTAAGGGTATGCCACACTAAACGAGATCGCTAACGAGATCGCTAACGAGGTCACTAAAACGTCACTATTTAGCGATCTCGTTAGCGACCTCGTTGTGTGTGGCATGTAGCAACGATGTGGCCCCTACTGTGATGTCGCTGATCGTTCACTAGCGTTCTGGACCGTTTTTTGATCGTTGACGTCCCGCTGGTGAGCCTATATCGCTGTGTTTGGCACCTTTTGTGAACGACGAGCGACCTCGTTTGTGACGCATATGACTGTTTTTAGCGTCACGGAGTGGATCGCAATATCTGTAAGTTCTCTTTTGCGTCACAGAGAGGATCGCAGAAGTTGCAAAGCAGGACGCAGAGAGCAGGAGCGATGCTGGAAATTCCTATGAATCAGAAGCGCTCAGTACATGCTAATGACGTCCTAACGACCGCCAAAGTCGTTAAAGAGATCGCTGACCGCTGATGAGTCGTTTATGAGATCTCCTGTTTGGCAGCTACTAGCGACCTAAAAGAGATCACACCAACGATCTCGTTAGCTTGCGTCGTTATCGAGATCGCTAAAGAGATCGCTAAGTGTGGCAGTACCTTTAGTGTGCTGGAGCATTTTCCTAGGTTCATATCACTGAAGCTAATAACCTCAGTGATACATATCTCCCATCCAATATTTTGCCAATGACTTTGTCAAAATATTTATATAGTATTATATGTGCCTGGCATTATAGATCCACACTATATACAGTGTGGAAAAAGTATTTAGTCAGCCACCAATTGTGCAAGTTCTCCCACTTAAAAAGATGAGAGAGGCCTGTAATTGACATCATAGGTAGACCACAACTATGAGAGACAAAATGAGAAAACAAATCCAGAAAATCACCTTGTCTGATTTGGCAAGATTTATTTTGCAAATTATTGCGGAAAATAAGTATTTGGGCTTTAACAAAAGTTCATCTCAATATTTTGTTATATAACCTTTGTTGGCAATGACAGAGGTCAAATGTTTTCTGTAAGTCTTCACAAGGTTGGCACACACTATTGGTGGTATGGTGGCCCATTCCTCCATGCAGATCTCCTCTAGAGCAGTGATGTTTTGGGCCTGTCGCTGGGCAACACGGACTTTCAACTCCCTCCAAAGGTTTTCTATGGGGTTGAGATCTGGAGACTGGCTAGGCCACTCCAGGACCTTCATATGCTTCTTACGAAGCCACTCCTTCGTCGTCCTGGTGGTGTGCTTGGGATCATTATCATGCTGAAAGACCCATCCACGTTTCATCTTCAATGCTCTTGCTGATGGAAGGAGGTTTGCACTCCAAATCTCACGATACATGGCCCCATTCATTCTTTCATGTACACGGATCAGTCATCCTGGTCCCTTTGCAGAGAAACAGCCCCAAAGCATGATGTTGCCGCCCCCATGCTTCACAGTAGGTATGGTGTTCTATGATGCAACTCAGCATTCTGTCTCCTCCAGCTTGACAAGTTTGGTTTCTACCAAACAGTGCTACTTTGGTTTCATCAGCCCATATAACATTCTCCAATACACTTCTGTATAATCCAAATGCTCTCTAGTAAACTTCAGACGGGCCCGGACATGTACTGGCTTATGCCAGGGAACACATCTGGCACTGCAGGAGTCCCTGTGGGCGTAGTGTGTTACTGATGGTAGCCTTTGTTACGGTGGTCCCAGCTCTATGTAGGTCATTCACTTGGTCCCCCGTGCGGTTCTGGGATTTTTGCTCACTGTTCTTGTGATCATTTTGACCCCAAGGGGTGAGATTTTGCATGGAGCCTCATATTGAGGAAGATTAGCAATGGTCTTGTGTGTCTTCCATTTTCTTATTATGGCTCCCACAGTTGATTTCATCACACCAAGCTGCATGCCTATTGCAGATTCAGTCTTCCCAGCCTGGTGCAGGGCTACAATTTTGTTTCTGGTGTCCTTCGACAGCTCTTTGGTCTTCATCATAGTGGAGTTTGGAGTGTGACTGTTTGAGGTTGTGGACAGGTATCTTTTATACTGATTACAAGTTCAAACAGGCGCCATTACTACAGGTAATGAGTGGAGGACAGAGGAGCCTCTTAAAGAAGAAGTTACAGGTCTGTGATAGCCAGAAATCTTGCATGTTTTTAGGTGACCAAATACTTATTTTCCACCAGAATTTGCAAAATAAATCTTGCCAAATCAGACAAGGTGATTTTCTGGATTTGTTTTCTCATTTTGACTCTTAAGGGTACTTCACACATAGCGAGATGGTTAGCGAGATCGCTGAAACATCACAGGTTTTATGACGCAACAACGGCCTCGCCAGCTATCTCGCTACGTGTGACACATAGCGGCGACCGGCACCCCGCTGCGATATCGCTGATCGTGCTGGAATGTCTTAGGCCATTTTTTGATCGTTGGTGTCCCGCTGGCCAGCATGCATCGCTGTGTTTGATGCCATAAAAACGACGAGCGACCTCGTTGGCGACTCAGAACTCTGCGACGCAGGCGGAATTTTGCTTTGTCTTTGTCAGAATCGCTGCTGCGACAAGGTCCCAACGACCGCCGAGGTCGTTATACGGATCGTCGTATCGTTGCTGCGTCGTTGAGTAGATCTGCCTGTTTGACAACTTACTAGTGACCATGTAGCGACGTACCAGCGATCCTTACCAGGTCGTATCGTTGTTGGGATTGCTAGAGTGTCGCTATGTGTAACAGGGCCTTATACTTGTCGTCTACCTATGATATCAATTACAGGCCTCTCTTATCTTTTTAAGTGAGAGAAGTTGCACAATTGGTGGCTGACAATACTTTTTTCCCCACTGTGTAATATGTGCCTGGCATTATAGATCCACTCTATATATTACATATGCTCAGCATTATAGATCCAGTCTATATATTACATGTGCCCGGCATTATAGATCCAGTCTATATATTACATGTGCCCGGCATTATAGATCCAGTCTATATATTACATGTGCCCGGCATTATAGATCCAGTCTATATATTACATGTACCCGGCATTTTTGATCCACTTTATAATCGTAAATATAATTAAATATAATTACCGTAATACATCGTGTATAGATTTATATATGTGCATAAGAATAAGACCGAAAAGAAAACTATGTAATATTATATCACTATTAATATTATACCAGTAGTATAAATAATATAATGTCACATAAATGTCTCCTCTGTTTCTTCAACAGATTCAAGCGTAATGTCATCAACGCCGCTCCAGAATTCATGTAATTATCTAGAATCTCCCATGCTCCTCTGTTCTTACAATATGAGTCTTGTATATAAAGACAGCAGGAATATTCCTGGTGACACTTCTTATAGATGATATAAAGTTGTGGCCAAACAGTGTGGTGCTTCAGAGTTTAAGATCTTTTAGTCGGATATTTCTATCATTATTGAAGCACAATTATCAGCATTTCAAATGTTTTTAAACTTTTATTAACAAATACATCAAGTTTATTAGTTAAAAAATGGTTGTCATTCTACAGGATTTGGCCCAGAAACTGATATCCAGCTGCTAGGGTTAAGGGCAGTCTTGAAAAATAAGGGTCAACTCTACAAATATTGAGTCTTCTGACTAAAAGATTTAAAAACATTGAAGAAGACAACTTTGTGAGAACCAAAATTTGTGTCAGTCTCAAAACTTTTGTCACAAACTCAAGTTATAGAAATTTGTGAATCAATCATTGTAACTGGAGCTTTATTTTATAGACCAGGCAGATTTCCAACCTGGGTCTCCTTGCTGCCAGGGCTGGACACCATAATGTAAGTGTAAAAAATTAAAAAGAACCGCCCTCCACATCCACAGAACATTCCACAGAACATTCCGAACTTTATGAAGATTTCTCTGGTTATACTACTTTGGAGAATATAGTTCTAGGTCTTAACACAATTCTTACTATCTCAGGCAAACATGTTTGGAGGGCTGTGTGGGTGCAGGTTATAATGTTTGGAGTGCTGTGTGGGGGGCAGTTATACTGTGTGTAGGACTGTGTATGGGCCATTATAGAGTTTGGAGGGCTGTGTGGGGGGTATTATAGTATTTGGAGGGCTGTGTGGGTGCAGGTTATAATGTTTGGAGTGCTGTGTGGGGGGCAGTTATACTGTGTGTGTATGACTGTGTATGGGCCATTATAGAGTTTGGAGGGCTGTGTGGGGGGTATTATAGTATTTGGAGGGCTGTGTGGGTGCAGGTTATAATGTTTGGAGTGCTGTGTGGGGGGCAGTTATACTGTGTGTAGGACTGTGTATGGGCCATTATAGAGTTTGGAGGGCTGTGTGGGGGCTTTATACTATTTGGAGGGCTGTGTGGGTTTGCCATTATACTGTTTAGAGGGCTAGTGGAGGACATTATACAGTGTGGAGTGATAGCGTGGGGCATTGTAAAATGCATGAGTCATTATACAATGTGGATGTTGTAGGGACCAACATACTGTATGGAGGGCCATCACACTGTATGGAGGGCTGTGTGGAGTCCATTATTGTATGGAGGGCTGTGTCACTGCCATCATATTGCGTGTGGGGGACTATGGGCACCATTATACTATATTATACTTTGTGGAAGGGAGCTGGTACTGTAGGGTCATCATACTGTGCATGTAGAGGGTACTGTGGAAGATTTCCCTTTGGATGTATCTTACAGTGTTTGGAGGCAGATTTGTTGGCATCATACTGTATGGGGGCCATGGAAGGGGTATCCTAATGTGTGGGAACACTGAGGGGCTTCAGCAGGGGCAAAATTACTTCATACGGGTTTGCAAAGTTGAGAGATACGCGCTTCTGTGACCCCACTTAATATTACTAATATTTTTGGGGGAGGGATGAGCTGTGGCAATTTGGACTTCTGCTATGGGGCTCCATGATTTCTATTCTATGTACACCCCTGGTTATACATAATATACATCCTGTACTGGGAGAGCAACGTCTTCTACCACACTGCCTATAAGAACAGACTGAGAGTAATGGTAAACCAATCCTGAGAGGAACACAGTTGTTCTGTGGATATAAACACGAGGGGCCCACCAATACCAGCATCTATTTCAGCTGGATGGGGCATCTGAAGACACACATTCAGCTGAAATATATTAAGACTGAGAGGGCCGCTATGTCCTTGCACTGCAATACACACTGCTGGCCAATCAGGGGTGGCATGCTAGTCACTTGCGACGCTGCCTGTCGCCTGAAGTCAGGAGCCGGCTTCTGCACCGGCTCTAGATAAAGATGCCACACGAGGTGGGAGCTGGGGAAGGTGAGTTCAAGTGTTTATTTGTTTTTGTATTTGTTGTTGAAGAGCACACTATACCATGCTGGGGATCACATATTACTGGAATGGGACAAGAATGGTGGATTATACCAGGATGGTGAACATTATTACTGGAAGGGTGCCAGGATGGGGGATATTATACCAGGATGGGGGACACATATTACTGGAAGGAGTCAGGGATGGTAGTCAATATACTAGGATGAGGTACATATATTACTGGAAGGGTGTCAAAATGGAGGGCATTATACCAAGATGGGGGACATATATTACTTGAAGAGGCCCAGGATGGGGATGTTATACTAGGAAGGGGCACAGGTTAGAGAGAATTATACCTGAAAAGGGAAGCATTATATTAGGATGGATAACATATATTATTAGAAGGGGCCCAGGATGAAAGGCGTTGTGCCAGGATGGGTGACATATAAAACTGGAAGTGGTCCAAGATAGGGGGTATTATACCAGGATGGGGGGCATATATTACTGGAAAGGGTCCAGGATAGGGAGTGTAATACCAGGAAGAGGGGCATATATTACTGGAGAGGGTCCAGGATGGGGGATGATATACCAGGAGGGGCCAAGGATGGAGAACATTATACAGAAAAGGGAAACATACCAGGAAGGGGCCCGGGATGGATCACATTATGATAGGAAAGGGAGACATTATATTAGGAAGGGACCCAAGGTGGAGAACATTATATCAGCAAAGGGAAACATTATACAAGGAAGGGACCCAGGAATGAGACAATGTGATATTTAATCTATGTCCTGTCCTCTGAGGAGCGGCCTCTTCTACCACACTGCCTACAGGAACAGACTGAGCTCAATGGATAATCCAGTCCTTAGAGTAACACATTAGTTCTGAGGATATAGATAGGATTCCGCCATTACAGGCCGTCTGTGTCCATATTTATCACAATTAGGTTATTAGTGACAGTTTTACATCAGATCTGCCCTCTAGTGATCACAATAAAGATCTGATCATAGATGAACTTAATACCAGGAGAAATATCTATATAACCTGAGGAGGTTGTTTTATGGGATTTCAACAAGGAGTATGTGGGGACATGGATATGTGGTGGGAGAGTGTTTCACTAGTTATTAGAGCAGATATGGAGCGGTGGTCTAATGTGACATCATTGTCTAGAGATGAGATATGATCCATGGGAGGAGACTCTCAAACTCTATTGTCCTAAGAGTCATTCCACAAAACATTCTATGACTGAGGCCTCATGTACACAACTCCATTTGATGTAATATGTGAGAAATGGTTATGATCTATAGAAGTATTTGGGGCCAGACTTTCCCGCTATATACCTGCTCTGTTACATAGAGGCCTACAGAAGTATGCTCAATATGCTGCCATATTACACCAATATTTTCCCCTATAAGTCTTGGTTTCTAAGTAATCTCAATGTAAATCATCACAGAAAATCTGATCATGGATGACTTTAGGAGAAACATTGATATAATTGTTATATGATGTTATTATTTTTAATAGAGAAGAAAATGAGGAGAAAGAGGAGACGTGGAGTGAAGAAGAGATTGTGTAAGTGGAAAAAAAAAAACAACTCCATGACAGACCCATGTCCTGGAGTCAGTGAGACAGCCCTGCCCTCCCAGCATGGTCCCATGGTGTCACCCCTGTCCTGATAGAAGGGAGGAAATCATTGATGGCTTCTACCCCACAGGATTCTTTATCACTGATCATAGAGAATGATATGGGAAGTGGAGGCCATGTCCTCCTTAAAGGGAGTCTGTCACCCACAAAATGCAAATTCAGGTGCTGAAACTTGTATATAGGGGACTAGAGAGTGTAGCGAGCGAGCAGTTGCAGAAAGGAACAGGAGGTCATCGTTTGCCCGTGTAAAGGGGTTATGTAAAAATGTTCATTGTTGTATTTATTTCTCTTTGCTAACTGATACTGCTACATGTTTATATGTATTACTGCACGTATGAAATGATACTGCTAGCCCTTCTGGGTATTACCATCGTTTTGCTGTATTATTGCTTTTATTTGCACATAGTTGTGATAATGTTTACTGCATTTCATGGTTTGTCATTTACAGTATAGGGAAAGTGTATTGCTCTTTTTTGGACACTAGAGGGGGCACTCTAGTGTATAGAATTCGTAGCAGGATAGGGTTAAGTGTAGAAGGTGCTGCCGGGAGTTAAGGTTAGAGAAGAAGGGAAGTTATTTCAGACGGGGCCAGGGTGCCCGAAGTGTCCACATGGGATATAGGCCAGGACGGCTCGGCAGCCATGTAACGTTAAGCAGCAACAGCCCACATTTTCCACAGCCACTGGACAGGGATGGACACTGACAGCTTGGGGCCCCTGTGCAAGAAATGTGTCTGGGCCCCCTTCCTTTTATGGGGACAAAGCTACATATATATATATATCCAAAAATCCAGATCCATATTAAACAGCGGTAAGTGAAAATCACCTATTTACTGCACATACCTCCATATTCAAATATGAAAAAACAGAGGAAAAATAGGAGTTTTAGCAAAATTATCAAAAGATTTTATTAAACAAAAATAATACAAAAAATGAAACATAAAAACATAACAGGATGTGTGTTTAAAAAAGACACCAAAAACTGTTGACACCCGACTTCCATTAACCCCTCTCTGCCATCAGACGTACTATTCCGTCCATGTGACCCTGGACCTAATTCCCATGGACGGAATAGTACGTCATGGGCGATCAGCTGCGCTCCCGGGGGGAGCGCAGCTGATCGCCGCCGGGTGTCAGCTGATTATCACAGCTGACACCCGTGACTGTGTGTCAGGAGCGGTCACGGACCGCTCCCAGAACATTAACCCTTGGCACACCGCGATCAAACATGATCGCGGTGTACCCGGGGCACAGGGGAGGATCGCGCAGGCAGGGGGCTCCCTGCGCGCCCCCCTGAGACCCTCAGAGCAGCGCGATGTGTCGCGCTGTTCCGAGGGTCCGTCCTCCCTCCAGGTCCCCGGATCCAAGATGGCGCCGGGGTCCTGCAGGGAGGCGGCTTCCTCAGTGCCTGCTGAGAGCAGGCGCTGGGGAAGCCTGCAGCAGTGCCAGAGCGATCGCTGGTGTGACAGAGTGCTGTGCACACTGTCACACCAGCGATCTGCTAAAATACAGTGATGTCCCACCCTGGGACAAAGTAAAAAAGTAAAAAAAAGTAAAAATAAAAAGTGTAAAAAAAAATCATAAAAAAAAAAAAAAATATTCCCCAATAAATTCATTTTTTCCTGTAAATAAAAAAAACAAAACAATAAGAGTACACATATTTGGTATCGCCGCGTCCGTAACGACCCCCCCTATAAAACTGTCCCACTAGTTAACCCCTTTAGTGAACCCCTTAAAAAAAAAAAAAAAACGAAGCAAAAAAATCAATGCTTTATCATCATACCGCCGAACAAAAAGTGAAATAACACGCGATCAAAAAGACCGATATAAATAAACATGGTACCACTGAAAACGTCATCTTGTCCCGCAAAAAACGAGCCGTCACACAGCATCATGAGCGAAAAAATAAAAAAGTTATAGCTCGCAGAATAAAGCGATGCAAAAATAATGATTTTTTATATAAAATTGTTTTCATTCTATAAAAGCGCCAAAACCTAACAAAATGATATAAATGAGGTATCGCCGTAATCGTACTGACCCGAAGAATAAAACTGCTTTATCAATTTTACCACACGCGGAACGGTATAA
This sequence comes from Oophaga sylvatica, assembly GCA_033576555.1. NCBI lineage: Eukaryota > Metazoa > Chordata > Amphibia > Anura > Dendrobatidae > Oophaga > Oophaga sylvatica. The sequence goes on from JARQOD010000003.1 coordinate 101,613,260, forward strand.
ACGCCTCCCCCAAAAGAAATTCATGAATTGCTGATTTTTGTTCATTCTAACCACCCAAAAATCGAAATAAAAAGCGATCAAAAAACGTCACGTGCTCAAAAATGGTACAAATAAAAACGTCAACTCGTCCCGCAAAAAATAAGACCTCACATGACTCTGTGGGCCAAAATATGCAAAAATTATAGCTCTCAAAATGTGGTGATGCAAAAAACTATTTTTTGCAATAAAAAGCGTCTTTTAGCGTGACAGCTGCCAATCACAAAAACCCGCTATAAATAGTAAATCAAACCCCCTTTATCACCCCCTTAGTTAGGGAAAAATAATAAAATTAAAAAAATGTATTTATTTCCATTTTCCCGTTAGGGTTAGGGTTGCGGCTAAAGTTAGGGCTAGGGTTGGCGCTAACGTTAGTATTAGGGTTAGGGTTGGCGCTAACGTTAGGATTAGGGTTGGGATTAGGGTTATGGGTGTGTTAGGGTTAGGTTTCTGGTTAGGGTTGGGACTAGGGTTATTGGTGTTTGGGGTTAGGGTTGGAGTTAGAATTGGGGGGTTTCTGCTGTTTAGGCACATCAGGAGCTCTCGAAATGTGACATGGCGTCTGATCTCAATTCCAGCCAATTCTGCGTTGAAAAAGTCAAATGGTGCTCCTTCACTTCTGAGCTCTGCCATGCGCCCAAACAGTAGTTTACCCCACATATGGGGTATCAGCATACTCTGGACCCCAAGAGTTATTGTGCAATTTGGCCTATTTCTCCTGTTACCCTTGGGAAAATAAAAAACTGGGGGCGACAAAATCATTTTTGTAAAAAAAAAAATGATTTTTTTGTTTTTACGGCTGTATGTTATAAAACTTCTGTGAAGTACTTGGGGCTTCATAGCGCTCACCACACTTCTAGATAAGTTCCTTGTGGGGTCTATTTTCCAAAATGGGGTCACTTGTGGGGGGTTTCCACTGTTTAGGCGCATCAGGGGCTCTCCAAATGCGACATGACGCCCCCAGACCATTCCATCAAAGTCTGCAATCCAAAACGTCACTACTTCCCTTCCGAGCCCCGACGTGTGCCCATACAGTAGTTTTCTCCCACATATTGGGTATCAGCGTACTCAGGACAATTTGGACAACAACTTTTGGGGTCCAATTTCTCCAGTTACCCTTGTGAAAATAAAATATTGGGGGCGAAAAAATCATTTTTGTAAAAAAAAAAAAAAGGATTTTTTATTTTTACGGCTGTACGTTATAAACTTCTGTGAAGCACTTCGGGGTTCAAAGTGCTCACCACACATCTAGATAAGTTCCTTGTGGGGTCTATTTTCCAAAATGGGGTCACTTGTGGGGGGTTTCCACTGTTTAGGCACATCAGGGGTTCTCCAAATGCGACATGACGCCCCCAGACCATTCCATCAAAGTCTGCAATCCAAAACGTCACTACTTCCCTTCCGAGCCCCGACGTGTGCCCATACAGTAGTTTTCTCCCACATATTGGGTATCAGCGTACTCAGGACAAATTGGACAACAACTTTTGGGGTCCAATTTCTCCTGTTACCCTTGTGAAAATAAAATATTGGGGGCGAAAAAAATCATTTTTGTAAAAAAAAAAGGATTTTTTATTTTTACGGCTGTACGTTATAAACTTCTGTGAAGCACTTCGGGGTTCAAAGTGCTCACCACACATCTAGATAAGTTCCTTGTGGGGTCTATTTTCCAAAATGGGGTCACTTGGGGGGTTTCCACTGTTTAGGCGCATCAGGGGCTCTCCAAATGCGACATGACTCCCCCAGACCATTCCATCAAAGTCTGCAATCCAAAACGTCACTACTTCCCTTCCGAGCCCCGACGTGCGCCCATACAGTAGTTTACTCCCACATATTGGGTATCAGCGTACTCAAGACAAATTAGACAACAACTTTTGGGGTCCAATTTCTCCTGTTACCCTTGTGAAAATAAAATATTGGGGGCGAAAAAATCATTTTTGTAAAAAAAAAAAGGATTTTTTATTTTTACGGCTGTACGTTATAAACTTCTGTGAAGCACTTCGGGGTTCAAAGTGCTCACCACACATCTAGATAAGTTCCTTGTGGGGTCTATTTTCCAAAATGGGGTCACTTGTGGGGGGTTTCCACTGTTTAGGCGCATCAGGGGCTCTCCAAATGCGACATGACTCCCCCAGACCATTCCATCAAAGTCTGCAATCCAAAACGTCACTACTTCCCTTCCGAGCCCCGACGTGCGCCCATACAGTAGTTTACTCCCACATATTGGGTATCAGCATACTCAGGACAAATTGGACAACAACTTTTGGGGTCCAATTTCTCCTGTTACCCTTGTGAAAATAAAATATTGGGGGCTAAAAAATCATTTTTGTAAAAAAAAAAAATAATTTTTTTATTTTACAGCTGTACGTTATAAACTTCTGTGAAGCACTTTGGGGTTCAAAGTGCTCACCACACATCTAGATAAGTTCCTTGAGGGGTCTAGTTTCCAAAATGGTGTCATTTGTGGGGGGTTTCCACTGTTTAGGCAGATCAGGAGCTCTCCAAACACGACATGGCATCCAGCCAATTCTGCGTTGAAAAAGTCAAACGGCGCTCCTTCCCTTCCAAACTCTGCCATGCACCCAAACAGTGGTTTACCCCCACATATGGGGTATCAGCGCACTCAGGACAAATTGCACAATAACTTTTGGAGTCTTGTTTCCTTGGGAAAATAAAAATTGGGGTGAAAAGATCAATTTTGTGGAAAAAATATAATTTTTTAATTTTACGGCTCTACGTTATAAACTTGTGTGAAGCACTTGGGGGTTCAAATTGCTCACCAAAGATCTAGATAAATTCCTTAGGGGTCTAGTTTCCCAAATGGGTCACTTGTGGGGGGTTTCCACTGTTTAGGCACATCAGGGGCTCTCCAAATGCAACATGGCGTCCAATCTCAATTCCAGCCAATTTTGGTTGGAAAAAGTCAAATAGTGCTCCTTCCATTCCGAGCTCTGCCATGCGCCCAAACAGTGGTTCCCCCCCACATATGGGGTATCAGCGTACTCAGGACAAATTGGACAACAAATTTTGTGGTCCAATTTCTCCTGTTACCTATGGGAAAATAAAAATTAGTGACTAAGAGATAATTTTTGTGGGAAAAAAATAGGATTTTTTTTTTCATGCCCGGGCATTATAAACTTGTGTGAAGCACTTGGGGGTTCAAAGTGCTCACCAAAGATCTAGATAAGTTCCTTAGGGGGTCTAGCTTCCAAAATGGGGTCACTTGTGGGGGGTTTCCACTGTTTAGGCTCATCTGGGGCACTACAAACGGAACATGACCCCCATCAATGTTTGCATTCCAAAACGTTACTGCTTCTTTTCCAAGCCCTGCCGTGCGCCCAAACAGTTCCCCCCCCCACATATGGGGTATCAGCGTACTCAGGACAAATTGGACAACAAGTTTTGTGGTCCAATTTCCTTGGGAAAAATCAAAAATTTGGGACTAAAAAATCATTTTTGTGGAAAATTGTTTTTTTTTTTTTTCACACCCAGGCATTATAAACTTTTGTGAAACACTTTGGGGTTCAAAGTGCTCACAACAGATCTAGATAAGTTCCTTAGGGGGTCTAGTTTCCAAAATGGTGTCACTTGTGGGGGGTTTCCACTGTTTAGGCGTATCAGGGGCTCTCCAAACACGACATGGCGTCCAATCTCAATTCCAGCCAATTTTAGTTTGAAAAAGTCAAACGGCGCTCCTTCCCATACGAGCTCTGCCGTGTGCCCAAACAGTGGTTTTCCCCCACATATGGGGTATTGTCGTACTCAGGAGAAATTGCACAACAACTTTATCTGTCCATTTTCTCCTTTTACCCTTGTGAAAATAAAAAAAAGTTTGTAAAAGATCATTTTTGTGGCTAAAAAGTTAAATATTAATTTTTTCCATCCACGTTGCTTCAGCTCCTGTGAAGCACCTGAAGGGTTAATAAACTTCTTGAATGTAGTTTTGAGTACCTTGAGGGGTGCAGTTTTTATTAATGGTGTCACTTTTGGGTATTTTCTGCCATATAGACCCGTCAAAGTGACTTCAAATGTGAGGTGGTCCCTAAAAAAATGGCTTTGTAAATTTTGTTGTAAAAATGAGAAATCACTGGTCAACTTTTAACCCTTCTAATTTCCTAACAAAGAAAAATTTTGGTTCCAAAATTGTGCTGATGTAAAGTAGACATGTGGGAAATGTTATTTATTAACTATTTTGTGTGACATATTTCTCTGTTTTAAGGGAAAAAAAATTCAAAGTTTGAAAATTGCAAAATTTTCAAAATTTTTGCCATATTTGTGTTTTTTTCAAAAATAAACGCAAGTTATATCGAAGAAATTATACTTCTAACGTGAAGTACAATATGTCACGAGAAAACAGTCTCAGAATCGCGAAGATCCGTTGAAGCGTTCCAGAGTTATAACCTCATAAAGAGACAGTGGTCAGAATTGTAAAAATTGGCCCGGTCATTAACGTGCAAACCACCCTTGGGGGTGAAGGGGTTAAGATAGTATATACATTAAAGTATTATGAGTCACAAATAGGTGAGAACATATGAAACCCCAAGGAATCATTAAGGACATGTGTCAAAAGTAAAAGATCCCTGCCAAAATAGAGGACCGCAGCAATGTGCCAACGATCTCAGGCTTATGAATCCATACATCGCCTCACAAGTCATAAATGGTAATATATTATGGCAGAATCAGGAACAAAGATCTTACCTAAATACAGAATGTCACACAGGCATGCCCCGACACGTGTTTCGCTGCTTGTATGCCTCGCTTTATCAAGGGGGAGTGTGAAATTGCAAGCACTGAAGGACCTTAAGTATCCATAGTGATTGGTCATGTGACCATCACATGCTGACACACATAGAAGCTGCACTTGTACGGCGCATGTGCGCGACGTCATCGCCCCAACCCACGTGACCCGGGCCCGCCCAGCCGAGCCCACAACAAACGCTCAATACAGAGCATCAGCCGTGCTCCTGCGAAGGCTGTGCCGGGTATCGTGGGACGGCCACAGATGACTGTCGCGCGCATGCGCACTGCAGTATAGACCAACAATGTATATCATAATAGTAGACACTCATTGCCAATTAAATTCTTGTCTATTAATGTCTTCCACAGCATGATTCATCCGCGATTTCATAATTCCAAATGGAAATTCCTCTTTTATCTCTTATATCGCCAAATAATCATTGCCATTTAAGATGAGCCAAGCATATGAAAAGATTTTTTTCTCCACAAGGTCCCACAGCACATATATTTAGGAATGAAAACTATATATAAAGAAATATAAACAAATATTAAAAAACATATATACAACAACACACAAAACTTAAAAAGTGATGCAAAACCAGGAGGACAAGGAAAGGAAAAAATGGGGATTTTATACTTTTAGAGATAAGGAGTTTAATGCCAAACAGTAATAAACATTGCATTCTTTTTTTCTCCCCGTCTCACAAAATATATATATATATATCCACACACATACATGTATATATATTACATAGTCTCCTTTATTATGTATATTGCTGTCCCTTTTACAATGCCCTCTCTTGTCATGTACAGTACCGTCCCTTACATATTGGATTATATAGAGCCCTGTTTTTTATTGCATACCGTCCTGTCTTGTTAGGCTACTTTCTCACCAGCATATGGCTGCGCTGCGGAGGGCTGCGTACTTCCTCCGTGAAGCTCTGCCCACAGCCGCACCTCCTTCGGTCAGCTCCGCCTATGTCTGCAAGCGGCCTGCATGCGACCTGCGTAACTATATTTAACATTAGGTACGCAGGCCATGCAGGTCTCCGCACCGTCAAAACGATGCATGTGGCGGCATCCGCATGCATCTGCATGGCCTGCGTACCTAATGTTAAATATAGGTACGCAGGCCGCATGCAGGCATCTTGCAAACATAGGTGGAGCTGACCGGAGGAGGTGCGGCCGTGGGCTGAGCTTTTCACGGAGGAAGTATGCAGCCCTCCGCAGCGCAGCCATACGCTAGTGTGAAACTAGCCTTAGCTGTATAATGCAGTGATGGCTGATGGAGCATGGGAAAGCTTCCTTTCTAATAGAGGAGCTGATGGATTGGTAGTCTGGTTACCGGCTCCTCGATCAGCGGTCACTTTATATCTAAAAAGAGCGGACTATGTAATAAAAGAGGGCACTGTGAATAACAAAATTAACAAGAATACACTATGTAAGAGACAGCACTATACATAACAGCAGAGGAAGCTATATAATAAGGGACGGCACCATATGTAACTAGAGAGGATGGCATGTAATAAGGGATGGTGTTATGCATAATAAAAGAGGAAACTATGTAAATAAGGATGGTGTTATACAGAATTAGTGAGTACACTATATGCTAAGGGACTGTGTTATACATAATAAGTATGTACACTATATACTAAGGGACTGTGTTAGACATAATAAGTGATAATGTCTTCCTCCACCTTCCCCTGTTCCTAAGGCCAATAAAAGTCCACCTTCCTCCCATCCCAATCCCCCACACCCCTCATTATCCTCCTTCCCCCGAATCCCATTATTGTCTTCTCCTCACCCCATCATTGCCCTCTTCACCACCTCCATCATGGCTTGCTCCCCCACTACTTTGTTTGCTTTCTCCACCACTACTCCCATCATTGCCCATTCCACCACCTCCATCATTTCCTCCTCCCTCACCACCCCCATTATTGCCCTTTCTACCACCACCATCATTGCATTCTCCCCATCATCCCATCATAATTTTTTCCCCCACCTCCCCATCATTGACCCTTTCCACCACCTCCATCATTGCCTTCTCCCCTACCAACTCATCATTGCCCTCTCCATCACCTCTATCATTGCCTCCCCACCATCATTGTCTTCTCCCCATCACTGCCATCATTGCCTTCTCCCCATCACCCCCATCATTGCCCTCCACATCACTCCCATCATTGCCTTCTCCCCATCATCCCTATCATTGCCCTCTCTAGCACTCCCATCATTGCCCTCTCCCCATCACCCCATCATTGCATTCTCTCCATCACCCCATCATTGCCTTCTCCATCACTCCATCATTGCTTTCTCCCCATCACCCCCATCAATGCCTTCTCCCCATCACTCCCATCATTGCCTTCTCCATCACTCCATCATTGCCTTCTCCCCTTCACCCCAATCATTGTCTTCTCCCATCATTGCCTTCTCCCCATCACCCCATTATTGCCTTCTCCATTACCCCATCATTGCCTTTTCCCCATCACCCCCATCATAGCCTTCTCCCCATCACCCCCATCATTGTCTTCTCCCCATCATTCCCCTTTCCTCCACCTACACACACACAGACACACACACGGCACCATTGACCTCTCTGCATATTCCCCTGCAGTGCTACGTATGCAAGCACGCACACGCACACCACCACTCATCTCTACACACACACACACATACATACAAAACACACACACACATACATACATACAAAACAAACAGTCACACACACATACAGTACAGACCAAAAGTTTGGAACACCTTTTCATTTAAAGAGTTTTCTGTATTTTCATGACTATGAAAATTGTAAATTCACACTGAAGGCATCAATACTATGAAGTAACACATGTGGAATTATATACTTACCAAAAAAGTGTGTAACAACTGAAATTATGTCTTATATTCTAGGTTCTTCAAGTAGCCACCTTTTGCTTGGATGACTGCTTTGCACACTCTTGGCATTCTCTTGATTAGCTTCAAGAGGTAGTCACCGGGAATGGTTTTCACTTCACTGGTGTGCCCTGTCAGGTTTAATAAGTGGGATTTCTGGCCTTATAAATGGGGTTGGGACCATCAGTTGTGTTGTGCAGAAGTCTGGTGGATACACAGCTGATTGTCCTACTGAATGGACTGTTAGAATTTGTATTATGGCAAGAAAAGGCAGCTAAGTAAAGAAAAAACGAGTGGCCATTATTACTTTAAGAAATGAAGGTCAGTCAGTCCGAAAAATTGGAAAACTTTGAAAGTGTCCCCAAGTGCAGTTGCAAAAACCATCAAGCGCTACAAAGAAACTGGCTCACATAAGGACCGCCCCAGGAAATGCTTCTGAGGATAAGCTTATCCGAGTCACCAGTCTCAGAAATCACAGGTTTACAGCAGCTCAGATTAGAGACCAGGTCAATGCCACACAGAGTTCTAGCAGCAGACACATCTCTACACAACTGTTAAGAGGAGACTTTGTGCAGCAGGCCTTCATGGTAAAATAACTGCTAGGAAACCACTGCTAAGGACAGGCAACAAGCAGAAGAGACTTGTTTGGGCTAAAGAACACAAGGAATGGACATTAGACCAGTGGAAATCTGTGCTTTGGTCTGATGAGTCCAAATTTGAGATCTTCGGTTCTAACCGTGTCTTTGTGGGACGCAGAAAAGGTGAACGGATGGACTCTACATAAGAAACCAAGAAAAAGAAACAAGGAGACAGAGGCTATCAAATATAAGTCATTGTCAATGTAATTTTCGTAGAAAATAAAATAATGAAAAATCCAGATGAAATATCACAAAAAGATTAAATAGATTACCGTTACTAAATTATAATACCATAATATCAACAAGCAAGACAGAGACAAAAGGCAAGCTAGATCTGATAAACTAATCTATTACCTTGTGACATAATGAACAGCTGCTCACCTCACCGAAGGAGGGGAGATACAGGAAAGCCCCGACGCGCGTTTCACTGCACTCGGTAACGGTAATCTATTTCATCTATGCAAGTTCGTGACTTGACCCTTTCAACTACTTATGCCTGCACACACACCAAAATGGGGAGATGTATGTGATCTTTTGTTACTGCCTTTTTCCATCATTGACAGTTCAGTTTGCTGTGTTGTATGATCTTCTCCCTTTTACCTTGACCGTAAGTCTCTTTTGTAAGTTATATTATGTTATAATAAAATATATATTCATTTTTCATTAATACCTCCTTTTTGTGATATTTCATCTGGATTTTTCATTATTTTATTTTCTACGAAAATTACATTGACAGTGACTTATATTTGATAGCCTCTGTCTCCTTGTTTCTTTTTCTTGGTTTTCTTGTTAGGCTGGGAGGTATGTCCCGTTTAGCCACGGAGACATTTTTATAGGTTAAGATAGGATGGACTCTACATGCCTAGTTCCCACCGTGAAGCATGGAGGAGGAGGTGTGATGGTGTGGGGGTGCTTTGCTGGTGACACTGTTGGGGATTTATTCAAAATTGAAGGCATACTGAACCAGCATGGCTACCACAGCATCTTGCAGTGGCATGCTATTCCATCTAGTTTGCGTTTAGTTGGACCATCATTTATTTTTCAGTAGGACAATGACCCCAAACACACCTCCAGGCTGTGTAAGGGCTATTTGACCAAGAAGGAGAGTGATGGGGTACTACACCAGATGACCTGGCCTCCACAGTCACCAGACCTGAACCCAGTCGAGATGGTTTGGGGTGAGCTGGACCGCAGAGTGAAGGCAAAAGGGCCAACAAGTGCTAAGCATCTCTGGGAGCTCCTTAGAGATTGTTGGAAGACCATTTCCGGTGACTACCTCTTGAAGCTCATCAAGAGAATGCCAAGAGTGTGCAAAGCAGTCATCAAAGCAAAAGGTGGCTACTTTAAAGAACCTAGAATATAAGACATATTTTCAGTTGTTTCACACTTTTTTGTTAAGTATATAATTCCACATGTGTTAATTCATAGTTTTGATGCCTTCAGTGTGAATGTACAATTTTCATAGTCATGAAAATATAGAAAAATCTTTAAATGAGAAGGTGTGTCCAAACTTTTGGTCTGTACTGTACATACATACATACATACTAAACACACACACACATATACATACAAAACACACACAAACACACACAGCACCTCTCACCTGTCCGCAGACGCAGCATCACCGGCGTCCGTGCTTCCTCGCTATGGCACAGCCGGCCGCTGAATGATGACGTCATCCAGCGGCTCTGCTCTCTGTGTCAGAGACAGGAAGCGCGGGCGCCGGGCAAGAAGCAGGACTGATGCTTGCAGCTCCGCTCCTGCTATTTTATCTTGCAGGCAGCGGAGCTGCTGGGATCCCTCCCTGCCCGCCGCACATGAGGGCAATCTGGCCAGGGGCCCCCATATCCTCGGGCCCACAGAAACCGGCCAGATTGCCCTCATTATTAGCCGCCCTGTGAGGCTCTGGGCCCCACTGCAGCCACATCTGTTCAATTGGCGGTATGTCCACCCATGCCACTGGACATCAATACAGTGGGCCAGTACAGTAGAAAGATGTGGTGATTCATAGCCTGGGTGGACGCCTTTAGGGAGGGAGTCAGTTGGTGTGAGGAACAGGAGGATGCTGAAGCTTCACAAGGAATAGTACTGGTCGGATACTTTTCATGAGACAGCCAAACCGGGTGGCGGATGATTTCAAGTCTGGGGCGAAACAGGCAGAAGGAATTGCCTTCATGGTGAGGTTAGGCCAGGAAGAAACTGGAAAGCAGTCTAAGACGGTCAGGTCCGGACGTGTGCCGTATAGAAGCATCAGCAAAGTAGGGAAAGCTGCTTAGGAAGCAAGTAAAGATGAATGTGTATCATATGATCATATGATGTTCGAACTGTGGATATATTGTGTGAAGTTATCAGTAAAGAAACCGTTCAAGTTACTATGGACTGTATCTCAATTACTGGGAGTTGCTTTGGAGAAGGGCCATCGCCGCTTGGGAAGTGCCCAGGGGGACCCGAACCTGGAGATGCAGGTACGCTGAATAGTGAAATGCAATTCTCGGTGAGTGAATGCCGACACTGATGCTTTAGTGTCTCTGGCCATGACTATAGTCCTGGCCTCCCCTTACACCCGCATACACACTGAGTGTGTGCACGCTCTGCATCAATCAAGCCATCAATCAAGGTCAGAGACAGCGCTGGATATGCAGATCATTGAGTGTAACAGCGCACCGAGCCAGGGGTGCACGAAAGCATCCTCATTTTCATATGGAGTAAAAGTGAAATTTTCTGCAACTACATCAGTAAAATATATATTGCTAGTATGATTTCTACAGGGGCTAGGTCCTCTACTATAAATGTTTTAAGTAGCGTAATTAGCATTTCGGGTGAACTAGACGTTTTAAAATAATGGAGAGAAAATGTATTGTTATGAATGTAACCTAAAGCTGTGACAGTGAGGGAACATCAGACAAGGAGCAGAGACCTCACATGTGTACTTTCGGGCGTTCGGATATAATGGACTAGTTACAGTTTATTGGGTACTGATCATATAATATCTTATTTTTTTCTTTCTGAACTAGAAAACCGAGAGGCTGGTTCAGGAAATGGATGAGAAACATGTAAGTAATATATAGTGGAGCTTAAATAAGCCCTCTGTTGGCAAGTGACTCGGTCCGTGGCCCTGAGCGTCCATGCAAAAATGGTGTAAATGAAATGAAAGAAAAAGGAGATTTTTAAAGGGGAAATGTTCGTATCGCCACCTGTGGTTTGTGGTCAAAGAGACCACCCTGTAATGCAGATCCTCTGGGACTGGAGGTGAGGCAGCAGAGTTGGTATAGCTCCCTACAGGTGGAGCTAAGTCCCAGGGCAGATGTAGTATGTTCAAAATAGTAATGATGTAGTATTTGGCAAGGGATGTAGCAGTGCTGAGTGGGTGTTGCAGGAAGAACTTGAAAGGACACAGTCAGGTGCAGTTTCCAAAGCTTTACTCACAGTTCTGCAGGTGAAGTGTCCAGGGCACGGATTACAGATGGTGCTGGAGATCTGATTGCCTATAAACAATTTGGGTTCCACCTTGCCAGGAGGATTTAGAGGCCTTCCTGCTGCGCTCTCTGTTCCTGACCTCTGCTGCTTATAGCGAAGCTGCGGCCCTCTTCTCTGTTTAGCAGGCATAGTGAGCCTATCAAGGGCTCCATCTCTTCTCTCTGGCAACCCTGGCTCTTGTGTTACTGCTGTGCTGGCAGGTGTCAGTGTGAACAGAGATCTTGCAATTCCCTATTCTCCAGATGGACTGTCGGGCTTGGAGTCCCAACTGGTCCAGGACTCTGGCGTCCTCTTATCAGAGCTCTGCTCTGGGTGAGCTGTAGCATACAGCTCCGTTCCCACGAGCTTCTCTCCACATGTCCTCTCTCGTCCCTGTCCAAGACAGACTCCTCTAACTCCTCCCCAAGCCAGAATGTTCCAAGGAAGCTCCTCTGAAATCAGGTGTTAAGAGCTCCCCCTTCTGGTCTGGAGTAGGAAAAGTGTTGCATGCGGTGTGTTACCTGGCAAGGGGTTTCCTCTTTATTTCCAGGCATGGCATCACCCCCTTGAAGGAAGCAACGCCACTGTGGCAACCGGACTCCTGGGGTGCCACATAAGGACATGATATATTTCCATCTCAGTATTCTCCTTCTGTTGATCTTTGTTGTACATTATCATGTATTACAAATCACATAGCGAGTAAACATAGACATCAACATGTTAGCCATGACACTCTGAGTCGTAGTCCGCATCTAGAGGGGGAGACGGGGCATATATATATATCTTAATACATGGAACTTTCAACCTCTCTGTTCTGTCCTTCAGTCACTGACCTATCAGATGTAAGACCTTCTATTATGTTCTCAGTCACTGAAGTGTCAATGTCATCCTCTCTGTTGTGTCCTTCAGTCACGAAAGCTTCTCTATTCTGCCCTTCAATCACTGAGGTCTCGATGTCAGCCTCTCTCTTCTGTCCATCAATGAGGTGTCAAATGTCAGCCTCTCTATTCATGTCCTTGAGTCACTGAGGTGTCATGTCAGCCTCTCTTCTGTCCATCAAGAGGTGTCAATGTCAGCCTCTCTTCTGTCCATCAATGAGGTTCAGATGTCAGCCTCTCTTTCTGTCATCAATGAGGTGTCTGTATGCTTACTATCTGTTACTGTCTGCAATGAGTATCAGATGCCTGCCTCAATCTTGCTACAGTTACTGAATATCATGTGAGTATATTCTGTCCTTCAATCACTGAGGTATGGGAGCAAAGTGCACGGTGACCACCATTGTACTCTATTACTGATATATGACTTTCCTCTTGATAGTCAGAGGGGCAATATCTCATGTTGAGGCTCATCTCCTTTGATAGGCAAAATTCATTTCACAATTTTGCAGGATGAGAGAGAGTTTTATTTTTGGTGATTATCTGGACTCATTTATTTGGTTTTATTTCTTTGCAGCAAAACTTTTTACATAGTTACACACAGTAGGTTGAAAAAAGACCTCGGTCCATCAAGTTCAACCTTTCTCCACCAATTGTACATTTTGTCACTAATTTAACTATAACCCACAATGCTATGTGTATCAAGGAAATCGTCCAGCCCTTATTTAAAAGCTGTTATAGTGTCTGCCATTACTACCTCTCGTGGTCGGGTATTCCACAGTCTGAGTGCTCTAACTGTAAAGAATCCTTTCTTATTTAGCTGCCTGAATGGAAAGAAAAGAACAAGGAAGGAGAAGCGTCCACCAGGGTAAATACAATTGCAGGAATGTCTGTAATCTTCCCGTGTAACAGGCCCGTTATGTAATATAAAAGTCAGTGACTATCTTCAGATCTTTCCATAACATCCTGTAGCTAAGGGGCGGCTTTATCTTACAGAATAGTAGAAATACGGCCCGATGTGATGTACAGTACTAGGTGTCAGACCTAGTGACTGCAGTAAAGGCATAAACCCAGCGGCTGTAACACTATTCCGTAAGAATGAAACTCCAGAGATGAAGTGGGGGATTACATACTCATATCCACACAATTGTCACATTTTTCGTGGGACACAAAGTAGTCAGTGGTCTCATGAACATGTTTTTGTATTTTTTATTAGATTTCTCTCCTTGTTCGGCAGAATATTACAATAGAAAGTGAGTATCCAGCATCCTCCCTATAAGGACATTCTTCTTCCCCATATACACCCCCAATCCTGATGCCATATTTGATCACATTATCAATGAGTTGGATAAACAGCAGCTTCCTGCTAATACCCCCTGATAGCGCAGTAAACATGGTGGTGCACCGGTCGTCATATGTTCTTATCATTTTTCACTGTTACATTATAGAAACCAAGAGGTCGGCAGCTTCAGCTGCACGTCAGGACACAAGGGCCTGAAATCAGACATGTCTATGGTAAGTATTCTGGTTTTATAGATTGGATTCCTGTAAAAGCCAAGTATAAAGTACCAACTTGGCCTAAGCATCATATCTCCTCTAATTCCAGTCTACAATCTGCAGCCGTATACAGATTACTGACTGCCGGGAACTTGAGTGTCCCCCGCAGCCTGTAACGTGCTCATCATTCCCATCTCCAGGGCTTCGGGCCATGTATGAGAAGACACCTTTAGAGGCAGCCCCTAATTTTTGGAAATGTTTGGGCTCCAAGTTGGGTCTCCTTCATGTATGTTGCCTGAATTTGGCAGGGCTCTCAGACTACCAGGCCTACACCTGTCACTCATCCACCAGTTACTGCTCAATGTTTAAGCTAGAAATGCTGGTGCAAGTCCCTTCCCAAGCTAAAATGTGGCCTGTTGGCTGAACCTCAATTAGCACAAAGAATTGATATTTTTAAATGTGGACTCCTGCCTAGCCCAAAATATTACCAGCTCCAAATATTTTTCTCACTATTCTCTTCCTTTTCCCGGCAAGCCCGGCTGTATCTTTAGACAGTTCTTGTCCCATCTGGCGCCCCTCCAGCGTGTTCAATCAGGGAAGTGGCGGAGCATTTCTCTATAGCTGGCCATACATAAGACACACTGTAGCTGTAGACCGGACGGTCATTCAGCAGACATCATGTATCCCACCATCCATGCACCATTGTGCATAATCGCTACATATGGAATGATGAATCTTTACTCCTCCAATGTCTCCTGATGACTCCAGACTGTGAGGGGGAGACATGTAGGTGCAGGACATATGGATTGGGACAAGTGAGGGATACGTTATTTATTCTGGAAGTTTCCTGCATCTGTTTTATTATTAGCCTACCAAGATACTAAGTAGTGTTTACGTCTTCCAGTTTTTTATGATTTTTTGATTACTAACTAGTCAGCCAGGCATCCTGGGAACTGACATGACTATTAGTCCCTGTGGAAAAGCTGATATGCTTTTGTGCTGAGCTCTCACTGTACTGGTGTAAAACTTTTCTAAAAAGTTAAAAGTAGCCATAATGTACATGAGAGATTATAATGTGACGGATTATTTGGGGGCAAGACAAAGTGCTCTGGAGTCAAAGACACAATGAAAAAATGGCGCCCCTCCGGCGTGTTCAATCAGGGAAGTGGCGGAGCATTTCTCTATAGCTGGACATACATAAGACACACTGTAGCTGAAGACTGGACGGTCATTCAGCAGACATCATGTATCCCACCATCCATGCACCATTGTAGGTCATCACTACATATGGAATGATGATTCTTTGCTCTCCCAATGTCTTCTGATGACCCCAGACTTTAGAGGGGGAGACATGTAGGTGCAGGACATATGGATTGGGCGAAATGAGGGATACATGTTATTTATACTGGAAGTTCTCTGTATCTGTATTAATATTAGCCTACCAAGATACTAAGTAGTATTTGCTTCTTCCAGTTTATTATGATTTTTTGATTACTCACCAGTCAGCCGGGCATCCTGGGAACTGACATGACTATCTAATCCCTGTGGAAAAGCTGATTTGCTGGTGTGCTTAGCTCTCACTGTACCAGTGTAAAACTTTTCTAAAAAGTTAAAAGTAGCCATAATGTACATGGGAGATTATAATGTGACGGATTATTTGGGGGCAAGACAAAGTGCTCTGGAGTCAAAGACACAATGAAAAAATGGCGCCCCTCCAGCGTGTTCAATCAGGGAAGTGGCGGAGCATTTCTCTATAGCTGGCCATACATAAGACACACTGTAGCTGAAGACCGGACGGTCATTCAGCAGACATCATGTATCCCACCATCCATGCACCATTGTAGGTCATCGCTACATATGGAATGATGATTCTTTACTCTCCCAATGTCTTCTGATGACCCCAGACTTTAGAGGGGGAGACATGTAGGTGCAGGACATATGGATTGGGTGAAATGAGGGGTACATGTTATTTATTCTGGAAGTTTTCTGTATCTGTTTTAATATTAGCCTACCAAGATACTAAGTAGCGTTTGCTTCTTCCATGCACCATTGTACATCATCCGTACTTATGGAATGATGATAATTCTTTTTTCGACCAATGTCTCCTGATGACCCCAGACTGTAGAGGGGGAAACATGTAGACAATTGAATTAATTCATTTAGACGTATGAATTGGGCTAAGTGAGGGACACGTAAATTATTTTGGAGGAATTCTGTATCTGTTTTAATATTAACTAACCAAGATACTAAGTAGTTTGGCTCCTTGTATCTGAAAAAAATGTCTTAAGTTACTTAAAAAAAATATTAGAATTGAGAGTGCTCAGTGGTTGATACTTTTTAATGGCTAACTGAAAAGATGGTAACAAATTGCAAGCTTTCGAGACTACTCAGGTCTCTTCATCAGGCTAGGACTAATACAAAATCTGAAGAATCACATATTTATACACAACAGGACACAGGAATAATGCAATAAGATAAGACAAGTGACGTGAAGCAGAACTGTCATTATGGCAGGGATGAACATAAATATTGGAACAGTTCATAGATAAGGAGAGAAAGTTTTATTGCCCTCTGATTGGGGTCTGGTATTGTGTTTTGATGCCCCTAGAAGGTCAGAGAAGCAGATTCCTTAATTGATATAGAAAGACATGAATCCGTGTGATATATTCATTCCAGCTCTAAGAGTGTCAAAGGTCATCATAAGTTTATATTCCCAAACCTTTCTATCTTTCTCAGATTTGAAGTTAGATTTTAATACAAGTAATTACAATCCATATTTCCAGACCCCCCACTACTGTGTTTTAGGCAGCCCCCAAATTTCTTAGGCATCATTGTCAGAAGCTCCCTGTCCTCCCCAACAGCTGCAGGAACCTTTCCTTGCAACAAGAAGAAATGCAAAACCTGTGCATCTATAATGACCACGGACAAGATAAAGATCCCCAACTCCCATCAGGACTACAAGATCCCAGGTACTTTCAGCTGCATCACATCTAATGTGGTGTACCTAATTATATGTACTAAATGTCCAACTGGGGGTCTGTATGTGGGAGAGACAGGGCAAAAACTGAGAACAAGGATGAATTCTCATCGCCACACAATAAGAGAAAAAAGAATGGATTTACCTGTGGCAAAACACTTTTGTATGCCCGGTCATAGCATGATGGATATGGAATTACTTGTATTAAAATCTAACTTCAAATCTGAGAAAGATAGAAAGGTTTGGGAATATAAACTTATGATGACCTTTGACACTCTTAGAGCTGGAATGAATATATCACACGGATTCATGTCTTTCTATATCAATTAAGGAATCTGCTTCTCTGACCTTCTAGGGGCATCAAAACACAATACCAGACCCTAATCAGAGGGCAATAAAACTTTCTCTCCTTATCTATGAACTGTTCCAATATTTATGTTCATCCCTCTGCCATAATGACAGTTCTGCTTCACGTCACTTGTCTTATCTTATTGCATTATTTCTGTGTCCTGTTGTGTATAAATATGTGATTCTTCAGATTTTGTATTAGTCTATGCCTGATGAAGAGACCTGAGTAGTCTCGAAAGCTTGCAATTTGTTACCATCTTTTCAGTTAGCCATTAAAAGGTATCAACCACTGAGGACTCTCAAGTCTAAATATTTTTCTATCTACTGGCTAACACGGTACGAAGATACACATCTTTCCTATATTAAGTTACTTAATGATTTCTAGCAATTTGCTTTTGTTTCTATACCATCTTGTGCCCTACTGTATAGTTCTGTGCATTTCTGCTGGTACTACATACGACTGCCGATCCTACTTTGACAGCTTTTTTGCTGGTGATATTTCTGCTTTCATTGTGAGAACACAATAAACTTGCTTCCTCACTACTTTTTGTGCCATCTTTGTATGAATTTTGAATTTTATAGATTGTTTTATATGCAGTAATTTTATATGTAGCTTTAGTTTTTGTGCTAAAAAAATATAAGTTATCAGCTATCCACTAAATAGGTAATAATTGTATGACTGACAGTTGCCTGAGGTGCCATGAGATATCAACATGTGCATGGCAATCTTTACCATGGGCCTTCTCTATAGCCAGCCTACCTAACACCCATTATTATGTAACAAGGGGCAAGGGGTGGTAGCCGCGGGCGAGTCCACTAAGGCAGACTCAGTCCACACCCCGTCCCTTTGCACATAAAAAGACAGTTCCACTCCGAGCCCCAGGTCACCGTGGGTTACCTCAGACATCTGGCTCCTCTCCATGCTGGAACGGATGCATCACACATCACACATTGTAGGGCCCAACAGTGGCAACTTGTATTTAATAAAGGTAATGAAGAAAAGAATGTACAATTCTTAAGCTGTCCCTATGTTCAGCAATGGCTGCAGCAGACCAGGCAATAAATCCCAGTAGGCTTTCCAGAGTGAAAAGTATCTGGTGGGGCACACATCCAGTCCCTGTGCCCGCTGCCAGACAGTCCACAGGCAGCCCAGTCCCCTCCAGGGGTCTGGCAAGCTCCCAGCCGTGGAGCACGTCCTGCCACAGGCACGCCTGCTCAGGCTCTGCTGGAAGCAGGAGCTTCCTGCTTCCCTTGAGGCTGCTTGCCAGCCCCCTGGATTTACGATTTCTAACCCTGAACTAATTACACAGCATATACAGACACAGTATGAGAAGAGACATAGCAAACACAGCACATACAGTAATACATATAATAAGCATTACAGGACATTACACATAAATGACCACCTACAGGGAAGGAGGGAGCAACATAGGGTCTCTGCCACCTCCTTACACCCCTCCCCTCTAAAACATGGTCGTCCCTGAACATAACAACCTCTGTAGGGGTAAAACAGTGCTTATAAAACATCAGAGTACCAAACTCCAGTCAAGGTGAATTTAAGTGCCTCAGTCTTTCACTCAGAGCGGGTCCGCCTGACCCAGGTCCCCTTGTTCCTGGGACCGGTAAAACAGTCATTTTGGACCGACGTCCAACACATCCTACAGTCTTGACCCGGCTTGGTCCTCGGGTCCTCCTGATCAAGCTAGCTCTCCCCCTCCCCCTTTGACCAGATCATGGGCTTAGCAGCAAATGGGTGTGCTGTGCTCAACAGGGGGCCAGACCAAGGTAAAAACGGACAAAGTTCCAGGTGAAGAGAATCTTTCCAACAGCCGCATGCACAGTCAGATAACCCTCACAGGGTTTTCAGGCCC
Organism: Oophaga sylvatica; assembly: GCA_033576555.1. Taxonomy (NCBI): domain Eukaryota; kingdom Metazoa; phylum Chordata; class Amphibia; order Anura; family Dendrobatidae; genus Oophaga; species Oophaga sylvatica. Next base: position 101,632,575 of record JARQOD010000003.1, read on the forward strand.
ATGATCCAGCCAGGGTGCGCAAATGTGCACAACTAAACTTGGAGGAGGAGGGGAAACCAATACGCAGTCCTTCAACTGTGACTGTGGTGGCCACTCCTGATGCCTCAGTCCTTCAGCGCCATGCAGGGCTCACTGCCTCTCAGGAATGCGGAACAGTCCCTGGCACTTTTCACAGGTGCAACCAGCCAGGGCCGGCTCCAGGTTTTTATGGGCCCCGGGCGAAAGAGCCTCAGTGGGCCCCTTTAACACAGACCACGATTCATGATGCACAGATACAGCAGAGAAATATGGGTACAGTACAATGCCAAATACTTCTCTTCTTCCATTACATGACTGATGCCTATTGTAAATTGTACAATAGCTCAAAAACCGCCAAATCCTCACAGCGCACAGAACAGACTGGACAGTACAGTCCTCCATACAATATTATGGGCACCACAGTCTCCCCCTCATCACCCATATAATACCCCATGCAGGATGTCACCCCCCCATATAATGCTCCATACAGAATACTGGACCCAAAATAATGCTCCATACAGAATACTGGACCCAATATAATGCTCCATACAGGATACTGGTCCCCATATAATGCTCTATACAGGATACTGGTCCCCATATAATGCTCCATACAAAATATGGAGCTCTCCTCTGCGCTGTACTGTGTTCTGCACTGTTACGGCTCAGGAAAGGGTGCTGTGGAAAGACTCCCCATTATCATCATGATTTCCTCATCATCATCATTGCCTCCTTATCATCATCATTGTCTCCCCATCATCATCATGGCCTCCCCATTATCATCAATGCCTGCCCATCATCATCATCTCCTCCCCATCATCAATGCCTGCCCATTTTCATCATGGCCTCCCCATTATCATCAATGCCTGCCCATCATCATCTTCTCCCCATCATCAATGCCTGCCCATTATCAACAATGCCTGCCCATTATCATCAACTTCTCCCCATCATCATCAATGCCTCCCCATTATCAGCAATGCCTGCCCATCATCACACACAGACAGCACACAAGCACTCTCTCACATACATACACACACACACACACACACACACAAAGCAGCGCACTACATACACACAGACACACACACACACAGAGACACACACACACACGTCTCACCCGTCCAGCGTCCGGCGCTCTCTGCCACAGCCGGCCGCTGAATGATGACGTCATTCAGCGGCGCTGCTGTGAGAGGAAGCGCCAGTGCCCCCTGGAGCCCAGGGCTGCGGCTGCGGAGGCATGGGAGAGGTAAGTATTGTGCCAGCTGATGCCGGGGCCCTGAGCAAGCGGGGGGTGCCCAGTGGCGGCGCTGACACCGCTCTCCTCCGCTAACGGGCGCGGGTGTTATGTTACGGTAGCTGAGGAGTGCAGGTAAAAAAGGAAATACACCAGAGCAGTTGGAATCTATGAGATTGCAGTACCCTGACTAACCACCACAACTAGAGGCAGCCGTGGAGCGTTCCTACGTTGGTCCTAGACGCCTCGTCACAGCCTGAGAAACTAACTACACCTAAAGATAGAAATAGGAAAGCTATCTGCCCCGGAGCAGAACCCCAAAGATAATAGAAAGCCCCCAAACATGTAATGGCGGTTAGACAAGAGGAAATACTGACACAGAAAGAAAATAGTATGAGCAAACGCTGGGGCCCAAACTATCTAAATAGAAAAGGATAGGAAGGGTACTTACTGCAATCTCAGAAAACCCTGAAAAAACACCAACTCTACTAATTTCAAAATCACCTGAGATCACACGACCTCTACCACCTAAATTAGTTCTCTGGTGTAACAAAAACAAAACAGCAGCCACTGAAAAAACTGGAAAAAGTAAAAGTACAAAACACAGTGGCTGGACTAAACTGAGAGGGCAAAAGCCCCCGGAGGGGACCCTGAAGGCCCCCCACAGAAGTGCAGGACAAAATGCAAAAATATAGCAAAAACACAAAATAAGAAATTGTCTTATCTGATAGCAGGAGATGCAGACACGACACAGCAGGCTACAAGGGAAACTGGAAAGAAGGATTCAGACCAGAACAATTGATCACCGGCAACCCTGATGGGAAAATGACTCCCTTACATAAGACCAATCAGTAACACCTGATTCCCAGTCCTCACAATCCTCACTAGTACCGCTTGTAACCACCAGAGGGAGCCTCTGCTCAGAACTCATCTCAAACCCATTCACAACAGTACCCCCCCCTTGAGGAGGGTCACCGAACCCTCCTTTGAGCAACCAGGTCGGTCAGGATGAGTTCTATGATACGCACGGATAAGTCTCCTAGCATGGATGTCCGAAGCAAACACCCAAGAATTGTCTTCCTGACCATAACCTCTCCATTTAACCAAATACTGGAGTCTTCGTCTAGAAAAACGAGAATCCAATATTTTCTCAACCACATACTCCAGATTGCCCTCAACCAAAACAGGGTCAGGAGGCACAGCAGCAGGAACCACTGGCTCAACAAACCTCTTCAACAAGGACTTGTGGAACACGTTATGGATCTTAAATGTCCCTGGAAGAAGCAAACGAAAAGAAACAGGATTAATAATCTCCATGATCTTATAAGGTCCAATGAACCTAGGCTTAAATTTAGGAGATGCTACTCTCATAGGAATATTCTTTGAGGACAACCAGACCAAGTCCCCCACTTTAAACCGAGGACCATCAGTCCTATGCCGGTTAGCAAACCGCTGGGCCATCTCCTGAGAGAGGGACAACCTCTCCACTACCTGGTCCCAAATCTGCTGCATACGCTCAACAACAGAGTCAACACCTGGACAGACAGAAGCCTCCGTCTGTCCTGAAGAAAATCGAGGGTGAAACCCAGAATTACAGAAAAACGGAGACATCAAAGTGGCAGAGCTAGCCCTATTATTAAGAGCAAACTCAGCCAAAGGCAAAAAAGAGACCCAGTCATCCTGATCAGCAGACACAAAGCATCTTAGATAAGTCTCCAATGTCTGGTTTGTTCTCTCAGTTTGACCATTGGTCTGAGGATGAAATGCCGAGGAGAAAGACAATTGAACACCCAGTTTAGAACAAAAAGTCCTCCAAAATCTGGAAACAAACTGGACTCCTCTGTCAGACACAATGTTCTCAGGAATGCCGTGTAAACGAACCACGTGCTGAAGGAACAACGGCACCAATTCAGAGGAGGAAGGCAACTTAGGTAATGGCACAAGATGTATCATCTTGGAAAACCTATCACAAATTACCCAGATGGTGGTCATTCTCTGAGAAACAGGAAGATCGGAAATGAAATCCATAGAGATATGGGTCCATGGTCTCTTGGGCACAGGCAATGGCATCAACAAACCACTAGAGCGAGAGCAAGGCTTGGAGCGAGAGCAAGTCCCGCAGGACTGCACAAATTCCCTGACATCGCGAGACAAGGTAGGCCACCAAAAGGACCGACTAACCAAGTCTCTGGTACCAAAAATTCCGGGATGCCCAGCCAATGCGGAACAATGAATCTCAGACATCACACTCTTTTTCCATTGGTCCGGGACAAACAATTTTCCAACAGGGCAGCGCTCGGGCCTATCCTCCTGACACCCCTCCAGAGCAAGTCTCAAATTGGGCGAGATGGCGGAAAGAACTACACCCTCCTTCAAAATAACAGAGGGATCAGATAGCTCAGGAGAGTCCGCAAGGAAACTCCTCGAGAGGGCATCCGCCTTAACATTCTTAGTGCCAGGAAGAAAGGAAACCACAAAATTAAAACGTGTGAAAAACAAGGCCCACCTGGCCTGTCTAGGATTGAGTCGCTTGGCAGATTCCAGATAGACCAGATTCTTATGGTCCGTAAGGACCACCACCTGATGTTTGGCTCCCTCCAGCCAATGTCTCCACTCTTCAAAAGCCCACTTCATGGCCAATAACTCCCGATTACCCACGTCATAATTACGTTCAGTAGGAGAAAATTTTCGAGAGAAAAAGGCACAAGGGTTACTTTTAGAGGTCTCTGGATCTTTTTGGGACAAAACGGCACCTGCCCCAATTTCAGAGGCATCAACCTCCACCTGAAATGGCAGAGAAACATCAGGCTGCCGTAGAACAGGAGCAGAAGTGAATCTCTGCTTAAGTTCCTGAAACGCAGAGACTGCCTCAGGAGGCCAATTCACCACATCAGAACCCTTTCTGGTCAAATCAGTTAATGGTTTAACAATAACCGAGAAATTACCAATAAATTTACGATAAAAATTGGCAAAACCCAAAAATCTCTGAAGAGCCTTTAATGAAGTAGGTTGGACCCAATCACAGATGGCCTGAACCTTGACCGGGTCCATTTCAATAACAGATGGGGACAAAATGAATCCCAGAAATGAGATCTTCTGTACGCCAAAAAGACACTTTGATCCCTTCACATACAGAGCATTCTCTCTCAAAATCTGGAATACAGTTCGAAACATGTTTCACATGAGAGTCCCAGTCATTAGAAAAAATCAAGAATCATCCAAATAAACAATCAGAAACTTGTCCACAAAATCCCTGAAAATGTCATTCATGAAGGACTGGAAGACGGAAGGAGCATTAGTGAGCCCAAAGGGCATCACAAGGTACTCAAAATGCCCTTCAGGGGTGTTAAATGCCATCTTCCATTCATCCCCGTGCTTAATGCGAATAAGGTTATACGCCCCCCTGAGGTCAAGCTTGGTAAACCAAGTAGCGTTTTTCACCCTGGAAAACAGGTCAGAAATCAAGGGTAACGGGTATTGATATTTCACAGTAATATTGTTCAAGAGACGATAATCAATACACGGCCTTAATGAACCATCTTTTTTGGCCACAAAGAAAAAACCGGCACCTAAGGGTGAAGAGGATGGTCTGATATGACCCTTCTCCAATGATTCCTTGATATAAGACCGCATAGCGTCATGTTCAGGTACAGACAAGTTAAAAAGGCGACCTTTAGGGAATTTACTACCTGGCACTAATTCAATAGCGCAGTCATAGCTCCTATGGGGAGGTAAGGATGCAGATTTACTTTCGCTAAACACATCAGAAAAATCAAACAAAAAGTCAGGAACATCCTCAGCCTGGGGGAGGCAGAAAAAACAGGAGTGTTGGTATTAACACATTGGCAGCCCCAACTGGTTACAGACACAGATTTCCAATCCAAAACAGGATTATGAGACTGTAACCAAGGGAAACCCAGCACTATAATGTCATGCAGATTATATAGAACCAAAAATTTGCAGCACTCCTGGTGATCAGGTTCAACCCTCATTATCACCTGAGTAGAAAACTGGGGTTTATTCTCAGCCAAAGGGGTAGAATCGATCCCCAGTAAAGGAATAGACTTCTGTAGGGGTATCAAGGGAAACCCACAACGATTTAGCAAAATCATAATCCATCAGGTTAATAGCTGCTCCAGAATCAACGAAAGCCTGAGCAGAAAATGAGGACAGAGAGCATATCAGAGTGACAGTTAACAAAAACTTAGTCTGAACACTACCCAAGACAACCGAGCGTGCAAAACGTCTTCCCCGCTTAGGGCAGACTGAAATAGCATGAGAGGCATCACCACAGTAGAAACATAACCCATTGCGCTTTCGAAACTCATGACGCTGTGCCCCAGACACCACTCCATCACACTGCATGGGCTCAGCAGCTGGCTCACAAGGCAACACCACTCCACGCATACTTCTCCGCTCACGCAAACGTCTGTCAATTTGAATCGCTAATGACATAGAATCATTGAGACCAGAGGGGACAGGGAATCCCACCATAACATCCTTTACATTATCCGACAGACCCTTCCGGAAAAGGGCCGCCAAAGCGTCGTCATTCCACTTGGTCAGGACTGCCCACCTACGGAATCTCTGACAGTATAACTCAGCGTCATCAAGCCCCTGATTTAATGCCAACAAGGCTTTTTCAGCTTGATCAGTGACATTAGGCTCATCGTACAATAACCCCAAAGCCTGAAAAAATGCATCAACATCACTCAAAACAGGATCCCCAGGTATCAGGGAAAAAGCCCAATCCTGAGGATCGCCGCGCAGGAGAGAGATGATAATTTGAACCTGCTGCGCTGCGTTTCCTGAGGACTTAGATTTTAAGGCAAGAAACAATTTACAATTATTTTGAAATTCTGAAACTTAGCTCGATCCCCTAAAAACAAATCTGGCATGGGGATCCTAGGTTCCACAACAGGCAACCTAGCAAGATATGCAGCAATACTCTGAACCTCAGTGGCAAGCTGATCCACACGGCCAGACAACTGTGCAAACTCCATTGGGAGAAAAGATCCTCCCCAGCACCCAGAGATACAGAGGGAAAAAAAAAAAAAAAAAAATGCAACAAACAGAAAAATATCTCTGACAACTTTTCTTCCTTCAAAATATTTTTTCCCTTCTGTGAGTACCATACAATTTTTATGGCCGGTGATACTGTTATGTTACGGTAGCTGAGGAGTGCAGGTAAAAAAGGAAATACACCAGAGCAGTTGGAATCTATGAGATTGCAGTACCCTGACTAACCACCACAACTAGAGGCAGCCGTGGAGCGTTCCTACGTTGGTCCTAGACGCCTCGTCACAGCCTGAGAAACTAACTACACCTAAAGATAGAAATAGGAAAGCTATCTGCCCCGGAGCAGAACCCCAAAGATAATAGAAAGCCCCCAAACATGTAATGGCGGTTAGACAAGAGGAAATACTGACACAGAAAGAAAATAGTATGAGCAAACGCTGGGGCCCAAACTATCTAAATAGAAAAGGATAGGAAGGGTACTTACTGCAATCTCAGAAAACCCTGAAAAAACACCAACTCTACTAATTTCAAAATCACCTGAGATCACACGACCTCTACCACCTAAATTAGTTCTCTGGTGTAACAAAAACAAAACAGCAGCCACTGAAAAAACTGGAAAAAGCAAAAGTACAAAACACAGTGGCTGGACTAAACTGAGAGGGCAAAAGCCCCCGGAGGGGACCCTGAAGGCCCCCACAGAAGTGCAGGACAAAATGCAAAAATATAGCAAAAACACAAAATAAGAAATTGTCTTATCTGATAGCAGGAGATGCAGACACGACACAGCAGGCTACAAGGGAAACTGGAAAGAAGGATTCAGACCAGAACAATTGATCACCGGCAACCCTGATGGGAAAATGACTCCCTTACATAAGACCAATCAGTAACACCTGATTCCCAGTCCTCACAATCCTCACTAGTACCGCTTGTAACCACCAGAGGGAGCCTCTGCTCAGAACTCATCTCAAACCCATTCACAACACGCGGGGGTGCCAGACGGCGAGTGGGCCCCCCCGCCTGCTCAGGTGCCGGGTGCTGACGCCGGCCCTGCAACCAGCACTACTCACATTTTCTCTTAAAGGGGCTGTGGCAGTCAATGCATGGCCGCTGGTTGGTGTAATGGGCTGCATGTGGACCCTGCACTACTATATAGGTGTGGGATGAAGATCCGCTGGAGGTGGAGTCCCCACTGTTCCTTCGGGTCCGCACCCCCTCCAGCGGTGGTCCCACTGTTCCCAGAGCTGCCGACTCCGGCAACTCACTGGCGGCCGCCACGTTGGGTCCAGGCAAAGCTTCCTCCTGCGCAGATGCAGGAACTGCAGCCTCAGCATTCGGCCGCTCATCATATTGGGCCTCCTGTGGTGGGCTCGCCTCCCGATTGGATGCCATCCTCATGGCCACAGTATATGGCCCTCGGGTCTCCTGCTCCTTAACAAAAGTAACATGGTTGCGTAGCTGAAGGGACCTCTAAAGACCACAGACCCAACATTCACATAAACCTTTCTCCGGTCTGTAACTCCTGAATAAATCCATATCCTCTGGCCAGGTCAAGGTGTCGGACCCCACCGCTGGTCATCCTGCCAGCTGCAACTCCCCCGCTGGGGCACTGTGATTCTCCGACAATGCGGCGCTCTTGCCGCTTCTTTTCCCGGATCACACTCCGGGACCACTGGGCCTTGACTGCAACGTCCACTCGGGGCTCCTCCACATGCGCACCGCTGGTGCCGGACAGAACTGGCACAGGCCAGGAGGAATCAGATGCCACCAACACCGGGGACGATGGTGGAGTCGGAAGACAGGAGGCCTCCGGTGATGACGGTGGGACCACAGGAGGTGAAGGGGCAGAGGCCGAGGTAAGGGGACGGCCTAGTGGGAACTCCCTACTCACCGCCACTGCATCTGGTGACAGTCCTCAGGCACAGCCATTGGTGCTGGTGCCACGATTCCCCGAAGGGCAGCCTCCATGGTTTTCTGGCCTCTTTCCTGTTCCAGTCGGGGCATCGCTAATCCTTTGAACCCTTCAGTCTCCGCTGGCTGCCGAAGGGATGCCATTCTTGCAGCTCCTCCAACCACCAGGCCTTGAAATGCAGGCCCATCTCTGCCTGGGCAACAGATCGCCTCCAGTCCTGGTGGCCGATGCCGCCGCGGAAAGACCTACTCCTTCTCTGCATAGTACCGTTTAATGGCGTCTCTCCTTCTGAATTTCACCCATTCATGGGTGGGGTCATTTTCGACTGCTCCACCCATTTCTTCTGGTCAGACTGGGAGGGCGGCAGCTTCTTCCTCGTCTGCACCCATTTAGGGCAGGCATTCTTCACAGGGAGGTGCGGCCTTCTTTCCTTTGGCGCCAAGTCCCTTCGTCGACACCCACGAAAGTCGGCACCATCTTACATTTTCGCGCCAATGGCCACCATCTTCTCGATAGTGGTCAGCACCATCTTTAAGTCACTGTTAGTCCCTCATCCGATTCCAATTGGGAAAGGTGCCGGGAACACCATCTCAGCTGCTCCTGCCCCGTTCGTAGACCCTGGATCTTTCTTTGTCAGCCTTTTGGTTTCAGGGCTGCTGGGCACGATCGTGCTGACTACACCAAATGTAACAAGGGGTTTTAATCGCGGGCGCATCCACTAAGGCAGAATCAGTCCACACCCCAACCCCTTGAACATAAAAAGACAGTTCCACTCCCAGCCCCAGGTCACCGTGGGTTACCTCAGACATCTGGCTACTCTCCATGCTGGAACGGATGCACCACACATCACACATTGTAGGGCCCAACGGTGGCAACTTGTATTTAATAAAGGTAATGAAGAAAAGAAGGTACAATTCTTAAGCTGTCCCTATGTTCAGCAATGGCTGCAGCAGACCAGGCAATAAATCCCAGTAGGCTCTCTGGAGCGAAAAGTCTCTGGTGGGCACACATCCAGTCCCTGTGCCCGCTGCCGGACAGTCCACTGGCAGACAAGTCCCTTCCAGGGTTCTGGCTAGCTCCCAGCCGTGGAGCACGTCCTGCCACAGGCATGTATGCCTGGGCTCTGCTGGAAGAAGGAGCTTCCTGCTTCCCTTGAGGCTGAGGGGCCAGCCCCCTGGATTAACCATTTCTAACCCTGAACTAATTACACAGCATATACAGACACAGTATGAGAAGAGACATAGCAAACACAGCACATACAGTAATACATATAATAAACATTACAGAACATTACACATAAATGACGACCTCCAGGGAAGGAGGGAGCAACCGAAGGTTTCCGCCACCTCCTTACAATACAAGAAACCACAGTCTGTATCTCGCCTTTTGCTCTATGAAGTAGCTGAACCAAGTTCTCACCAAAGAGTCACCCAGGAAAGGATGCAGATGGCAGGGAGGAAAAGGAGGCAACAAGGAAACCTCATGATTGCCAACATTCCAAGATACCATCGATGGTAGATCAGGGAAACAATCAGCTCCCTGCCTCATCTTTGGCTAGACTACGGTAGGCCTTAGTAGGCCAAAAGTATATGTTCTGCCTGGCGTGTACAGTGGGCTTTGGACATGAGGCGGCACAATGCAGGAATATAGAAGACACCATGCAACCTGCACAGGCGGTGCTGTGGAGTGATACTCTTCAGATTGCAGGGAGCAAGAAGATAGGAGACAACACCAGGATGTCAGCTTAAGGTATTTTTAATTGAAGTAAACATGAGAGGGCTATGGGGATGCCATTGGGGATCATTACTAATTGTCAGCACAAATAGGGGAATTTTACTAAGTGGTGCACAAGTGGTAACATTTGCCATCGCACAATATTAATAATATTCTTTGTGCTCCGACATAGTAATGTCCCCTGTTTGAGCCCCCAATTAGTAATTCCTCCATTTGAGCTAACACTTTAAGTTCCACTTAGTAAATTGTGAGGTGGGAGATGCTATACAGGGACTTAAGGGACGAAGAGGATGTTATAAGGAACTTATAATAAATTGGGGAGGGGAAAGAGGATATTATACAGGGACTTATAATGAATTGGGGTGCAGAAGACACTATCAGGGACTTTTATTGAATTTGGGGTGGGGGAGAAAGCTATCAGGGACTTATAATGAATTAGGGTCCCGTCACACATAGCGACTCACCAGCGATCCCAACAATGATATGAACTTGTTAGGATCGCTGGTGTGTCGCTACATGATCGCTGGTGAGCTGCCAAACAGGCAGCTTATGCAGCGATCAGGACAGCGACACTGCGGGTAACAAGTGATGCACGTCGCTTAGTTACCCGCAGTGTACGTTGGATACCAGCGCGCTGGTGCAGGGAGCTGGTAACCAAGGTAAACATCGGGTTTCCAAGCGCGGCGCGGCGCTTAGAAACTCGCTGTTTACCTTG
>JARQOD010000003.1:101643300-101717972 GCA_033576555.1 Oophaga sylvatica
TTTGGTGTCACCTCCGGTTTTCCGTTGGACCCTAAAAAGGTGAGAGCTCCCTTGAAGGATCAGCCAGGGGATCAAAGGCTGCAGCGTTTTTGGGGTTTGCTAACTACAAACCGGAATTTATTTTAATTTCTCTCTGTGTCAAACCTCTCCGAAGAAAAGAAAAGGGACGGTTTTTTTTCTAAATGGTCGGAAAAAGCTTAACCTTTTTCCTCTTTAAAAAAAAAGTTTTATTCGGCACCCGTTTCACCCAACCAGATGCATTCAGCCTTCTTTGGGGGGTGGATGCGTCTGACGTAGGGGGGGTGGCTATATTGTCCCGGGGGTCCGTCCCCTGGAAAATTGGGCTCCTGCGCTTTCTTTTCTAAAAATTCGCCCCAAAAGGAATTTATTCGGAAATGGGGAACTTTTGGCCAAAAATTTTGCTTTGAAGAAGGGCTATTTTTGGGGGGGAGCCACCCGGGGCGTAGTCCCGATCAAAAGAACTTTTGTATTGGAACCCGCAGTGTTAAATTTCCCCAAAACAAGCCGAGGCGTTTTTTTTTTCCGGGTTTAATTTTGTCGTAAATTTACCCCCCCGGGGGGTTTAAAATTAAAGGCTGTGCCTTGTTCGCTTTTCCCAGGGGGGGGGGAAAAGGGTTCCCCCAGTCCTATCCTTAGGGGGGGGGTGGTGGTGGCTGTATTTTCTGAGCTTGGGAGGGGGGGGGTAGAGGTCAGGGGGGGGACGCCCCCTGCGGACCTCCAGGGAGACTTTTTGCCCCAAAATCTTTTAGACAAAGATTATTGAGGCCATAAATTTGCTCTACGGAAATCCGGGGGAAAAGGCTACTTTAGATCCCCTTTTCCCCCGGTTTTTGGGCCTAATGTAAAAAGATGTTTAACTTTGTCGCGTCATGGGGGGTGTGTGTCGCTAAAAAACCCCCTTTTTCCCGCCGTCTGGGACCCTTTTCCCCTTTAAACTTCCGGGGTCCTGGACTCATTTATTAGGGCTCATTTCGGGCCCCCTCCGCGTCGGGGAAACTGTCATTGGGGTTGTTGAAGGTTCGTAAGATGGCACATTTTCGTTGCTCTTTTGCACTCCCCAATGCTAAAACTCTGGCGCAGGTGTTCATTAGGGGGAAACGTTGACTTATGGGTTGCCTTTCGAGTGGTGTCAGATTGGGGGGGCCAGTTTGTGTCCAAATTTTGGAGGGCATTTTGTTTACGTCGGGGGATGCAATTGTCATTTTCCTCGGCTTTTCATCCGCAGACCAATGGTCAGACAGAGCGTCTAATCAGAGCTTGAGACATATCTCCGGTGTTTTGTCTCGAGAACAAGAGGACTGGTCTTCTTTCTGCCTCTGGCAGAGTTCGCTCTTAACAACAGGCGGAGCGAGTCCACTGGTAAGTCCCCGTTTTTTGGGGCATATGGTTTCCATCCCAGTTTTGTACTTTCAATGGGGGGGGCCCTTCTGGGGTTCCTGAGGAGGAGCGTTTCTCGTCGTCACTGGCTCTGTGTGGAGAGGTGTATTGAATAATCTGAGTGCTATGGGAACCGTTACAAACGTATGGCTGATAGGAGGGAGTTTCTGGTCCAGATCTGAATGTGAACGATCTGGTATGGTTGGTCTACCAGGAATATAAAACTTAAAGTGCCCTCCTGGAAAACTGGGTCCAGATCATCGGGCCGTACAGGATCAGTTCCATAATTAATCTGTGCATTTCGTCTGGACCTCCCTCCTACGTTTAAAAATTCATAATTGTGTTCCACAAGTATTACTTAAAAGGTTTGTGGCACCAGTCATACGTCACCTCTACCTCTCCTCCTGTGTTGGTCAATGGTAACTTGGAATTTCAAGTATCAAAGATCATTGACTCCGTCTGAATCGCCGGTCCCTTCAGTACTTGGTGCATTGGAAGGGGTATGGTCCAGAGGAGAGGACGTGGGGTCCCTGCGTCTGATGTTTACGCAGGATCGTTTGGTTCGGACCTCCACGAAACTCACCCGGGCAGGCCTGGCCCTGAGGGTCCGGAGGGCCCCTGTAGAAGGGGGGGGTACTGTCATGTGTGCATTGCCACGAGATCGTCGCGTTGCACATTTTGACTTCTCACAGCTGAGCTGCTGTTTCTTTGTGTTTGGCAGCTATGGAGTTATTCTGTCTGTGCTGGGACTGGGTGCAGTTTCTCCCGGCTGCAATTGATTATTTGTTGATTGGTTTCCTTTAAATTCCTGGTTGTTGCTTGGGGAGTTGCCAGTGAAACCTTCATGCAGACCACAGATTGGAATGAATCTGTATAGACTTTAGTTGTGAGCTCCTTTTGTTCTAAGCTCAACTTGGTTAGAGTTTATTTCCCAGACCATTTATGTTCCTTTGGTGTTTGAGTGTGTATGCAAGCGAGTGTTTCCTGTCTGTCTTATATGTCTAATCTGTGTATTTAGCTGAGATCAGCCCATATCCCTTGGTGGTAGTCAGGATCCTCTTAGGACTGATTACAGGGTTCAGGGTCTGACAGGAGACGGGTTAGGCTGGAGACTTGGACCCTCTGAACCATTATCAGTACCTCCAAGGTGAGGGATTTAGTTAGGACCCCAGTTTAGGGTCAGGTTAGATCCCGGTCCACCTCTTTCCTGTTTCAGCTCTTCAAGTCCTCAAGATTAACCCTGAGTTCAGCAGATTCGTGTCAGGTAAATCTATTCTATACTTACATGCTGATGTTGCTATACTAGTTGTTGTATGAGTGTGTTCCTGTATTAATAGTTTACTGACATTGTATACATATCATTAGACAGCGTGACATTAGTCTCACAGTCTACAAAAAGAATCCATAATCTCATCACTCTTTCAGGTAAATAATCTATAATCATCTCTTCTCTTACAGGAAAATATCCTAATCTCACGGCTCTTAAGGGTATGCCACACTAAACAATATCGCTAACGAGATCGCTAAAAAACGTCACTATTTAGCGATCCCGTTAGCGATATTGTTCAGGGCGGCGCTTCCAGCGACGAGCTTCCTGTGTGTTCTCGCTCGTCGCTGGAATCGTTCGGACCCTATTTCATCGCTGGCGCTCCGCTGGGTAAGTTTTCTTATCGTGTGTGGCCACCTTTTCTTAGCGATTTTAGCGGTATTTTGTACCTAAAGTCGTTAAGAAGATCGCTACGGCGATAGCGTCGTTAACTATATCGCTAATTGTGGCCGCATTTAGGAATAGAAACGATCCCGCTTGCGATCTCATTAGTATGCAACGCTAACGAGATGTAGCGGGTTGCTTGTGTGGCAGTACCTTAACAGTAAGTTAATCCATATTCACTGATTTTACAAAAAATTATCCATAATCTCATAATTGTTACAGTAAAGAATCCATAGTCTAACTTTCTGAAGGTAAAAAAATAATCTCATGTTTATGGTAAAGAATCCATAATTTTCTGTTTTCAATAAAGATTCTACCGTTTCATGTCTTAATAAAGATCATAATCTCATGCTTTTCAGGAAATAATCATAATTCCCTTATTTTACAGGAAATATCATATCTCATATGTTACAGAAAAGAATCATAGTCTTACTTTTCTGAAAGTAAAAAAAAGGACATAAAATTATTGCTTTTATGGTAAAGAATCTATATTATTCTGTTCTTACAATATATTCTAAGTCTCAATGTTTTACAATAAAGAATTCAAATCTCATGACGTTACAAAATAAATATAACCTCATTACGTTATAGTAAAGAATCCATAATCTCACTGCTCTTATAGATAAAAAATTCCATTTCTCACAACTCTACAATAAAGAATCTATAATCTCCTTGCTTTTACAGTAAATAATCCATACTCATCCCTGCTCTTACCTAAAACAATCCATACACTGCTTTTATAGAAAAGAATCCATAATCTCTCTGATTTTACAGAAAATAAACCATAATCTCACTACTGTTACAGTAATGAATTCATAGTCTAACTGCTTTTACAGTAAAAAAAACTAATCTCCCTGGTCTTAAAGTAAAAACACCATAGTCTCACAGCATTTACAATAAAGAATCTATAATCTCATTGCTCTTACAGTAAAGAATCCATAATCCCTGGTTTTACAGAAAAGAATCCATAATATCACTGCTTTTACATAAAAAAAATCCATTATCTCTCTGATTTTCTAAAATAAACCATAGTCTCACTACTGTTACAGTAAGAATTCATAGTCTCACTGCTCTTACAGTAAAAAAAAATCCACAATTGCATTGTTCAGTAAATAATCCATAATCTCTCGTCTCTTACAGTCAAAATTCATAGTCTCCAGATCTTACAATAGACTCCATAATCTCATAGCTCTTACAGTAAAGAATTCATAATCACCCCAGCTCTTACAGAAAATAATCCATAATCTCACTACTGATTCAGTAAAGAATCTATAGTCTCACACTTCTTTACAGTAAAAAAATCCATAATCTCATTGCTCTTATGTTAAATAATCCATAATCTTTCTGTTCTTACATTAAAGATTATATAGCTCACTGCTCCTGCAATTAAAAATTCATAATCTCACTGCTCTTACAGTAAAGAATCCATAGTATCACTAAAGTACACTAAAGAATTTATAATCTCACTGCTTTTACAGAAAAATTCCATAATCTCCCTACTTTTACAATAAATAATAAATAATCTTGCTGATCATACAGTAAAGAATTCATAATCTCACTGCTCTTACAGTAAAGAATCCATAATCTCACTGCTCCTGCATAACCTTTCCTCTGGATGTAGACAAAGATGTCACAGTGATGCTGATTTACATCCATTCATGATTTAGTAAATGGGATAAATTCAGGGTCAATAAAAGTCAAAATGTTTTGTACATACCACAGTTATTATCTGTTCTAGACACTTTTTTTCACCCCAATATTGCAGATTATAGAAGGCTTCACCACCTGACTTTTGGGTACGTACAGGTAAGATCCAAAAGTGTCAGAGAAGCCATGTCTAACACCTCTAATATAGTTACAGGCACACAGTCTGAAGCCCCCCCATAGCCACCAGTTATCTGTCCTGACTCCCCCCATACCCATGAGCACTCAGCTCGGTGGAGCACTCTGTCACTAACAGACTCCTCTGCCAGAGGCTTCTGCCCTGGGAGAACAAAGGGATCAGACATTGGAAATCCCATAGGCTGGATCCTTCTCTCAGCCGACATCGTGTATCAGGAGAGAGTCGGGGGTCCCCCATACACTTTAGGGCTCATGCAGACATCTGTGGATCTCAGTCTGATCACTGCTTTCTTTCAGTGGCCTGGCGGACCCCGTAGCAGCCGTACCCATAGTCGGCCGCTGGGTGCCATACGTGCAAAAAGTGAGGTTCACTCTTCACAGAGTAATCTCTATCCTGCATACAAATACCACTGTGAAAAGTATTAAAGGGGTGTAAAGGGTGTTGCCGTAAAAGTGGTTTACCACCTTTGGGAACAATATAAAGCAATTTTTTTTTCTTACGTGCGTTAAATCAGGGCTAAAAATTATTTTTGTAAATGTGTTTCACTAAAAATTTTGCACTGTTTGCCTTCTGTATCCTCTGCATTGTGCTGCCTATTACTGGCTGCAGAATGAGTTAACTGAGAATCAATCAGTGAGCGCTCTATGACGTTCAGTTTGGGAGTTTTGAAGTCTTTTATGTCATTTTCAGAGCTCTTCTCAGATGATTTGTGACCACACATCAAAGTTCAATGTGCAAGGAAACAAAGAGACTATAAAAGCAAAATGTGCAAAAATTTTAATAAAACCCAATTGCAAAAATCAATAAAAAAAAATAAAATTGAATATTCTTTGTAGAAAAGGAAGGGGACAACTGCACTGACCCCTTCTATGGTACAATTGTCCATGTTACGCAGGGGTCTACAGCCGGAGTCCCCAGCTTTCTCAAGAATGAGGGCACTCTTCACTCAAGTGAATGAGTGTTATGGGATAATTTAGATTGTAAGCCTCATGGGTCTGTCAATTGGTCTCAATAATTTCCCCTGCGCACAAGCCACTGTGTTCATAGGGTCCATGTTCCCCCAGATAGGGGCTGTTTTCCCCTAAGAACGCCATGTTGTTGGAGAAGTCTTGTTGATGCTGCTGCTCAGTTCAGTAGGTGAAAGATCAGGAACATCCGAATGACGTTTGTCCATCTTTGCTCATTCACAGGGTCCCAGTTAGTGGTTAACGAGACAAAAAAAACAGGGACCGGGACGAGCATAACTAACGAGGGAACAGAACAAATGGAAAAATTTGCTGAGCAAACACCCTGGACCCTAAAGTCCTATACAACAAGTGCTAACCTAACAAGCCAGGATCAGAGGAGGGCAGAACAAAGATATGAGACACTCAATACAGTATATTACTTGCTGATAAAGTGTACGCAGTACCACTTATCTTCTTATAACTACTATAATACTGCCTCCTATGTACGAGAATATAACTACTATAATACTGCCCCTATGTACAAGAATATAAACTACTATAATACTGCCCCTATGTACAAGAATATAACTACTATAATACTGCTCCTATGTACAAGAATATAACTACTATAATACTGCCCCCTATGTAGAAGAATATAACTACTATAATACTGCCCCAATGTACAAGAATATAACTACTATAATACTGCCCCTATGTACAAGAATATAAATACTATAATACTGCCCCTATGTACAAGGATATAACTACTATAATACTGCCCCTATGTACAAGAATATAACTACTATAATACTGCCCCTATGTCCAAGAATATAACTACTATAATAATGCCTCTATGTACAAGAATATAACTACTATAATACTGCTCCTATGTACAAGAATATAACTACTATAATATTGCCCCTATGTACAAGAATATAACTACTATAATACTGCCCCTATGTACAAGAATATAAATACTATAATAATGCCTCTATGTACAAGAATATAACTACTATAATACTGCTCCTATGTACAAGAATATAACTACTATAATACTGCTCCTATGTACAAGAATATAACTACTATAATTCTGCCCCTATGTACAAGAATATAACTACTATAATACTGCACCTATGTACAAGAATATAACTACTAAGGCCGGGATCACACGTGAGAAACTCGCACGAGAATCGTGCGAGTCTCTCGCATGAACACCCGGCTCTGCCGCCGGCACTCGGACCGGTGCGTGCGGCTGCATGTATTTCTATGCAACCGCACGCTCCGGTCCGAATACCGGCGGCAGTGCTGGGTGTTCATGCGAGAGACTCGCACGAGAATCGTGCGAGTTTCTCACATGTGTGATCCCGGCCTTATAGTAGTTATATTCTTGTACATAGGAGCAGTATTATAGTAGTTATATTCTTGCACATAGGGGCAGTATTATAGTAGTTATATTCTTATACATAGGGGGCAGTATTATAGTAGTTATATTCTTGTACATAGGGAGCAGTATTATAGTAGTTATATTCTTGTATATAGGAGCAGTATTATAGTAGCTATATTCTTGGATACGGGGCAGTATTATAGTAGTTATATTCTTGTACATAGGGGTAGTATTATAGTAGTTATATTCTTGTACATAGGAGCAGTATTATAGTAGTTATATTCTTATACATAGGGGCAGTATTATAGTAGTTATATTCTTGTATATAGGAGCAGTATTATAGTAACTATATTCTTGGATACGGGGGCAGTATTATTGTAGATATATTCTTGAAAATAGGAGGCAGTATTATAGTAGTTATATGTTTGTACATAGTGGCAGTAATATATTAGCTAATATATTAGCTAAATTGGGGAAGTATTAAAAGTATTTTACTGAGGTGGTGGTATTAAATTAGCCTTATTGTTATACAGTGTAGGCTGGATTAAGATGCGTATGATGTTTATACCGGTATATGGTGGTATGATAGTATTATCTGCAAGGAGTTTGTATGTTCTCCCCGTGTTAGCGTGGGTTTTCTCCGGGTTCTCCGGTTTCCTCCCACACTCCAAAAACATACTGTTAGGCTGTGGTTCCACGGTCCGGAACCACAGCGCTTTGGACGGAGTGGAAATTCCGCACCGCCCAAAGCCCCGCCCCCTTTTTGACGCACCCTCTTCCCGGATGTGTTCCGGACACCTCCGGAACACATCCGGAAAGAACGCAGGGCTACATAGCCCTGTGTTATTTCCGTTGCAGCGACGCAGCGTCGCCGCAACGGGCTAGGACATGCTGCGGTCTGAAAAGACGCGCCGCATGTCCGGATACGCAGGTCTTCCACCTGCGTGTTTTTATGCATAGTGGAGACGGGATTTCTTGAAATCCCTTCCACTATGCTGTAACATCTGGACGCTGCGTGTTTGACGCTGCGCCAACGCACAGCGTCAAACACGCAGCATTTCCTGAAGCATTCCGGATCGTGGAAACTCACCCTTAGGGAATCTAGATTGTGAGCCCATCGGGGACAGCGACAATAATGTGTGCAAACTGTAAAGCGCTGCGGAATATGTTAGCACTATATAAAAATAAATTTAATAAATATAAAGATTATTTATTATTATCAGTAGCAGAAGGGTTAATTTCCCTCTGTACAGTAAACTCCCTGTTTGATTTTTATAAGTATGGCACCTTTCACCTGAACTGTGAAAAACAGTGTTCTGTCTTCTTATCTTCAGAGCTGGAGAAAATGCCTTCACAGTTTTGCCGCTATAGCAGAATTACTTTCCAGGACTAGGTGTAACAGTCCCAACCAGTGATAGGATATCTTGTCATCCCGAATTAACAGAATTAATTAAAACAAAAAAAACCCTGTGAACTGGTTTATAAGGTGTACGCTGGTAATTTTTATCTGCAGACGACTGGATGATCAATCTACATTCAAAATGTGATATTTTTGGTGGTCATACCCATAAGGTTAGCAGCATAGTGCCGATTCATTAAAATTGGCGTCTTGTACATCAATCTTGTGGAAAAGTGCATCCAAGTTGAGGCTGTTAATTAATTTGGCTTATCTTTCAGCTGCCGCTGCAAGAACTATACTCCAGTCTGAAACCCACTTTTGTCAGAATTTACTCCACATTTGTCGGCCGCCCGGCCATGCCACTTCTGTCGCAGCTAGGATCACTTTTCAGAAAGTTGGCGGAGCTGGATGACTGGCATAAAAACACTTAAAGTTACAGTTTTTTGTTAAACCATGCGTTACACACACAAAAATAAATTTGCCAAATCAGCTGAATCGGGGACCTTATATTAGTAAAGTATAAACTGTCTATGATCTGCAGATGAATATCTCCTGTGTATGGCCAACTTAAGATCGTTTTGTATGATACTACCCAAGGAGTAGCAGTATCTAAACCTATCATGGGTGATACGATTTGGCATCTCATCTGAATATTCAGAACCTATTTAGAAAAAATTAAAATGTAAAAACCCTTTCCTTTTTTTCAGCATCCACCCGATTGCGCCTTATGTAACCATCAATCCATTCTAAGTTTAGGTCAATGATCTTCTTTACTGGCAGTTTCATAATTGTTTATATTGTTTGTATTTTAGATTATTTTGGTTCAAAACATTTTTCTTTGAATCCATTGGACGCAGAGTTTCACAAGAATTCGTAAAAATGGCACTGCTGTAATAATACAGTGAAAGCATAAACCTTAATGTACTTGGAGATGTTGACAATATAAAATGACAATATAAAATTTTATGGCTTTATTGATCGTATAAAGGCTCGAAAAAAAGAGGATGTGAGTGAAATGTCACCTGGGCCTGGTTGTGGGTAGTGCTGTGCTTAGAAGGAAAAGGGGGACTCGTGGCAATTGGGCTACCACTCCAACACTTTAACCCAACTTCTCAGCACCACCAATAATAGTTGGTATCTTCGGCATATTCGTATATTATGTCCAAGTCCCCGCTGCTGCATGATTCCCTAACAAACAAGCAATTCCTGCATGTGTTCAGGATGTTTAACAGCTGCAAATCATGCAGCCACGGGACTCGAACATAATATACGAGCATGCCCAAAATACTCGGATAACACCTGAGCATGCTCAGATAAGATGTTATCCGAGCACGGTCGCTCATCACTATTTAGGACCCATATTTTCTTTCTTTTTTCAGCTCTGTAAGGGCTTATTTCTTTGCAAGGTCGAGCTGCAGTTTATATTGTAACATATGACTTTTTGATCATTATTTTTCAAATATTTTGAATATGATGTAACCACGAAACAAAAGTAATTCTGGAACAGGTATTTAGATTTAGATAGGGGCCCCTGAGTTGGGGCCATGAAGTAGGTTGCTGGACGGTAAAGTAAGCTGGCAGAGGGTAATCAGGAAACTGAGGAGTTAATAAACAGGAACGGATTCGCAAAGTTGAACGATGGTTAAAATATGGGCCAATGTCTGACACCAGGAATAAAAACAGGCTAAGCAAGGACTACAAACACAGGACTGAACCAGAGCAATATTAACTATAACTGGAATTGAAAAGCAGGATAAAGGAGCTTAAACAGAGCGCAACCTGGCCCAGACTAAGCAGCAGAGAGAAACTAGTAATAAAAGTTTAGTCCCAAGTTTCCAGCCTGGTTGGTACTACAAGTCTAAAAAAACACAGGAAAGCATGTTGGCGCCTGACGGTAAAAGCAGAAACAGGAAGGGTAGGACTGACGCCGATGGCACATCGGGCCACTGCACAAGGAGCCAGGCGGAGAGTTACAAAAGGGCTTTTGCATTGATTGTGGGGACACATGTGAGTCATTTGGTGTGAAACCCAAGTGATAGAACCATAGAGTGCCCACATAATATGGCCAAACTGTGCTCAAGTACCAGTACCGTAAAGTACCAAAATAAAATCATAATAAAGTGCCGATATAAAGCATAATAAAGTGCCGATATAAGAGGGGCATATTTCCTTCGGATATGATATAATTTTTAGGAAGGTGATAACATTGTGCATGAGAATAAACAGAACAGTAAATAATAATATTCTTGATTAGCCTCTTTACAGCCTCAGATTGCACACAGCGATAAGGTGAAGTGGAAGGAACTTTCACACTCTATGAAGTGGCTGATTGATCTGTTTTTCTGTTTGTCCAGAAGGTTTAGCAGCAGTATGTTCTAGACAAAGACGCAGGTAAAAGGTGGTGTTTATCCTGTTGTGAGTGCGCGTTCTGTTACAAAAATAACTACTGTCAAGTTCACCTGCATCGGAGACCTTTTTATTTTGCCATCGGCTATTGCTTTCAATTTTCAATTGTATGCATTCAATATTTCTAACTCACGCCTGATGGACAATATACAAGGAAACTCCATAAAGCTTAACCCATTCCCGACGGGCAATTTTCTGTTTTTTGCATTTTCATTTCTTCCTCCCTGTCTTACAAGAGTCATATCTTTTTTAACCCCTTCATGACCGGAGGTATTTCCGGTTTTACGTTTTCGTTTTTTGCTCCCCTTCTTCCCAGAGCCATAACTTTTTTATTTTTCTGTCAATATGGCCATGTGAGGGATTGTTCTTGTGGGACAAGTTGTACTTTTGAACAACGCCATTGGTTTTAACATATCATGTACTGGAAAACGGGAAATAAGTCAAAGTGTGGTAAAATTGCAAAATAAGTGCAATCCCACAGTTGTTTTTTGTTTTGCTTTTTGACCATGTTCACTAAATGCAAAAACTGACCTACCATTATGATTCTCCAGGTCATTACGAGACACCCAACATGTCTAGGTTCTTTTTTATCTAAGTGGTGAAAAAAAATTCCAAACGTTGATTAAAAAAAAATTGCGCCACTTTCCGATACATATCGGGTTTTGGAACCAGGACAATCAGGCTAGACCAGTGATGGTGAACCTTGGAACTCCAGCTGTTGGAGAACTACAACTCCATGGGAGTTGTAGTTTTACAACAGCTGGAGTGCCAACGTTAGCCATCACTGGGCTAGACCATCCGCTCTTGGATTCCTCAGTGACTCCAAGATTCAACATATGATTTACTTCCATGGAGATCAGCTCTAGTCGTGACTCGTGTATTCAATAGGGCTTCAAGTTCACCCACACATGGAGTTCCATCAGAACCTCGTGTTCTATGACCCTTGCACACCCGGCAAATCTCAGAACAGGTCCCTCTTCTGCTGCAACAATTCCTGACACTGCTATTTTTGGGCCTTAGACAGCATCTCCACTATTGTGACTCCTTTCACATCTGCTTCTGTTTCTTGACCAACAAACATGGAGTTTCAACTGGCTCTCTATCTTGCCACGGCTTGATGAGATTTATGTGGTAGACCTAGTACGTCTTATGTCTTTCCGGTTGATGAATCTTGTAGTTCACTTCACCAAGCTTTTACACCACCTCATAAGGCCCTTGCCACTTGGCCAACACCTTAATCACCACGTTGAGAATTAAGCCCCCGTCAAACTAAGCGAGATCGCTAGCGAGATCGCTGAATCGTCACCGATTTTGTGACGCAACAGCGACCTAGCCAGCGATCTCGCTATGTGTGACACTCAGCGATGACCAGCCCCCCTGCTGGGTATTGCTGATCGTCGTTGAATGGCCTGGACCATTTTTTCATCGTTGGTGTCCCGCTTGCCAGCGCGCATCGCTGTGTGTGACAGCGGGAGAACAACTATCAGCGAGCTCCCAGCGCGTACAACAGAAGCTGGGAGCTGGTATCCAGGGTACATATCGGGTAACTAAGCACCACGCGGTGCTTAGTTACCCAATGTTTAGCCTGGATTCCAGCTCCCAGCGCATACAACAGAGGCTGGGAGCTGGTATCCAGTGTACACATCAGGTAACTAAGCACTGCGCAGCGCTTAGTGACCCGATGTTTAGCCTGGATACCAGCGTGCTCGCTGGTCCTGATCGCTGGTGAGTCTGCCCATGTGACAGCTCACCAGCGATCAGCTAACGATGTCCCAGCGATCCCATCCACATCGGATCGTTGGTGGGATCGCTGGGACATTGAAGAGTGTGACGGGGTCCTTAGTAAGAGTGCTTGGTCCCAAGGTCTGAACTGCCTCATCCTGGCTGACTGGTTGTAGACTCTAGCTTGAGCATCTTGGGCATCAAGGAGATGTCATTTTACTATGGGCATCGTTTCGCAACCCTCTGCTGCATCTAAGCGAAGTCTTCGATGATGCTCCAGTACGGCGTGACTTTGGCTTCCCAGTTTTCCTTCGCTATATCAAGGAGTCTCAGTTGATGTTGACCATACAGAAGTTCAAACGGAGAGAACCCAGTAGAGGCTTGTGGAACCTCTCGGATAGAGAACAGCAGATACGGTAGGAGACAGTCCAAGTCTCGACCATCCTTTTCTATGACCTTTCCTAAGCATAATTTTCAACGTTTTAGTGAATACTTCACAAGGCCGTCCCTCTGAGGATGGTACACTGATGTTTTCAGTTGTGTAATTTGCAGGGCCTTACACTGTTCTCACATCACCTTACTCATAAAGGGTGTTCCTTGGTCGATCACAATCTCCTCGGTAATCCTGTCCAGGGGAAAAACATGGACCAACATGTGGGCTACACTTTTCGCAGAGGTACCCCGCTTCAGGGTACCACGTAGCATACTCAAGGATAACCAGTATATATTTATGCCCAAGAGCAGATTTAACCAGGGGACTGACCAAGTCCATGGCAATTCTTTCAACTATCACTTCTATGATGGGTAATGGCACGAGGGGGCTGCAAAAGTGACAGGTGGGGTGATTAGCTAGCACGTGGAACAAAACATGCAATACTTTAATATTTCTCGGTGACACCAGGGCCAATAGAACCTCTATATGAGCTGTTCTTGAGTTTTGTCCACCCCCAGATGGCTACCCAAGACATGTGAATGGGCCATTTCCAACAACTTCAGTCTATAGGGTCCTGGTATCAATAACTGTTCCACTATCTCCTCCCTCATTTTTGTAACAATAAGTACCCAATCAGCATACAATAGGGAAACCTGGTGTCAGCCCCCAGCTCTTGAGCTATACCATTTATGACGATTACATTATTGAATGCCTTCCTCAGAGTTAGGTCCCTATGTAGGTTGGACCCAAAATTTTAGCCGGTCATCCCTAACTCAGGAATGTCGGCCTCATCCCCCACAAGGATACCTCTTGACCAGTCCGAACAGGTCATCGGTGTTCTGGGGATCACCCTGTGCAACCCGAGTATGTATTCGCTTTGGAGGGGAATGCACAAATTGGTCCATCACCACTCGCTCTACCTTCTGAGCAAGGGTAGAGGACTCAGCTCCCAGCGGTGAAATGCTGCACACTGACAGTCATTGTCGCCCCCAAGTGCGCCAAAATTTCAGTTTTTATTTTTACATACTCCTTGGCGTCTTGTAAAGCTAGATCAGAGTAGACCCTCTGAGGCTTTTTAAAAATGGTCAAAAGGCCTCTATGTCATCACACTCAGTCATTTTCTGCAAGGCTCCCCTTACCACCTTCAAGATAGGAAAATCATCAGTCAATCTTGGAGTCGGAGCTGTTGCCGTGCCACAAACTGCCTGTGATCAAAATATTGCTGCTGTTGACGCTACTGCTGTTGCATCTGTTGCATAAGCTGTGCCAGCTGTTGTTGTTGGTGCTGCTGCTGTAGCTGGGCTTGCACCAGTGTTTCACCAGGTCTTCCATGCTGTCTGACATTATTTGCTGGCTTATGGCCACCTTCACCTAGGACATGCAGTACCTCTGTTGCTTGTTGTCTTATTTTCCGGCATATAGTCCTCTATATTTCCATAAAGCCAGTGTTTTGCATCTGCCTCCTCGTCTACTGTATCATATTTGAGTCCTTCCTGGCGGTGTCCTTCAGGCACCACTACATCATTGTCCTGTACCCTAAGTATCATTGTCCTTATCCTGTATCCTAAGTGTCAGTCTGTCACTGTCCTGTACCCCAAGTGTCAGTGTTATCATTATGTACCCAAGTGTCCATTTGTCATTGTTCTATACCCCAAGTGTCAGTAACATTGTTCCCTACCCCAGCGTCAGTGTGTCATTATTCTGTACCCCAAGTGTCATTGCCACTGTGTTGTGGCACTAGATGATACTACAGTTCTGTCTATAAGGCCACGTTCATACTATCAGTATTTGGTCAGTTTTTTACCTCAGTATTTATAAGCCAAATCCAGGAGTGGGTGATAAATACAGAAGTGGTGACGTGTTTCTATTATACTTTTCCGCTGATTGTTCCTCTCCTGGTTTTGGCTAACAAATACTGAGATAAAAAACTGACCAAATACTCAACGTGGACACGTGGCCTCATACTATTTGATGCACCTCTTAGAGAGGAATATAATGAATGGGAATCAGACTTCCTATTGAGTCTACAGTATTCTGTGTGTACAGCAGTGATGAACCTCAATCAGCTCTATAGGATTGTGATCAACTTTTTAGTCTCCATGAGAGCACAGAGCCATCATTAAAGGGAATTTGCCAGGTCGGATAGAGCTATTAACCTGCAGACATAGGGTTAATTTGCAGGATAATCGCGTTAGGAAGGGGCTTTGCCACAGTACTGAAAGTGCAGCACCCAGGAGAAAATGAATGTTATTCCTCTCGGGAACCAGTGCATCAGTGCACAAGCGGCTGTCAAAGTGCCGGAGAGTGCTTACAGCCGCCGCTCTCAGTGCTGTGAGCAGTGACTGTAAGCTCCTGAGAGAAAAAAAGTTAATTTTCTTCTGGGAGCCACACTTTAAGTACGTTGGCCCCTTTGAAGCGAGCCCTTTCTTAAGTGCTCGTTCACACGAGCATATTGCACGGCTGAGTGATAGCAGATGTTTTATTGGATGGCACTTGGTCCAATATTAAATTATGGGGCAATTTGTTTCTTATGTCGATTTGGCTCCAGAATTTGGATCACACAAACCCGTACAAGTCTATGGGTGCATGTGAAACATCAGACTGCACTCGGAAGTCATCCAATTGTAGTCTGACATCCGTGGACTCAGGCAATGGAGAAGATGGAGACATTACATTTTCCATCTTATTTTCCCACCATGTGATACTATTCTCTCTGACAGACTTTGATCCTATTGTCATTAGCATAATCGGCCCGATTCTCTCGCATGAGAGAATCTACAGTTGCCTGACCACAGCCTTACACTATTAACCTACAGATTAACCCTATACATGATGATTAATAGCATTATCTGACCTGACATGTTCCCTTTAATATTCTGTTGTTTTAAGGTTTCTTTGGGCACTTCAGTGTATGTAGTAAACTGCTTTACCCTATAGTGTAGCAGTAAGAGATATATGAAGAAATATCATAAAAAAGAAGCAAGCAAGATGTTTTGGAATCACCAAGTAAAAAAAGCCTTTATTGCAAATAACAAAAAGGGGATACAAAAACACAGAAATTTAAAAACATTTAAAAAGCCAATAATCTGTAAATATACTGATTAGTAGAGTTGAGCATTCCGATACCGCAAGTATCGGGTATCGGCCGATATTCGCGTTATCGGAATTCCGATACTTAGTTCCGATATTTTCCATATATCGTATACCGGAATCGGAAGTTCCCATAATTCTTTGAGAGGCAATGTGATTTTAGTCAGCCAATGAGGAATCTTATGAAGTGTGGGCACATCCTGTAATGCTGCGGTCATGTTAACTAATGGCATGGCTGTGATTGGCTGCTGAAATGATGTCAGAATGCACTATAAAAGGCGCCGCCGCCATTTTAGCGTCACTGTGCTGTGAATTCAGTTAGGGACAGAACGCTGCTCTGCTGACTCTGAGGGACAGTTAGAGATTGCGATTTTGTGTACTGTGCTTTAGGCAGGCTAGTTTACCAACCGCTGTGTAAAGCTTCCTTTTGTCTGCAGTGTTGTTTTAACAGCTCTGTGCAAGGTGTGTGTGTGAGTGCAGGTGACGCTGCAGTTTGCTCTGCATCCAACGCTGTTTGTAGGCATCTGCATGTGTCACTCACAGACTCTTTTTTTTTTCTTTAGTGTAATTCTTGCTCCATTCAATTGAAATTATAGTGTGACGCGCTTCCATCCGTATACAATACATTGGTTGCAAACACTATAGAAGTACAGAAAGGAGCCTTTCAGAGATAGTGAACAGTTGTGTGCAGTGTTCACTGTAGTCTGTGAGGATTTTTTTTTTTCAGTGCAGATCACGCTCCAGTTAGTTCTTCAACCACTGCTGCTTGTACTCTGCTGAGCGTGTCTCACTGCCTCATCCTTGACATTTTTCTCTAATTGGTGCTGCTCCATTCTATTTAAAAAAAAATCAAATCTATTAGTGTGACGTGCTTCCATCCGTATCCAATACATTGGTTGCAAACACTATAGAAGTACACAAAGGAGCCTTTCAGAGATAGTGAACAGTTGTGTGCAGTATTCACTGTAGTCTGTGAGGTTTTTTTTTTTTTGAGTGCAGATCACGCTCCAGTTAGTTCTTGAACCACTGCTGCTTGTACTATGCTGAGCGTGTGGTCACTGCCTCATCCTGTCATGGGTGCATCGCCACGAAGATCGTCGCGATTGCACATTCTGACTTCTCGCAGCTGAGTTGCTGTTTCTTTGTTTGGTAATGAGGGAGTTAATTTTACCTAGCTCTTTGCTAAGACTAGGTCCAGCCTCGCCCGGCTGCTTTTGATTATGTTCTAATTAGCTTCCTTTATATACCTGCCAGTCTGCTGGTTAGATGCCGGTGAAAGCATTCATACAGACTGCAGATAGGATCGGTTCTGAGAAGACTTAAGCTAAGAGCTCCTTTGTTGTTTCTCCTCTCCTTGCTTATAGTTTATCTCCTAGACCTTTGGTGTTCCCTCTGTGTTTATATGTTGTATGAAAGACAGTATTTACTTTATCCCCTGTCTGTCTCGTTTGTCTATACTGTTTGTTAACCTTTACCTGTCCATTCCCTATGGTGGTAATCAGGGTCCTTCTAAGGACTAGATTACAGTGGTCAGGGATTTATAGGAGACAGGGTTTATGCTGGTGGCCTGGACCTCTGTACCATTAACAGTACCTCCAGGTAGAGGGACTAGTCAGGACCCCAGTTTAGGGTCAGCATAGACCCCGGTCCACCTCTAGCCAGAGACAGCGTGAAAAGGATTCAGTATTGACCCACAGGATATTATGTCAGGTAATACTATGCTATATATACATGTTAATGTTACCTATTTATATGTTATATAGAGTGTTGTCCCACTTGATAGATTACTGACATTATTTATTTATATATCTGCTAGACAGCGTGACACATCCTTTACATTTTTCTCTAATTGTTGCTGCTACATTCTATTTCAAATAATTCAAATCTATTAGTGTGACGTGCTTCCATCCGTATCCAATACATTGGTTGCAAACAATATAGAAATACGCAAACGGGCCTTTCACAGCTACTGAACAGTTGTGTGCAGTGTTTACTGTAGTCAGAGGTTTTCATTTTTGGAGTGCACATCCCGCTCCAGTTAGTTCTTCAACCACTGCTGCTTGTACTCTGCTGAGCGTGTCTCACTGCCTCATCCTTCACATTTTTCTCTAATTGGTGCTGCTCCATTCTATTTAAAAAAATGAAATCTATTAGTGTGACGTGCTTCCATCCGTATCAAATACATTGGTTGCAAACAATATAGAAGTACACAAACGGGCCTTTCACAGCTACTGAACAGTTGTGTGCAGTGTTTACTGTAGTCAGAGGTTTTCATTTTTGGAGTGCACATCCCGCTCCAGTTAGTTCTTCAACCACTGCTGCTTGTACTCTGCTGAGCGTGTCTCACTGCCTCATCCTTTACATTTTTCTCTAACTGTTGCTGCTACATTCTATTTAAAAAAAATGAAATCTATTAGTGTGACGTGCTTCCATCCGTATCAAATACATTGGTTGCAAACAATATAGAAGTACACAAACGGGCCTTTCACAGCTAATGAACAGTTGTGTGCAGTGTTTACTGTAGTCAGAGGTTTTCATTTTTGGAGTGCAGATCCCGCTCCAGTTATTTCTTCAACCACTGCTGCTTGTACTCTGCTGAGCGTGTCTCACTGCCTCATCCTTGACATTTTTCTCTAATTGTTGCTGCTACATTCTATTTCAAATAATTCAAATCTATTAGTGTGACGTGCTTCCATCCGTATCCAATACATTGGTTGCAAACAATATAGAAGTACGCAAACGGGCCTTTCACAGCTACTGAACAGTTGTGTGCAGTGTTTACTGTAGTCAGAGGTTTTCATTTTTGGAGTGCAGATCCCGCTCCAGTTAGTTCTTCAACCACTGCTGCTTGTACTCTGCTGAGCGTGTCTCACTGCCTCATCCTTGACATTTTTCTCTAATTGTTGCTGCTCCATTCTATTTCAAATAACTCAAATCTATTAGTGTGATGCGCTTCCATCCGTATATAATACATTGGTTGCAAACAGCCTTTTTGTTAAGGTACAGTATTATATTGACATTGTACAGGTGTCGCTATTCAGTCTGATAACTAGATATCATTCACCTTTTCTATCAGTTGTCGTTGTTTCAGCAAAACTTGCAGGTATATATTTAGCTATTGTGACTATGCACTATTGACTTTAATAAGGTAATGCATGAGTTTTGTTACCGATTCTCATTTTTACATGATGGACCTTTATGATATGGGTTGTTAAATTTGTAATTAAATATGTATTTTTTGAAATGACACAAATATGAGTAATGTTGAAGAGGACTAGTCCTACATCCATTGTTTGCACAATATTACAGGTGTACATCACGTCCCTTAATCAACAATGGATTATTAAATTTACTTGTATGCTTTTATTTAAAAGCCAAGAACACTGAAGGCTAACCTTCGCACTGCAGCTGTTGTCAAAGTTCAACCCACATTATGCACTTCCAACATTGCAGCATTTGAGGCATGATGTGAGTTGGATTTGTCTAAGTTATGGAGTGACAAGGTTCACCATCAGTACCCTATAGCATAAGTAGGCTTTTGTGTTAGCATTTGTGTTCGACATGTGGATATCTGCAGTAATATGTCACAATTTTTTGTTACAGATTTGTGACAAAGACTAATAATTTTATGGTTTTAAAGGTGACGTTTCACTTGTTTACAGCTTAGAAATAAGGGTGTAGCCTCTTATCTATGTGTAGCAGTAGCCACTTTAACATGTCATGTTTTTTTCAACATGTGTAGCTACCTAGCAGTAATTTTTGCCGGACACACAGCAGGGGAACAGCAGGCGTTACTGAACCCCACAAACACATCAGCGATTGTTTTGATCTGTGCATCCAACACTTCTGAGCAGCAACTGGCAGTGTTGTAGCCCAGGCAGTAGAGTTCAGGTGGTAGAAAGATGAACATAACAGGAGACATGGATAACGTTGCCAACCAGTTATTTAATCTGAAACCGGACAGGCAAATTCATGCGAGATCCATACCTTGTTCATTTTCAGAAAAGTAAGCCGGTCTACATTATCGGAGGATAGTCGCATGCTACGGTCTGTTAGTACACCACCTGCAGCACTAAAGAAGCGCTCCGATAATACACTGGCAGCAGGGCAAGCCAGCACCTCCAATGCATACTGACTAAGCTCTGGCCATGTATCCAGCTTAGAGACCCAAAACTTGAATCGGGAAGAGCCATCTGGGAGTACACTGAGAGGCCAAGACATGTAGTCTGTCACCATCTTACGGAAACTTTGCCTCCTGCTGACTGGAGCCGTCTCGGATGGTGTAGACATTGGTGGCGCTGCCACAAAACTTCGCCACATTTGGAGCATACTGGTCTTGCTGTTGTGAATGTGCTAGAAATGAATTCTGAGCAGAAGCTCCCTCTGGTGGTTACAAACAGTACTGAACTATCCAATGAAGATTGTGAAGATTGGAGATCAGGTGTTACTGACTGGTGTTATATAAGGGAGGTTCCCTCCCATCAGGGTTGACGGTGATCAATTGTTCTGGTCTCATCTTTGATTCCTGTACACTTTGTAGCTTGCTGTTTCGTGCCTGCATCTTTTTCTAACAGATAAGACATTTTCTTCTTTTAGTTTTTTGTGTTTTTTTTTTGGCATTTTGTCCTGCACTTCTGTGGGGGTCTGCCGGGTCCCCTTGGGGGGCTTGTGCTCCTCTCAGTTTAGTTCAGCCACTGTTGTTTGTTCATTTTCCTTTTCCACTTTTTTCTGTGGCTGCTGTTTAGTTTTTGTTACACCAGAGAACTAATTTAGGTGCTAGAGGTCGTGTCATCTCAGGTGTTTTTGTAATTAGTACAGTTGGTACTTTTCAGTGTTTTTTGTGATTGCATAAAGTGCCCTTCCTATCCTTTTCTATTTATGAAGTTTGAGACCCAACGTTTGCTCATACTATTTTCTGTCTGTGTCAGTATTTCTTCTTGTCTAACCGCCATTACATGTTTGGGGGCTTTCTATGTTCTTTGTGGATCTGCTCCGGGGCAGATAGCTTTCCTCTTTCTATCTTTAGGTGTAGTTAGCTTCTCAGGCTGTGACGAGGCGTCTAGGACCAACGTAGGTACGCTCCACGGCTGCCTTTAGTTGTGGTGGTTAGTCAGGTACTGCAATCCCATAGATTCCAACCTCTCTGATGTATTGCCTTTTTTGCCTGCTCTCCTCAGCTACCAAATCATAACATCTTGCCCTGTGCAGAGGCGCTGCTTGTGCTCCCTCTTGTTGCAGAGCTGTCTCCACTGCCTCGACGCACAGAGCTGCTTTGTAAAGCAGTAGTAGCAGCAGTGCTCTCGGCTGGAATGGAGAACATTATGGATTGCACCAGTGTGTCTTGGTACTCCCGCATTTTACGCTCCCGGTTCAACGGTGTGATGAGACTTTGTAAGTTGTCCCGGTAGCGAGGGTCTAGGAGGGTGGACACACAATAATCAGAAGTGGTGAGAATGTGGGCGATGCGGCGGTCGTTTCTCAGGCACTGCAGCATGAAATCAACCATGTGCTGCAGACTCCCAACTGGCCAAGAAACGCTGTCCCCTGCAAGAGGCGTCATCTCTGCCTGCTCTGCATCACCCCACCCTCGCTATACATACTGACTAGAGCGTTGTGTACCTCCCTCTGGAGCGATGTCTTCCTCCTCCATTGACTCCTCCTCATCCTCCTCACAAAGTGAGCCCTGCCCAGCCCTTTGTGAGGAACCACGTTGCGCTGACTGTCCAGAAGGTGACGGAATTTATGACTCCTCATCCTCCACCTCTTCCAAAACCTCATCCCTAAGTGCTTGCATTGTTTTTTGAAGCAGGCAGATAAGGGGGACAGTCAGGCTGACTAGTGCATCATCTGCACTCGCCATCCGCGTTGACTCATCAAACGCACGCAAAACGTGGCAGATGTCCTTCATAGAGTCCTTCGCCAGTCCTTACACTGGCTGCCCATTCATTATAGTATCCAATTCAAAGTACTGGTTGTCACCCACAAAGCTCTCCACAGTGCAGCACCCCCCTACATCTCCTCCCTCATTTCTATCTATCGGCCTAACCGACTGCTGCGCTCTGCAAACGACCTTCGAGTAACCTCTGCACTAATCCGTACCTCCCACTTCCGACTACAAGACTTCTCCCGTGCTGCGCCAATCCTCTGGAATGCTCTACCCCAAGAAATTAGGACTATCCTCAATTAGCATGGTTTCAGGCGCTCCCTCAAAACACATTTGTTCAGAGCGACCTATCACATTCACTAATCAAAGTCATTCTATGTGTAAGTCTTTGTGTGTAGCCCATTCACTATCTCCATCCATCCATCACTCCCTCAAAATGGCTGGACCATCATTGTAAATACACCATTGTATATAAACACCTGTACTTTGTATCTCCCCCACCTCATTGTAGATTGTACAGTCATGGCCAAAAGTTTTGAGAATGACACAAATATTAATTTTTACAAAGTCTACTGCTTCACTTTTTCTAATGGCAATTTGCATATACTCCAGAATGTTATAAAGAGTGATCAGCTTAACAGCAATTACTTGCAAAGTCAATATTTGGCTAGAAAATTAACTTTATTCCCCAAAACACATTTCAACATCATTGCAGCCCTGCCTTAAAAGGAGCAGCTAACCTCTTTTCAGTGATTGCTCCATTAACACAGGTGTGGGTGTTGATGAGGACATGGCTGGAGATCAATCTGTCATGATTAAGTAAGAATGACACCACTGGAACACTTTAAAAGGAGGCTGGTGCTTGGCATCATTGTTTCTCTTCTGTTAACCATGGTTATCTCAAAAGAAACATGTGCAGTCATTATTGCAGTGCACAAAAATGGCCTAACAGGGAAGAGTATCGCAACTAGAAAGATTGCACCTCAGTCAACAATCTATTGCATCATCAAGAACTTCAATGAGAGAGGTACCATTGTTGCCAAAAAGGCTTCAGGACGCCCAAGAAAGACCAGCAAGCGCCAGGACCGTCTCTTAAAAGTGTTTCAGCTGCAGGATCGGGCTACCAGCAGTGCAGAGCTTGCTCAGGAATGGCAGCAGGCAGGTGTGAGTGCATCTGCACGCACTGTTAGGCGGAGATTCTTGGAGCAAGGCCTGGTCTCAAGGAGGGCAGCAAAGAAGCCACTTCTCTCCAGAAAAAACATCATGGACAGACTGATATTCTGCAAAAGGTACAGGCAGTGGACTGCTGAGGACTGGGGTAAAGTTATTTTCTCTGATGAATCCCCTTTTCGATTGTTTGGGACATCAGGAAAACGCCTCATTCGGAGAAGACAAAGTTAGCGCTACCACCAGTCTTGTCTCATGCCAACTGTTAAGCATCCTGAAACCATTCATGTGTGGGGTTGCTTCTCAGCCAAGGGAATCGACTCTCTCACAGTCTTGCCTAAAATCACAGCCATGAATAAAGAATGGTACCAGAATGTCCTCCAAGAGCAACTTCTCCCAATCCTCCAAAAGCAGTTTGGCGATCAACAATGCCTTTTCCAGCATGATGGAGCACCTTGCCATAAAGCAAAGGTGATAACTAAATGGCTCAGGGAACAAAACATAGAGATTTTGGGTCCATGGCCTGGAAACTCCCCAGATCTTAATCCCATTGAGAACTTGTGGTCAATCATCAAGAGACGGGTGGACAAACAAAAACCTAAAAATTCTGACAAAATGAAAGCATTGATTGTGCAAGAATGGACTGCTATCAGTCAGGATTTGTTACTCATATGTTTGCAATTATTATATTTCTGTCTGTGATAAAAACATCTGTCAAACACACATAAAAACCAGAGGGCAGCAGATCATGTCAAAATATAATATTTGTGTCATTCTCGAAACTTTTGGCCATGACTGTAAGCTGTCACGAGCAGGGGCGGCTTATATTGCTTTAATTATTGTATTGTTAACGTTGTTACTTATGACTTGTGTTCTGAAACTGTTAAACTGTAAAGCGCTGCGGAATATGTTGGCGCTATATAAATAAAGATTATTATTATTATAGAGGCCCAGTCAGTAGTGGTAAAGTGTGAACGGCGCAAATTGCGAGTTGATTGCGCCTGATGCAGCTGATACTCCATTACTGTTGGCTGCTGCTCACACAACCGCTCCAACATATGTAACGTGGAATTCCACCTGGTGGGTACGTCACATATGATGCGATGTTCAGGAAGGCGAAATCTGCGTTGCAGAGCTGCAATCAGCGATCTGGCCATGCTGGAACGTCGCAAGTGAGCGCACTCTAGGCGGACCTTGTGCAGCAGTGCATCAAGATCCGGATAGTCCCTCCAAAAACTCTGCATGACCAAGTTGAGCACATGTGACAGACATGGTATGTGAGTGAGGTTGCCAAGGCCCAGAGCTGCCACCAGATTTCGGCCATTGTCACACACTACCAAGCCTGGCTGGAGATTCGCTGCCAAAAACCACACGTCGCTCTCCTGCTTGATAGCATTCCAGAGCTCCTGCGCTGTGTGGCTTCGATTCCCCATGGAAATTAATTTCAGGACGGCCTGTTGACGTTTGGACACGGCTGTGCTCATATCGGTCGCAACTGGTAACCGTTCACGGGTCCATGTGGAGGTAGACCGTGACGGCTCCTGCAGCGATGATTCTGAGGAAATGGAGTAGGAGGAGGAGTCAATGTGTACAGACTTGATTCCTGCAATCTTTGGAGTTGGCAGAACACGTACAGCGCCACTCGCAAGATCAGTACCCGGCTCCACAACATTGACCCAATGGGCAGTGAGGGAAAGGTATCGTCCCTGGCCATGGGTGTTAGAACCCTCTTGTTAGGTTTTGTTTCAGTTTGCTGGTCACATGACCTTTTTTCCCTATTTAGTCTGGCTTCTCCCTTCTGGCTTTGCTTGACTTCATTGTATTATCTACTGTTAAGCTAGCCGGGTGCTTAGGTGCCTTACTCAGTCAGTTTTTCTTGATGTTAAGATCTCAAAGTATTTTGTTTTCTGTTTAATTATCCCTGCTACAATTTCTGTTAGGAGGTGTCCACCTTTTCTCCCAGTCCCTAGATCTTGTAGGGATTCCTCCCTCGCAACTATAGGTCTTCGTTCAGACTAGCTGAGGACTTTAGCGGGTCTGGTCGCAGGATCAGGTTCCCCGTTACATCGTAGGGATTCAGCTTAGTTCTATTGTAGGGACAGAATTCCCTTCTTTCCTTAGTGGTTGTAGCAGATCATAACAATGGGTACTGGTCCACGCATCGGTGGTCAGGTGGACCTTGCTACTGATGGCGTTTAGTAGCGCATGTTTAATTTTTCCCTCAACATGCTTTTGCAGACCAGGGACGGCTTGCCTGCTGAAATGAAATCGGCTTGGCACATTGTATTGTGGGACTGACAATGATATTAAGTTACGGAAACTGTCTGTCTCCACCAGCCTGAATGACAGCATTTCAAGGGACAGGAGTTTTGCAATGCCAGCATTCAGAGCCTGTGCTCGTGGATGGTTTGCCGAGTATGGCCGTCTTTTATCCCATGCCTGTGCTACCGATGGCTGTTTTGTGGCCTGGGAGTGTGAGGATGACAGGGAACTTGCTGCTGTGTGTGGAATAACACTTTGTCTCTGGACAACAGTGACCGAGGTTCTTCCATGGCGATCCTGTGAGGAAGCAGAACCAGCTGTGTGTGAGCTCGATGAAGAGGCTTCAACACAACCTGAAGATGTAGGTGCTGCTGTAGGTTGGCCTACATCTCCAGTGTGTCTTTGTAACTCAACTACGTGCTTTGTCCGCACATGTTTCCACATATTAGTGGTATTGAGGTTACTGACACTTTTACCTATTTTTAATTTTTGATTACACAGCTTGCATTTGACATAGCAAATATCATCTGCAAGTGTGTCAAAAAAGGACCACGCAGTGCAAGTCCTGGGAGCGCACGTTTTGACTTTTGGAAGACAACTGCTCCGAACAGGTGCCAAACTGGAGGCTACAGGCAACCGAGTCTGCAGCCTAACTTTCCCTCCTGTTTGTACCGTTGGGGCAATGTCTTCCTCCATCTTCCTTCTATCACTAACCACTTCTCTAGGCCTCTCACAGCTTTCAACCAAAGTACTAGTTCTCAGCCACAAAGCTATCCACAGTGCAGCACCCCCCTACATCTCCTCCCTCATTTCTATCTATCGGCCTAACCGACTGCTGCGCTCTGCAAACGACTTTCGACTAACCTCTGCACTAATCCGTACCTCCCACTCCCGACTCCAAGACTTCTCCCGCGCTGCGCCAATCCTCTGGAATGCTGTACCCCAAGAAATTAGGACTATCCACAATTTGCATGGTTTCAGGCGCTCCCTCAAAACACATTTGTTCACAGCGGCCTATCACATTCACTAATCAAAGTCATTCTATGTATTCTGTGTGTGTGTGTGTCTAGCCCATTCACTATCTCCATCCCTCACTCCCTTAAGATGGCTGGACCATCATTGTAAATGCACCATTGTATATAAACACCTATAGTTTGTATCTCCCCCATCTCATTGTAGATTGTAAGCTGTCACGAGCAGGGGCGACTTATTTTGCTTAAATTATTGTATTGTTAACGTTGTTACTTATGACTTGTGTTATGAAACTACTAAACTGTAAAGCTCTGCGGAATATGATGGCGCTATATAAATTATTATTATTATTATTATTATTAGTATTCCTCTGAGCTGCTCCCACCACCTTCCTGTTCCTCACGCCATGTTGGGTCTTGGACCTCATCATCTCCACTACCCTCTTCCAACACCTGCTGCTGTTGGGTGGTCTGGCCAGCACCATGCTCAACAGAAACTGGCACCTGAGTCTCATCATCATCAGATGCGTTCTGCGGTGTGCTGACCATCGGCACTGTCTCACCCGCCTCTTCAGATTCAGAGAGACACAGCTGTTGCGCATCACTGCATACTCCCTCTTCTTCACATTCCAGAATGCTGCTTGGCTGGGCCCCTGTTTGCAAGCCAACAGATTCTGAGAACAGAAGCAGACACTCAGCTGGCTCCTGGCTCTGTGACTGCCTGGGCAATTTGGCAGGCGGTGAAGAGACAGATGGTTGCTCAACAGTGCTGTGGTCCTGAGAGGAGGTGGAAGCAATTGAAGTCGATGCATTGGCTGACATCCAACCAACAACGGCTTCAATTTGTTCTTCCCGCAGCAGGGGGGTACGCCGACCTCCTACAAAAGTGCACATAAAGGAACGCTCACGGGGAAAACTGGTGGATGCTGTGTCACTGGGGGCGGCAGCAGCCACAGAATCCCAACGTCCTCTCCCTGCTGAAACTCCACGACCACGTGCCTTACTTCCTGCCTTCTTCATCTTGGTAGATTGATAAAGAAAGTCTGAAAAGTTATAAGGCCTAAGTGTGGTTATTTCGCAAAGACTGCTGTGAACACTGCACACAACTGTTCACTACCCAATGCGTCACAGCAGGAAGGCAGTCTGTGCGTCCAAACAAAGGCGCAAGCATACATGCACGTACCCTGTTTATAAAGCTATATAAAAAAAAATTATGTAGTAGTGACGCACACTTTATTGAGGTACAGTATTACATGGCCATTCACCATCTGTGGCTATGCAGTCTCATCTATATATACCTTATCTATCCGTTGTCATGCTTGCAAGTCCACAGTCAGGCATAAATAGCAATTTGCACTATGCACTTTTTAAAGGTTATGTTTGTTAATAAAAATGATTATTGGCACATATTATGAGTATTACATGATGGAAATTGTATAATTTTTATAAACTGTTTAGTGACATTATTCAGCAAATGTAACATTTTATTAATGTCACAGATAACTTGTAATGCTGATGATGTTTTGAAGTCAGACATTCATTGTCTATACAATAAAAATGGTGTACATACTGTTACTTATCCATCATTAATGGATTCAGATATGTACTTGTATGTTTTTATGTACAACCGTATAGCAGATTCCTTAACTAATTTATTTTGTGGTTTGCATTGCTGTTAAACATGTTAATGTATGCGTTTATGTTTGTCAATTCTTTATTTATCTCGATATTTTTTTAACTGAAATCATCATCTTATGGTAGTAAAGCTTATCTTTCTCTTGTTTGGAGTATAGACATTTAAAATTGACACGTAACAAGGAAAATACTTGATCTACTATTTAAACATCCTCCTTGACCCTGGGCTCCAACACCGCCAGTTGTTGCCTAGAAGTGCTGTTAGCACAGTCAACACTTGCTCCTGTGTTACTGGGGTTCAGTAACACCAGCTGTTCCCCTGCTGTGTGTACGTCAAAAAGTCCTGCTGCCTCCACCCTGTTCTCTTCTCATCCCTGGGCTCCAACACCGCCAGTTGTTGCTCGGAAGTACTTGGCACGGGTACTGACTCCTGCCCAGCCTGGTTACAGCACGACAGCTGTTTCCTGGCAGTGGTAACGTCAATTAGCCTCCAATAAGTTGTCCTGTCGTGTTGCATTCTGGTTAGCCGACTATATGGTGCCTGCAGTTTTGGTCATTCCTATGTGTGCTGTGGGATATGTAAATAAAGGCTGTTTCCGTTGTGACAATAGGACAAGCACCCACTGTAGGACTGTGTGATTCGGTAACTGCGGACGGCTTGCGGCCTGTCAACTTACATTTTCATGGGTGCCTTATGGTACCCGTCCGGGTTCCAGTACCGTCAACTGGTTCTCCGCAGTGCCTTTGGCCTAGGTGCCTCCATCTCGGTATCCGAGTTCCAGCAACGTCTGCTGGTCCTTGGTAGTGCTTTGGAGCACAGGTACCTCCTGCTTAGTAACCGTGTCCCAGTAACGTCAGCTGGTCCTCGGTTGTGCCATTGGCTCTTTTCCTTCTGCTGCCCCTCCGGGTTCCAGCACAGTCTGCTGGTCCTCGTTACTTGCATTGGCTCTTGTACCTTCTGCTACCCGTCCGGGTTCCAGTACCGTCAACTGGTTCTCCGCAGTGCCTTTAGCCTAGGTGCCTCCATCTCGGTATCCGAGTTCCAGCAACGTCTGCTGGTCCTTGGTAGTGCTTTGGAGCACAGGTACCTCCTGCTTAGTAAACGTGTCCCAGTAACGTCAGCTGGTCCTAGGTTGTGCCATTGGCTCTTTTCCTTCTGCTGCCCCTCCGGGTTCCAGTAACGTCAGCTGGTTCTCGGAAGTTAGTCAGCCTTCTTGTACCTTCAGCTACATTTACAAGTTGTAGATTTTTTAAATGTTTTTTTGGGTAATCACTCTGGATCTCCAACAATGAAGACGACGACCCTGATGACCACCCCGAAGAAGATGACGACCACAAGGACGACGAGCATCAAGCCAACCAGCCTGAACACCATCACAAAGAAGAAATAAAAGATTACCCAGAAGAACATCACCAACAGGACAAAGAAAGTTAAGACAAACCACAAGATACAGAAAAAGAGACAGAAGAACAATAAGCAGAAGATCAAAAAGCAGAAGAACATTAAGTATAAGACCAAAATGAAGAGCAAAATATATGCTCTAAATTATAAGCAGAAGAAGACTAAGCAGTGTATGGGGGTGAGTCCGTTCCTCCTCGTGGTGCCCCTGGAAAATGCCTGCTGCTGCAGGCTAAACTGAACACGGACAAATACTGTTGTAATTTAAATCTTTTGTGACAGCAAGAACGGAAGGATGAAAAATTCATACTTTTACAGATTACAAGTACAGGAATCTCTGTCACAAATAAGAATATGATGAAGAAGATGAAGAGGAAGAAGATGAAGAAGTAGAATATGAAGAAGAATAATAGTTTAATAAGAACAATATGAGTAATGTTAACAAAAAGATGAATAGCAAGAAGTTTAAGAAGAAGATAAAGAAGGTGAAGATGAAGAATAATTTGATGAAAAAGATGATGCTGCTGAAGATTATGAAGGAGAAAGTGTGTCAAAAGTTAAAAAGGTGAAGAGCATGGAAGTTGTGAAATATACATATTTGCCAAAATAGAAAAAAGGTTAACAACATTGTCAATTTCTTCGTCAATCCGAACATCTTTAAAAAAAAAATATTAATGCTATTCCATTTGATTGGGTTAAACATCTATGCCTTTAATGTCTCCTCAACCTCCCCCAATACATTCTACATTACTCTTTGTTGTTTTCCTTCATGTACAATTAACCAACAAGGCAAGAATGGGTTTTTTTTTAATTCCGATATTTTGTTCCCATAGACTTACATTGGATTTCCGGTATCGGGTATCGCCGATAGTTTTTGGGTATCGGCGATACCATTCCGATTCCGATACTTTTGGATATCGGAAAGTATCGCTCAACTCTACTGATTAGTTGTATCTGAAATAAGACCATCACCAACCCCTCATCTGCCTGGTAATTACACTTCACAGGATGTCTAACAAAAATTAATAAATATAGACCCTAATATAAATTTCAAGTCAAGGAATCAGATGCATATGTGATACCAATAGCATAATATATACCCCAAATAATGAAGGGATAATACCAAACAGAAATATCACTCAAAATAACATAAAGTAGAATAATACAGATGTCCTAAAAAATAAAATATGAAGGGAAAGAATAATCCAATAATGCAAAGATATAAACAATCACTAGTAATGCACAGATGTCCACAAATTTTAAATTAAATAATGCTAAATACCAATAATTGTAAGAAAGAGACCAACAAATTAATTAGGGGATGAATATAAACAAGCTAAATAATGCAAAAGGAAACCTGTGAAATCAGTTTCAAGTAAGATAAGGAAGAGATCCCAGGTGTATCGCCACAGCTTTGTGGCTTCCTCAGGGGTAAAGTAAGAAATGATTTTCAGTTAGGTTCCCTATGTACTGATATAGATGAAAAATAAATTCAAAGTTAATTACCAGATGTAGGAAGCAGCGCAGCTCCATTAGGTCCTATACTTGCATCTGGAAATGAGAACTGCGCCTGCGCAAAGAAACACTATGAATAAAGTTGTTTGAAAACCATAAATGCACAGGCGCGAATGGTAAAACAATAGAAAAGAATAAGAGTGTTTGCTGCGCGTGCACAGGCAACAAAAAAATTAATAACATTGTTTATTGGTCTATAAGCAGGTGACCAGATGCAACACACAGATGGGCACGAGGCGAAACAGACAATTAAATATTTACTACTGCCAATATGGGGGAACTTACAGTAGTTGAAAAACAATAGTAGACAGCGCAAGAACAATTGAATTATACAATACAGAACATACAATAGGTCTTAAAATTCGATTTAAATAATGGAGAAGTCTGTTAGGGATTATACTTGTGTCCTTCTGACATGGATGATACAACTGTTCCTGGGAGGACTAATGTGCTAGCTCCTCTTGAGACAATGGCCCTAGCAGGGGTCACCAGGTTTTCCTGCTAGGCCGCAAGTCCTCCTAAGGCCGGGGTCACACTTGCGAGAAACTCACACGAGTCTCACACCTCAATACCCAGCACTGCCGCCGGCACTCGGGACTGGAGTGTGCGGCTGCATAGAAATACATACAGCTGCACACTCCGATCACGAGTGCCGGCGTCAGTGCCGGATATTGAGGTGCGAGACTCGTGCGAGTTTCTCGCAAGTGTGACCACGGCCTTACAAACACTATCAAGGAACGTTGAGCCTCCTTTGCTCCAGCTGACCCCCATCCCACCTGTTGTCCTAACCCAAGCCGACCCCTGTAAGCTACCGCCTGGCTCACTCGTGTCTCTCTATTATTACCGCAGGCGTCCTCCCCAATCAAAGGCTCCTCTTGGATCTTCGGTACTTGACTCCGTGTGTCTGCCTGGTCTGCGAGCAGAGGGCTGAGCTCCGCAGTCTGGGCTCATATGTGAGTCAGATCCTCGGGTCTTGACCGGCATAGTTGGGTCTTCGGATCTCACTTCTTGACATCTGGGCTCTGTCTTACAGCGGTCAGCACCCTGTTGGCACATGCTTTCCACTGTGGCCGGTTTCTCTGGCTTCAGTGTCGCCCCTGGTCCAAGTCTGCACCTTCCTCTCTCTTGGCGCAAAATTGGTTTGAAGAACTTTTATAGCCAGGAACTTCGTCATCAAAGGCACATGACTGGGTGTCGCATTTGAACTCTTCCCCTCTACAACTCGTTCTGCATGGTCCCGTCTAGACAATAGGTGGCAGCCTTTCCACACTTATCATACATCACGTCGGGGTTCTCCAGGAGTATCTTTGCCCAATCCTACAGGTCGACAATGCTCACTCGCAAACACATGGATAAGATGGTGTTGACTCAGTGTTCACTGAGCATGTCTGAACACCGAGCTCTCAATGACGAACTGCGCCTGCACTAAAGCGTCAATATTAGAAATTATTACTGTTTGTATGTGTGAGCAAACAAGTGAACATTTCATGGTATAGCATAATTAATATGCTTGTGCAAACCAGACAACATTTTCTGAGAGGCAGATGAACAGCATTATATCACCTGACAGGTTCCCTTTAATACTCTGTTGTTTTAAGTTTTCTTTGGGCACTTCAGAACTTGTAGTAAACTGCTTTATACTATAGTTAGGAGGTAAGAGCTATGTGAAGAAATAATTTAGCAATTCCACAAAAAAAACCTAATTTCAATAAAAAAAAAAAATAACAGAAAATACTGATAGAAAGCAGCAACATGCTGGAATGTCTCATTTTGTTACTGTATTGTGCTACAAGGGCATTTCTAAAGCCCCTGCCTTTTTTAAGAAAAGATAAAGTCAGTTTTATGAGTTATTCTTCATTGACAACATGCAAACCACGTGCATTTGACTTCTGACTGCAACCGCTATCCTCAGCGATGATGGTGGCACTGTTGGTATCAGCAGTGACTGACTGCAGCGATTAAATGCACATTGTCAAAAGATGATCACTACACAACTGTGGGAGAGGCAGAGTATTTGCCAGTTGAGTATAAGTTATTTTCGTATTTGTCACCATTCTTGCTTAGTGGTTATTATTATTATTATTATACATTTATATAGCGCCATTTATTCCATGGCGCTTTACATGTGAAAAGGGGAAATATAGATAAGTACAATAAACATGTGCGAGACAAGGGACACACAAGTACAGAAGGAGAGAGGAAAAAAAAACTATGACATCCCCTTTTAAAGTATTATAGATTCCTTATAATTTAGGTTTCTTTTCACCGCCACTAGAGGGAGCTCAGGAGCTTAGTGCATACTATTTTATTATTGAATTCAATGTATATCTTGTCTGCAGAGGGATCCCTCTAAAGGTGGCTGGAGGTTTCTGAATTTTTTTTATTAAACTATATCTGGGCAGAGGATTTAAAGATTTTTATCAGAAAAACTAAGTTCCAAGCAGTATAAAGATATAGCAATAATTTAACCAGCAAAGATTTGTAAGCTATTTAGATTAAAAAATATATTTTCCTGGATTCACATTTTCAAGGCTGAACCACTTTTTTCTTTCTTATGTAGGCAAATTCCACATTCATATAAATTATTACCAGAAGGTCCAAAGTTTCAGTTCTTGTTTAATTACGTGCATAGGAAATGCTAGAAAACTTTGGTCCACATCACTACTTTATTAACTAGCTACGGCATACGGGTCGCCATGGTACACATCTGTCGTGTTAACCAGTCACTTCCATTCCCACCCAGCTACTGCCAGTGACATACACAGCTACACAAACAGACAGGAACATTCATCACATTCAGTTACACACTAAACTCCTCACTGCCCCTGGTGGGGAAATTGACATCATTTGTTGTCGAGTTTTGCACGTCTCCTCACACATATTTTTCTTTTCTTCTTGTAAACAAGTTCAAAATAATGGACCCATGAAAACTGGACAGGTTGCATTCCCACCTTTCTCTGTTCATGCATGCAGTGCGTGTTTGGTACTGTGGATCGAAAACAAGAGATGTTAGTGCCTCTCCTCTCCCCTTAAAAACACATTGTTAAATAGCTAAGATTTTCTAATTGGGTTAGGAGTAAAATGTAATTTATTGTAAGAGTTAATGCATTTCTTCTTAAACATATACAGTGGGAAAAAAAAGTTTTTAGTCAGCCACCAATTGTGCAAGTTCTCCCAAATATGAGAGA
This sequence comes from Oophaga sylvatica, assembly GCA_033576555.1. Taxonomy (NCBI): domain Eukaryota; kingdom Metazoa; phylum Chordata; class Amphibia; order Anura; family Dendrobatidae; genus Oophaga; species Oophaga sylvatica. The sequence goes on from JARQOD010000003.1 coordinate 101,677,655, forward strand.
GGCCTGTAATTGACATCATAGGTAGACCACAACTATGAGAGTCAAAATGAGAAAACAAATACAGAAAATCACCTTGTTTGATTTGGCAAGATTTATTTTGCAAATTATGGTGGAAAATAAGTGTATGGTCAACTAAATGGCTCTCACAGACCTGTAACTTCTTCTTTAAGAGGCTCCTCTGTCCTCCACTCATTACCTGTAGTAAGGGCACCTGTTTGAACTTGTAATCAGTAAAAAAGACACCTGTCCACAACCTCAAACAGTCACACTCCAAACGCCACTATGGTGAAGACCAAAGAGCTGTCAAAGGACACCAGAAACAAAATTGTAGCCCTGCACCAGGCTGGAAAGACTGAATCTGCAATAGGCAAGCAGCTTGGTGTGATGAAATCAACTGTGGGAGCAATAATAAGAAAATGGAAGACATACAAGACCACTGATAATCTCCCTCGATCTGGGGCTCCACGCAAGATCTCACCCCGTGGGGTCAAAATGATCACAAGAACGGTGAGCAAAAATCCCAGAACCACACGGGGGACCTAGTGAATGACCTGCATAGAGCTGGGACCACTGTAACAAAGGCTACCATCAGTAAAACACCATGCCGCCAGGGACTCAGATCCTGCAGTGCCAGACGTGTCCCCCTGCTTAAGCCAGTACATGTCCACGTCCGTCTGAAGTTTGCTAGAGAGCATTTGCATTATCCAGAAGATTATTGGGAAAATGTCATATGGTCTGTTGAACCAAAGTAGAACTATTTGGTAGAAACAAAACTCGTCGTGTTTGGAGGAGACAGAATGCTGAGTTGCATCCAAAGAACACCATACATACTGTGAAGCATGGGGTGGCAACATCATGCTTTTTGGGTCTGTTTCTCTGCAAAGGGACCAGGACGACAGATGTGTACATGAAAGAATGAAAGGGGCCATGTATCGTGAGATTTTGAGTTCAAACCTCCTTCCATCAGTAAGAGCATTGAAGATGAAACGTGGGTTTTTTAGCATAATAATGATCCCAAGCACACTGCCAGGGCAATGAAGTAGTGGCTTCATAAGAAGTATATGAAGGTCCTGGAGTGGTCTACCCAGTCTCCATATCTCAATCCCATAGAAAACCTTTGGAGAGATTTGAAAGTCCGTGTTGCACAGCGACAGGCCCAAAACATCACTGCTGTAGAGGAGATCTGCATGGAGGAATAGACCGACATATCGCCAACAGTGTGTGCCAACCTTGTGAAGACTTACAGAAAACGTTTGATCTCTGTCATTGCCAACAAAGGATATATAACAAAATATTGAGATGAACTTTTGTTAATGACCAAATACTTATTTTCCACCATAATTTGCAAAATAAATCTTGCCAAATCAGACAAGGTGATTTTCTGGATTTGTTTTCTCAAAGTTTTGGTCTAGCTATGATGTCAATTACAGGCCTCTCTCATCTTTTTAAGGCTACTTTCACACATAAGGTTTTTGCAATCAGGCGAGTTCCGGCATTTTTTCTTAAAACAGGATCCGGCAAAATGTAATACCGGATCCGGTTTATTCCCATTGACTAACATTAGCGCCAGATCGCGCCGCGTGGCCTTGCGGCGCCATGTGGCACGTCCTGTTTTTGCCGGATCCGGCTAATTGTCACATTCCGGCGTCTGGAAAAAACGTCTACGGTAACGTTTTTTGTCTGCGGCGAAAAAGCCGGAAGCGCCAGATCAAATCTATCCCGATTTTTGTGGAGGCAGAATGAACAAAAAACAGCAATTCAGGAATTGTTTCTTGGTTTTTTTTTTCCACATGTAGTAAAATTGATAAGGCAGTTTTATTCTTTGGGTCAGTACGATTACAGCGATACCACATTTATATCGATTTTTTTATGTTTTGCCGCTTTTACACATAAAAACTTTATAGAAAAAAGAATTATTTTTTGCATCGCTTTTTTCTGAGAGCTATAACTTTTTTATTTTTTGACTGATTGAGCTGTATGGCAGATTGTTTTTTTGCAGGACAAGATGGCATTTTCAGTTATACCATTTTTATTTATATTAGTTTTTTTAGCACGTTTTATTCCACTTTTTGTTCAGCAATATGATGATAAAGCATCATTTTTTGCCTTTTTTCTTTTTTACAATGTTTACTGAAGGGGCTAATTAGTGAGACAGATTTATGGGGCAGGTCGTCCCGGATGCGGCTATGCCAAGCATGTGTTACTTTTTTTGCTATTTGTTTTACATAAAAGTAGAAAATTATCGGTACAATATTTACTTTTTTTAATTATTATTTTCTGTTTTTTTTTTTTAAATATTTTTACAATTTTCTTCACGTTTTTACTTTGTTCCACTATGGAACTTTGACCTTCAGCAGCGTGATCAACGATCAGGCCCCCGCAATGATCTTGTGGCGGCGCCGATCGGAGGGCAGATGGGGCTCCCTCCTTCTGCCTTTTAAGTGCTGCAGTCGCTATCGATTGCAGCATTTAGGAGGCTAAACTGCCGGGAGTGGTGCGGCCATTGGACGATGTGACATCAACAGCGACAAACAGCTCACATTTTCAATTAGTATCCATTTGAAATGGATCCAGCAGCAATCCTTTATCTTAGCAAAAAAAAAGGTGTACAGACACAACTTTTTTGTCCAGGTAAAAATAAAACATTTTTTGTGTACTGAATCAGTTTCAAATGGATGACTAGTAGTCATTTGAAACTGATCCAGAAAGCAAAAAATGGATCCTTTTCAAATGGAAGAAAAGGGGATGTCTAATTAACGGATCCATTTTTCATAGAATTCAATGTTAAAAAAAAGGAACCTAGAAAAAAAGTTGTCTCTGCACAACCCTTTTGCCAATAGATTGCTGGTGCATGATTACTGGACATGTGAACTTCGCCTTATTAAATGAGTATTCTCAAGTTTCAAAGTTATCCAATATCAAATGGAAAAGGGATAATTTCCAGATCCTTAGGAGTTCAACACGGCCTTAATTACAGAATTCATCATCTTTCCCCCACCTCATTCTACCCCTCCACCAGACCTATCCATCAATGTCAATGGCTGCTCGCTTTCCCCAGTCCCGCATGCTCGGTGCCTTGGGGTGATCATCGACTCTGCCCTCTCAAACCACATATCCAAGCCCTCGCCACCTCCTGCCACCTCAAACTCAAAAATATTTCCCAACCGCGCATTCCTCAACCATGAAACCACAAAAACACTAGTGCACGCCCTTATCATCTGCCGTCTCGACTACTGCAACCTCCTACTCTCTGGCCTCCCCTCTAGCACTCTGGCACCACTCCAATCCATCCTGCACTCTGCTGCCCGACTAATACACCTGTCTCCCCGTTATTCCCCAGCCTCTCCTCTCTGCCAAGCCCTTCATTGACTTCCTATCGTCCAGAGGCACCAGTTCAAAACCCTAACTATTACATACAAAGCCATCCACAACCTGTCTCCACCATACATCTGTGACATGGTCTCCCGATACCTACCCACACGCCACCTTCGATCCTCTCAAGATCTCCTTCTCGTCTCCCCCCTCATCTCTTTTTCCCACAACCGCATACAAGACTTCTCACGTGCTTCACCCACACTCTGTAACTCTCTGCCACAACACATCAGACTCTCACCAACAACGGAGACCTTCAAGAAGAACCTGAAGACTCACCTGTTCCGACAAGCCTACAGCCTGCAATGATCCTCAGTCTACTGAACCACCGCACAACCAGCTCTACCCTCTCATAGTGTATCCTCACCCATCCCTGTAGACTGTGAGCCCTCGCCGACAGGGTCCTCTCTCCTTGTGTACTTGTGTGTCCCTTGTCTCGCACATGTTTATTGTGCTTGTCTATATTTCCCCTATTCACATGTAAAGCTCCATGGAATAAATGGCGCTATATAAATGTATAATAATAATAATTATATGGGTTTGACACCCAGCAATTGTGAAGTTATCCTATATCTTGTGGATAAGAGATAGCTTCCAAACTTTTTGGTTTGAATAAACACTTTTCATAAATGTTAATTACGTTTTGAGTTTGCACCCTTATTCTATAATTGTGCAGTACTGACAGACCTTTCTTCTTACTTTCTCACTTTGTTATCTACATTTATTGCTCTCAAGATTGTTTCTTTGATAAAGTTTTTCCCGGAACAGATAGGATTCCTTTTACGATAAGCGTGACATCCAGTACCGACACTCATTGTCAGCGATAAGCTCATCTCCCTGACCCATTGATTAGAAATCTGGTGACTAGAGTTGAGCGATACTTTCCGATATCCAAAAGTATCGGAATCGGAATGGTATCGCCGATACCATTAAAATATCGGCGATACCCGATACCGATACCGGAAATCCAATGTAAGTCTATGGGAACAAAATATCGTAACTAAAAAAAACCCATTCTTTCCTTGTAAACACTAAATATACACACATAGAATACATATATATATATATATACATGTCATTGTGACATATATATACATATATGTATAGTTTATACACTTCTACATAGTAAAATATCCTCTGATTCAATTGCCGGGTAAAGCCGGCTTCTGTGAAAAGACAGAAGCACCCGACATGAAATGACACTTGGTGTACATAGGGTTAACCATGTCTTTTCATGTCGTTTGCTATCTGATTTGCACAAACAATTACATCAGTCTATGTGTGCAAAATTTCACACCTGTAGGGGTTAATTAAAGGTGTAAATTTGTTGTAAAAAAAACAGACTTTTTTGCTACGAATTTACACCTTTAATTAACCCCTACAGGTGTGAAATTTTGCACACTTACACTCATGTAATTGTTTGTGCAAATCAGATATCAAAGTACATGAAAAGACATGGTTAACTCTATGTAAACCAAGTGTCATTTCATGTCGGGTTCTGCATTTTCACAAAAGCCGGCAATTGAATTAGCGGCTATTATACTATGTAGAAGTGTATGAACTATAAATATATATATATATGTGTCACAAACTCAATGACATGTATATATATATATGAGGTGTAAAATTGCTGAAAAAAAATGCGTGGGCTCCCGCCCTATTTTCGCAACCAGACAGACAAAGCCAGTGAGTGGGGGCAGATAATAATAGCCCAGAGAGGGACCATTATTTTTGACCCCCCCCCGGCTACTAACATCTGCCCCCAGACACCCCAGAAAGGGCAAATCTCTAATTAGATTTGCCCTTTCTGGCACTTTGCCCATTGCCCTGTAGCGGTGGCGAATGGGTTAATAAGGGGTTAAAATGACCTTGCAATTGAAAGGTCACTTTAAGCCAGGTTAATAATTGAGAGCTGTCAATTAGACAACTATCAATTATTAATCCTATTGTATGAAAGAAAAATCAAACACACACACTTTAATAAAAAAGAAGTTTAATGAAATAATCACACAGTTTTTGACCATATTTTATTTACCTGCTAAAACCATTTCCTGTAATAAAAATAAAATAATAAAGCAAAATTATTCTTACCAATCCGATGCACAGTCAGGTCCCACGGTGTAATCCTTCAGAAAGGGTTAATGTTTACTGCAGGGACCGCAGCTAATGCTGCAGCCTCACAGTAAACCCCCAAATGAATGAGCTCCTCTCCTGGCTGACAGGAGAGGAAGTGGAAAGCTTAATTGATTGCTTTCCACTTTCACTTCAGGTCAGCCAGGGACACCATCAGTGACGTCAGAGGGAACTGATTAACAAAAATAGGGGTTCCCTTCGAAAAAAAAATGGCGTGGGGTCCCCCCTATTTTTGTTAACCAGCCAGATGAAGCAGACCGCTGAGGCCTGGATTTTCAGGCTGTTAAGGAGCCAAGATCCATGGACCTTGCCAGCCTGATAATACCAGGCCACAGCAGTCTGCATATCTTGGCTGATTAACAAAAATAGGGGATCCCCTCGAAAAAAATTAGCGTGGGGTCCCCCCTATTTTTGTTAACCAGCCAGATGAAGCAGACCGCTGAGGCCTGGTTTTTCAGGCTGGTAAGGATCCAATATCCATGGACCTTGCAAGCCTGATAATACCAGGCCACAGCAGTCTGCTTAGCTTGGCTGGTTAACAAAAATAGGGGATCCCATCTAAAAAAAAACGGCGTGGGGATCCCCCCTATTTTTGTTAACCAGCCAAGTAAAATGCAGACTGCTGCGGCCTGGTATTAAAAGACTGTCAAGGCCCATGGATTTTGGCCCTCAACAGCCTGATAATACCAGGCTACAGCAGCCCCACATTTGGCGCATCAAAAGATGTGCCAATTGTGGCACTTTACCCGGCTCTTCCCACTTGCCCTGTAGCGGTGGCAAGCGGGGTAATAAGGGGTTAATGTCACCGTTGATTGCACGGTGACAATAAGCCCGGTTAATAATGGAGAGGCGTCAATAAGACACCGATCCATTATTAATCCCAAAGTTTTTAAATGTTTAAAAAAAAGACACAGCAAGAAAAAAGTCTTTTAATGAAATAAAAGAGACAACACAGTTTTCATTTTTTTTATTACTCTCTCATTCCTGCGACGCCATCGATCTCCTGTAAAAAAATAAAAAAAACAAACCAACAGTATACCACCTGTCCGACGCAGTCCATAACGACAGTCCCACGACGATCCAGCTCTGCTACATCGCAATGACAGGCAGAGCCTGTCATCGCAACGCAGCACAGCTGATTACCTGCTTCCCCGGCGGTGACGTCATCGGACTGACTGCTTTACGGCCGGGATTACCCAGCAGTCACTGCAGTTATCGCGAGAAACTGCATGTGACCGCCGGGGAGAAGAGGATGGCGGCCATGAAGCAGTCCAGGCCGTGACCGCCGGAGATCTTCTGCCAGGTAAGTGCCGCTGACTCCTGACAGACCCGACCGACGGACACTGACAGTGACAGTGACAATCCCGATTCCGGTATCCGATATGACGAAAATATCGGTACTCGGAATCGGAATTCCGATACAGCCAATATCGGCCGATACCCGATATTTGCAGTATCGGAATGCTCAACCCTACTGGTGACATTTTGCTGGATTCAGCGATAAAATTGATTCCCATTTAGTCACATCTACAGATGTTTGTATAATTGGTGCACCTCAAAAGTTTATTTCTTGAAATCCCATCCACTATGCTGTAACATCTGGACGCTGTGGGTTGGAAGCTGCATAAGTACGCAACATCCAAACCCCAGCATTTACTGATCGTGTGCACATACCCCTAAGCACAACCAAACGAAACAAGCAAAACTTTTGCATTGCAACATTTAGAGGAGATTTATCGCCCTCTAGTGATGATACTGTCCTCGTACTGTTTTTGGTTGAATCACTGATATTTCAAACAGCAAATGAGGTTAAGGCTAAATCATAATAAAAAAGCTCTTTGGCTAATACCATATCTAATTGTGTAATTAACACTAGGAGTTGAGTGCTCCTGTGTTCACTAAGAGATCCTCTGCATATACCTCTTCATATTTATTTTTATTCCCATCACTTGCAATATTACATTAGGGTGCCCCTTTCACCATTTTTCACTCTTCCATGTGGTCTATATGAGACAATTGCTAACCGATTTCTCTGCAGTCTTATCTCGGAGTGAACAAATGGAGCAGCAGACATGACGGATTCCTCTCTCCACTGACACCATCAAGTTAGGAGACCCCCCCTACACATAAGACTGTCAGACAGAGCCACTGATACATCAGACATTAGTGTAATGTATTTTGGCACCTTAACATTCATATTGCCCTGATAACGGTGATAACAATACAACTCCAGTGGCCTTATAATAGTGCCGGACACAGTTTCCCCATAGCAATGACAGTTATATTGTCCCTATAACTGTGACAGCCACATAGTCTGCCTTAAAAAGTAATCTGCACAGTACCCTCATAACAATGACCACTAACATGCCCCCATAAAAGTGTCTAACGTAGTGCTTCCTCATGATGGTCACAGCCACAGTTGTGCGAATAACAGTGACAGTACAGCATTGAAATAATAGCGTCAGCCATAGAGAAAAAATTACACAGACAGCCACATAGTCAGCTATTAAAAGAGCAAATTCGCTTCCTCCTTAAAAGAGAAAAGCAGAGGGCCCCACAACAATGTCAGCCACTACGTCCTATTGCATTGGCAGCTATTCTGACTCTATAACTAGGCTGAGTGTGTGAGGCGCTTGAGAAACCATTTCGGTGCTCTCCATGTACCGTTACTCACAAAGTGATTTCATCAGATAGCTTGAAATCAACTGCAGGAGGCACGTGTGAAAATTCCATAAGAAGGTTTATTTTCCATCTGAATTCTTGTAGTTATGCACAAATACAGTAGGTAAAAATAACTTATTCTGATCCAGAGATACTGACACGTGTGCGTAACATGGCTGACATACACAGAATGAGGAAGAATGGAGGAGTTAATAACATCAGAGATACATCAGTCATATGGAGATAGAGCAAACCCTATTGCAAGGCAGCATAAAAACAACACAATGATAATACAGTACAATATTTTCTGTATGATTCCCAAGTCGTGGGACGTAACACTCCCCGACTGAAATCTTTAACCTCTTCCCGACATCGGACATACTAGTACGTCAGATGTCCCCTCCCCCTCTTTGACCTTTTCCGGCACATGACAGTTGGCCTGATCAGCTGATATTTGCCCCTAACAGCCGCGGGTGGAATCACGATCCACCCGCAGCTGTTTACATGTTAAATGTCTCAGTCAAACTCTGTCAGCGACAATAAACTTGCACACGTCGGGAGAGTGTCACAAACTCCACCCATCGGCGCCTGTGTCACATGACCGCAGGTCGCTGATGGGTTGGCATGACAGCCTGGGGTCTGCAGGAGACCCCTGTGGTTGTCATTCCTGGATCGCTATGAGAGCAAGTGATCATTTTAGCTATATAGAGCAGGGCTGAAGCTCTGCTCTGTGTATCACAAGTGATCGGATGATTGAAGTTTCTAGTCTCTTATGGAGACTTGAAGCAAGTGAAAAGTAAAAAAAATGTTTTTAAAAATATAAAAAAATAAATAAAAGGTTAACCCCTTTCTGACATTAGACATACTATCCCGTCCATGGTACCTGGGCCTGTATGACCGTGGACGGGATAGTACGTCCCATGCGATCGGACGCGCTCACGGGGGGAGCGCGGCCGATCGCGGCCGGGTGTCAGCTGATTCTCACAGCTGACACCCGGCACTAAGTGCCAGGGGTGGTCACGGACCTCTTCCAGCACTTTAACACCCGGCACACTGCGATCAAACATGATCGCAGCGTTCCGGTGGCATAGGGAAGCATCGCGCAGCAAGGGGGCTCCCTGCGTGCTTCCCTGAGACCCTCAGAACAACGCAATGTGATCGCGTTGTTCCGAAGGCCTCCTCCCTGCAGGCCCCTGGATCCAAGATGGCCGCTGGGTCCTTCCGTGTCCTGCAGGGAGGTGGCTTGTTAGTGCCTGCTAAGAGTAGTCACCGGCAAGCCTCTGCATTGCCTGTCAGATCGCTGATCTGACAGAGTGCTCTGCAAACTGTCAGATCAGCGATCTGACACTATATAGTGATGTCCCATCCTGGGACAATGTAAAAATGAAAAAAAAAAATATTATACTGTGTAAAAATATTTTTTTTAAAAATCCCTGAATAAATAAATAAAAAAAAAATTTCCCCAATAAACACATTATTATTATGTAAATAAAAAAACAATAAAAGTACACATATTTAGTATTGCCGCATCTGTAACGACCTGCCCTATAAAACTGTCCCACTAGTTAACCCCTTTAGTGAACCCCTTAAAAAAAAAACTGCAAAAAAAGAATGCTTCATCATCATACCGCCGAACAAAATGTGGAATAACGCGCGATCAAAAAGACGGATATAAATAAACATGGTGCCGCTGAACACGTCATCTTGTCCCGCAAAAACGAGCCGCCATACAGCGTCATCAGCGAAAAAAGTAAAAAAAGTTATAGCTCTCAGAATAAAGCAATGCAAAAATAATTATTTTTTATATAAAATAGTTTTTATTATATAACAGCGCCAAAACATGAAAAATTATATAAATGAGGTATCGCTGTAATTGTACTGACCTGACAAATAAAACTGCCTTATCAATTTTACCCCATGCGGAATGGTATAAACGACCCCCCCAAAAGAAATTCATGAATTGCTAGATTTTGTTCATTCTTCATTCCAAAAATCAAAATAAAAAGCGATCAAAAAATGTCATGTACCGAAAATGGCACCAATAAAACCGGCAACTCGTCCCGCAAAAAACAAGACCTCACATGACTCTGTAGGCCAAAATATGGAAAAATTATAGCTCTCAAAATGTGGTGATGCAAAAACTATTTTTTTGCAATAAAAAGTGTCTTTTAGTGTGTGACAGCTGCCAAACATAAAAACCCGCTATAAATAGTAAATAAAACCCCCCTTTATCACCCCCTTAGTTAGGGAAAAATAGTAAAATTAAAAAAAAGTATTTATTTCCATTTTCCCATTAGGGTTATGGTTAGGGGTGTGTTAGGGTTAGGTTTGTGGTTAGGGTTGGGATTAGGGTTAGGGGTGTTGGGGTTAGGGTTAGGGGTGTGTTGGGGTTAGGGTTGGGATTAGGGGTGTGTTGGGGTTAGGGTTGGAGTTAGAATTGGGGGATTTCCACTGTTTAGGCACATCAGGGGGTCTCCAAACGCGACATGGCATCTGATCTCAATTCCAGCCAATTTTGGTTTGAAAAAGTCAAACGGCGCTCCTTCCCTTCCAAGCTCTGCCGTGCGCCCAAACAGTTGTTTTCCCCCACATATGGGGTATCAGCGTACTCAGGAGAAATTGCACAACTTTATCTGTCAATTTTCTCCTTGTACCCTTGTGAAAATAAAAAAAAATTGTTTGTAAAAGATCATTTTTGTGACTAAAAAGTTAAATGTTCATTTTTTCCTTCCACATTCCAAAAATTCCTGTGAAGCACCTGAAGGGTTAATAAACTTCTTGAATTTGGTTTTGAGTACCTTGAGGTTTTCCTTCAGTTTTTAGAATGGTGTCAATTCTGTTTTTTTTTCTGCCATTTAGACCCCTCAAAGTGAGGTGGTCCCTAAAAAAAATGGTTTTGTAAATTTTGCTGTAAAAATGAGAAATCGCTGGTCAAGTTTTAACCCTTATAACTTCCTAACAAAAAAAATTTGCTTCCAAAATTGTGCTGATGTAAAGTAGACATGTGGGAAATGTTATCTATTAACTATTTTGTGTGACATATCTCTCTGTTTTGAGGGCATTAAAAATTCAAAGTTTGAAGATTGCAACATTTTCAAAATTTTCGCCATATTTCCATTTTTTATCATAAATAAACGCACGTTATATCATAGAAATTTTAGCACTATCATGAAGTACAATATGTCACAAGAAAATATTCTCAGAATCGCGAAGATCCGTTGAAGCGTTCCAGAGTTATAACCTCTTAAAGGGACAGTGGTCAGAATTGTAAAAATTGGCCCGGTCATTAACGTGCAAACAACTATCGGGGGTAAAGGGGTTAAATTACCCCCATTCAAAATAAAAATTTAAAAAATATAAAAAATATACATATTTAGTATCGTCAAGTTTAGAATCACCTAATCTGTCTATATATAAAATAATTAATCCAATCTGTAAATGGCGTAACAAGAAAAGAAATCAAAATGCCAGAATCACGTTTTTTTGGTTGCCGCAACATTGCATTATAATACAATAGCGGGCGATCAAAAGATCGTATCTACACCAAAATGGAATCAAAAAACATCAGCTCGGCGCGCAAAAAATAAGCACTCTTCCAGCCCCGGATCCCAAAAAATGGAGACAGAAAATGATGTTATTTTTTTTTATCAAACTTTGGATTTTTTTCACCACTTAAATAAAAAAGAAACTATACATGATTGGCATCTACGAACTCATAATGACCTGAAGAATCATAATGGCAGGTCAGTTTTACTATTTGGTAAACATGGTAAAAAAAAAAACTAAAAAAAAATTTGTGAAATTGCACTTTTTCTGCAATTACACTGCACTTGGAATTTTGTTCCCATTTTCCAGTGCACAGCATAGTAAAATCAATGGTGTCATTCAAAAGTACAACTCGTCCTGCAAAACACAAGCCCTCACATGGCCATATTGGCAGAAAAATTAAAAACCTATGAAAAGAAAAGTTAGGACTCTGGGAAGAAGGGGAGCAGAAAACGGAAATGCAAAATGGAAAATGGCACGAGGTGAAGGGGTTAAAGGGAATCTGTCACCCCCCATTAATATGGGCATACAGGTAATAGAAATGTTACTCTAGTCCTTCCTGTATGCCTCATATTAATAGTCTTGTTGCTGAGAAATCTTATATTCTTTATGTATGCTAATGATTTCTTCCAGGCTCCAGGGCATGCAGCGCCTGTAAGAAATCCCTGCCTCCTATCGTTATTGTAATACTTAACCCATCTCATGCACGTCAGTTATGGCCCCGGAATCCCGCAGCTGTGCCCTGCACTTCCTCAAAAGTCTATACCTCTTCCTCCCTTCTATGGGCACTGCATTCAGAGATCTTCTGCGCAGGCGCCATTGACTTACTCTCCAGTGACCTCCAGCGTGCAAAACGATAAGGTCTTCTCCCCACTTCCTCCCTGCATAGTCAATTGCCATGTACGCATGGTTCCTAGTGATGACTATGCAGGGAGGAAGTGGGGAGAGCACCTTATCGTTACGCACGCCGGAGGTCACAGTGACTCACCGACACCTGCGCAGAAGATCCCTAAATGCGGTGCATATAGAAGGGAGGAAAAGGTATGAATTTTTAAGGGAGTGCAGGGCGCAGGCGCGGGCTTTCGGTGCCATAACTGACGTGCATGGGAGGGGAGTAGTATTACAATGAAGACAGGAGGCAGGGATTTCATCCAGGTACCGCCCCAGAGCCTGGAAGAAATCAATAGCATACAGAAAGAATATAAAGTTTCTCCAAAACAAGACCATTAATATGAGGCAGACAGGTAGGACTAGTGTAACATTTCTATTACCTGTATGCCCATATTAATAGGTTATATACGTCCGGGGGTGACAGATTCCCCTTAAATTTCAGGATAATTACATTCTGATAAGATGTCTTCCAACAATGTCCCCCTGCCTTTCTTGGGACCTGAAAAACTTAAGTCTATCATTTATCTAGAAGTTCTTCACCACAAAAAGATGAGCGTCATATCTATACTCTCTCTCACCTTCCTGGGCTGTCTGCTGCGGTTTCTGTTGCTCGAACGTGGACTTTCATGCGTAGTAGTAGATGAACCAGGGAGGTTGGTTCATCGTAATAAAAGTTTGGTTCAGTCTTATACACTGCAATATCCTTACAGAACTAGGAGAATGGAGGAATAGAGACTTGATTTTCTGCTTCCAGGGGCATCAAGAAGACGGAAGAAGCTTGTGGCGAAACGCGTGTTGGGGTGAGAGGACTCCAAGCAGACATTTTGGACCTCACATTCCGGTAAAGTTACCTATAGCATCATTTTGGATAGGGACTTTGTATACCTTATTCTTCATGGCCATTAGTGCATTATCGTTGTATCTTATTCTAGTAACATTGTCTCTGATATTAATCCTTACCTTCATTCTATCTTTATTGGTATTCTACGGTATAAGAGGTCATTTTGTGGGGACTTGGGATGCTTTGCAGCCTCACATGGTGTATTTATTGATGCTTTGAGGACTATTCACATGAAATGTAGATTCTTATATTGTATGAGACCATCCTCCAGCATTTTACATAGATTGTGCCATTTCAGGCATTTGGATTGGATGTATACATAGATATAAATGTGTTATGTTGTTTCTCATGTGCATCTTTATTGATGTAATACCCCCCTTTATTGTGTTTTGTTTCTGCTTGGTGTCCCTGGATGGTATTTTGCTTTTTTAGATTATTTTAATTGATATTTTCAATAAAGTATATATATATTTTTTATCCTTACTTGTTTGGGATCTCTTCATATTCCCCTGAGTGTTATACCTTTATGGGAATTTTTTGTTGCACTGCTTGTACTTTGCCAGATTTAGCAGTTCCTTAAAGAGTAAATTGAGTTGTGGTGCACATGTCCAGTCATGGCTCTATTTGGTAGAGCACAGTTCTCGGGATCTGTGGTGGTCCAACTTATGAAACGCTGGATAGGTGATGAATCTGAGAAAAGCTCATTAAAGGGAATATGTCAACAGGATTTCACCTCCTAAACTATTCATATGGGTATGTAGCTCTTTAAAAGCTCGTGGAAGCTTTTCTTAAGCCTCTGTCACTCCGGCTCTAATCTCTGCCCAGTGCAGCCGTCTCCTGCTTGTCTCATAGCTCCTTTGCAGTGTGACTTCAAGCAAAAGAAACCTATCTATCAAGCAGGAGGAGGTGGCACAAAGTGGGGAATAGAGTGGAGTTACAGAGGCTTGAAAAGAGCTTCCACTCACCAAAAGCGCTTCAGCATCATTTGCATATCCATTCAAAAACTGATTACTCAATAATGGAGTAATGGACTGGTCAGTTAGCGGTATTGCTAGATTTGTCTTTGAAAAAGCTATTTGTGGATATAAATATTTGGGGGGGAGTGAAACCTTGCTGACAGACTGATATCCTGGTTTCACCACTATCTGCATCTAACGATTGAAATGATTTAGATTTATCTTTTGTTCATTTATTTTGCATGTATATTTATATACACATATACAGTGGCTTGTCAAAGTAGTCACCACCTTGGAGTTTTTTGTGTTTTGCTACCTCACAACCTGGAACAGCACTGTTTTTTTAGGGTTTTCATCAGTTCATGTAAAGAACATACCTACAACTGTGACCATTTGGCTTTCTTTTTATTTTGAATCAAACAACAAATAGGACAAAACAACTGAAAGCTTCAGTGTTCATAACTCTTCGCCCCCTTAAAGTCAGTTCTTTGTAGAGCCTTCTTTTGCGGCAATTACAGCTGCAAGTCACTTTGGATAAGTCTCTATGAACTTGCCACATCTTGCCACTGGGATTTTTGCCCTTTCTTCAAGGCAAAACTGCTTCAGTCTTTCAAGTTAGATAGTTTCCTCTGGTGGACAGCAATCTTCAAGCATGACCACAGATTATCAATTAGATTAAGGTCTGGGATTTCATCTGATCACAGCACCTTCTTCCAAACACTTGGGGAATCTCCCATGTCTTTTTGCAAACTCAAAACGAGCCTTACAATTTTTGTGTGAAAGTAAAGGCTTTTTTTCTGTCCACTCTTCCATGAAGGCCAGCTCTATGGAGTGTACAACTTATTGTAGTTGCATATACAGATACTCCAGTCTCTGCTTGGGAACTCTGCAGGTCCTTCAGGGTTACTTTTTGTCTCTATGCTGTCTCTCTTAGTTTTGGTTGGCCGACCTCTCTTGGTTGCGGTACCATGTTTTTTCCATTTGATGATAATTGATTTGATGGTGCCCCGGTAGATCATTAGAGATTGGGATTTTTTTTATAACCTAACCTTGACTTATACTTCTCAACAACTTGGTCCCTGACTTGTTTAAAGATCTCCTTGGTCTTTATGATGTTGTTTGGTTAGTGATGCCTCTTGCTTAATGGTGTTGAAGCCTCTGCGGCATTTCAGAAAAGGTGTGTATATACTGACTACCCATGTGGAACTTACATTGCACACAGGTGGATTTACTGTAACCAAGCATGTGACTCATGAAACTTTTAGAGCTTCATAGAAAAAGGAGTGAATACATGTGCAAAAGCCAATTTTAGTTATTTGATCCCATCAATTTAATTTATGCCTATATTTTTCTTACTTCATTTCATCAACTTAGAATATTTAGTGCTGTTGCATTACACACAAATCAGATTACACAAATATTTAAACCCAGGTTGTAATGTAACAAAATAGGTACAAAGACAAGAGGGCGTAAATGCTTTCACAAGCCACTATATTTGAGTGTGATATATATATATATATATACAGTTGTGTGAAAACGTGTTTGCCCTCTTCCTGTAAACATTAGACAAAGATAACACAAAATAACCACAGGTAAACACAAAATGCAGTTTTTAAATTAAGGTCTTTATTATTAAGAGAAAAGAAAATCCAAACCTACTGTACAGGGCCCTGTGTGAAAAAGTGATTGCCCCTAAACTTAATAAATGGTTGGGCCACCTGTAAGGCGGCCAGGGTGGTAGTCGTGGCAACGGGCTGTACTGTTCCCACACCCTGGTGCCCCACATATAGAATACAGTCTCCCTTCTGCCGCATGTGCAACGTGCACACACTTACATTCACTGCCAGGATCCTCTCAGGTTCTGTCACTCTGGCTCCGCGTTTACGAGCTCCACAAAACATCTCAGAGTCACAGTTCTTTTCCAACAGTTGAACTTTACAAATCAATAGGGCATTCATCACACTGGCAGCACAGGTTAAACAGAGACATCTTCTTATCTTATAGAGGCTGCCATCCAGGCAGCCTCTATACTCTCTATCAGCTCGGTCTCCCTTCCCCTGGCAATCCCTGCCGTATCCGTGTCTTCAGTGTCACCAGCTCCCTGTCAGCCCCTCGTCTGGTTTCAATAGGGAAAGGTGTCAGGAATGCCATCTCAGCTACTCCCGCCCCGGTCATAGACCCCCGAATCCTTCTTGGGGATGATCCTTTTGAGCTGGTGCCTGACTGCACAATTCTCCACCTGAGGCCCCTTACTGCCGTAGCAGCTTTATCCCACTGCCGACCGTCTGCATTGCTACTCCTCACACCTTGCCCTGGGCAAGACTGCCCGGGCTTCTGCTGCCTATACAGGAAGTCCTTTGACTATATCCCTTGCTCTGCACTGCCCTGTAGCTCCTCCCAGCTGCTAAGCCCCTATGCTAACTACACTCCTATTCTATTCTCTATGATGCCCCCTCTACTCTAATTCCCCTATAGTCCTATACTACCTCCTAATTTATCCCTAAGCCTATGCACAGTACATGACAAATACATCGCATTACAATATATAATAAGTTTAAAGACATTAGTAAACAATGAGGTGCAACACGCAATCATATGAACAGCATCCAGGGGAGAGGAGGCAAGTGAGGGTCCCCGCGACCTCCTTGCACACTCCCAGCAGCAACAATTGCAATCATGCGTAACTGTCAATGAGTCTTTTACAACGCTTTGGAGGAATTTTGCCTCACTCATCTTTCAAAATTGTTGTAATTCAGCCACATTGGGGAGTTTCCGTGCATGAACCACCTTTTTAAGGTTATGTCACAGCATTTCAATCTGATTAAGGTCAGAACCTTGACTAGGCCACTCCAAAGTCTTAATTTTGTTTTTCGTAAGCCATTCAGAGGTGGACTTGCTGGTGTGTTTTGGATCATTGTCCTGCTGCATAACCCAAGTGCACTTCAACTTGAGGTCACAAACAGATGGCTGGACATTCTCCTTCCGGATTTTTTGGTAGACAGCAGAATTAATGGTTCTATTTACCACAGCAAGTCTTACAGGTACTGAACCAGCAGAAAAGCCTCAGACCATCACACTACCACCACCGTATTTTACTGTTGGTATGCTGTTCCTTTTCTGAAATATTGTGTTACGTTTATGCCAGATGTAATGGGGCATACACCTTCCAAAAAGTTCAACTTTTGTCTCATCAGTCCACAGAATATTCTCCCAAAAGTCTTGGGGATCATCAAGATGTTTTCTGGCAAAACTGAAACAAGCCTTTTATGTTCTTATTGCTCAGCAGTGGTTTTTGTCTTGGAACTCTGCTATGTATGCCATTTTTGCCCAGTCCCCGGGCTGGAACTGCCTCAGCTTCATTGATTGATTAAACACCCTTGCCTGTGCCTCCTGTGCCTGGAGACGATGTTCCTTTATGATAGGCATTACTTTTGCCATCCCCTTCTGCAGCTGGGCGACATGCTCTATAATGCTCTTGTGTGTCGTGACCTTGGCTTCCCAGGTTTCCTTGGCTATGTCCAGGGTTTCCTTGCAGATGTTGACCATACAGGAACTTGAACGGCGAGAAGCCAGTGGAGGGTTGAGGAACTTCTCTGATGGAGAAGAGCAGAAACAGAAGCAGGTAGTCTCAGTCTTGACCATCCTTCTCAATGACCTTCTTGAGCATGGTCTTAAAGTTTTATTGAAGCGCTCTACTAGGCCGTCTGTCTGCGGATGGTAAACTGAGGTTCACAGCTGGGCAATCTGGAGGAGCCAACACAGTTCTTTCATTACCTTGCTTATGAAAAGGGTTCCCTAGTCTGTCAAAATCTCCTTTGGCAGGAGTATGGCCTTTATCAGGGTCACCAAACTCCCTGAGTCCAAGAGTCCTGACACCAGTACTCCCATTTATTGTCACAGGACATGACTGTGGTCCCTTCCCGGGCTGATAGTCCACACAGCAGGTGGGATAGGCATAGTACAAAGAGTGCCTCCCTAGGCTGCAGTCCATCTGCTCAGAGGACATAGGACAACGGACGAATATATGTCCAGACCCATAGGATCTCCAACAGATCAGGTCTTTACCAGCAGCCTTTGGCAACCCCTCAGTGACTCCCCTCTTTTGGGACTCAGGCTCCCGCTAAGTACTCCAGTATGGAGATGCCACACCCTACGGCTTCTTTAGGGACCTCTCGACCACCTGGTATCTTTCTACGAGGCCCACCAGGTCATCTGCATTCCGGGGGTCTCCTTGGGCAACCTAGCTTTGCACCTGCCTGGTGACGGAGTGAATAAATCTGTCCATGACCACCCGCTCAACCATCTGGGCTGAAGTGGAGAACTTCGGCTGCAACCATTTCTGGACCAAATGCAACAAGTCAAACATCTGAGAGCGGAGTGGTTTGTCACCACAATACGCCCAGTGATGAACCCTTTGGGCTCTAACAGACATAATGACTCCTGAGCGTGCCAATATCTCCGTTTTTGACTTGGTATATTCCCAGGCATCCTGTAAAGTCAAGTCAAAATACACTTTTTGGGGTTCACCAGTCAGATAGGGGGCCTGCACCTCCACCCACTGCTTCGGGGGCAGCCTCTCCCACTCTGCAATCCATTCAAAATCAGTAAAAAATGCCTTTATATCATCCCTTGGGGTCATCTTTTGTATGGCTTGTCTTACCGCGTTCCGGACGTAAGAGTCATCACCTTGATGTGGAGAAGGGACAGTTTTTCTGCTGCAGACATCTCCCAACAGGAGTTCCATCAACTTTTTCTGCTGTTGAATCTGTTGCATAAGGAGTTTATTTGTCTCCTACTGTATCTGCTGCTGCTCACAGTACTGTTGCTATAGGCACTGCTGCTGTTCTCGATGCTCTGCTGTTGACTCAGGATCAGGTGCTTGATCAGCTCTTCCATTTTCTTCGACCATTGTTCCATCCCTGTAGCCGCCTTCACCCGGGACATACGATTTGTCCACAGCTGCTACCCGTGTTCCTGGAACGGTGCTCGCATTCTTCATCACTTGTGGAAGGTCGGCTCACTCAGCTGCTTCTTGAGGTAGACACAGGAACACTTTATATTCTTGCCTTTTGGAGGTTTATTGCTTAATAAATCATAAAGCCAAAATAGTAATACAAAAACAGCCTTTCTGGCACAAATGAAAATAAAAATTCCAAACAAAGTCTTTCCCAGTAGGGCTCCAACCTTCCGGGACAAACACACTGCAACTCCCACAGGAGCATCAGTCTGGAGGCTTCCTTCCTCCAAACAGACCAGACAGAAAAAAAACACTGGCTGGACATTTAACTTCCTCCAACCACAGCCTTGAGGTGGAGATATGGTGAGTAGGCGTCCCACCCATCTCTTACACCTACTAACAACAAACCCAGACCCTGACCACTGCTGATTAAAGGGTATTCCACACTAAACAGCGTCGCTAACGAGATCGCTAAAAAACGTCACTATTTAGCGATCCCGTTAGCGACGTTGTTGTGTGCGGCATCTAGCGACGACGTGGCCCCTGCTGAGATCCTGCTGTGATCTCGTTCGTCGCTGACATCGTTCCGGACCCTATTTTTATCGTCGGCGTCCCGCTGGTAAGTATATATTGCTGAGTGTGGCACCTTTTTTTTAGCGATTTAGCAGTATTTTGTACCGCTAAAGTCGTTAAGGAGATCGCTAACCGCGATAGCGTCCTTAACGACATCGCTAAATTAGGCAGCCACTAGCGATATTATAACAATCACGCTAGCGATCTCATTAGTATGCGACATTAACGAGATCGCTAGCGGGATTGTTTAGTGTGGCAGTACCTTTACTCTCAGCACATATCATGGATGTTACTTCTTCTGTCATTTCTTGACAGGCAGGAGAGGAGGAAGTGGTTCATAAGTGGAGAAAGAAGCAGATTTATCTGATAAAATGTATTACAAAGTTTCTTATATTTACTTGAACTATTTATTTGTGTAGCTTTTGATGAAATGTACCGTTCCCAATTAGGTTCAGGATCCTAACTATTCCAAAACACTAAAATTTTATATATCATTCTTTAGATAATTTATTTTGTGCTTTGGGTCATTGTTTGTTGTCTCACCCAACATCTCAACAGATTGAGGACAATCTGCTGTAAAATGTTTTCATTCACCTTAACCCCTTCACCCCCAAGGGTGGTTTGCACGTTAATGACCGGGCCAATTTTTACAATTCTGACCACTGTCTCTTTATGAGGTTATAACTCTGGAACGCTTCAACGGATCTTCGCGATTCTGAGATTGTTTTCTCGTGACATATTGTACTTCACGTTAGAAGTATAATTTCTTCGATATAACTTGCGTTTATTTTTGAAAAAAAACACAAATATGGCGAAAATTTTGAAAATTTTGCAATTTTCAAACTTTAACTTTTTTTCCCCTTAAAACAGAGAAATATGTCACACAAAATAGTTAAGAAATAACATTTCCCACATGTCTACTTTACATCAGCACAATTTTGGAACCAAAATTTTTTTTTGTTAGGAAATTATAAGGGTTAAAAGTTGACCAGTGATTTCTCATTTTTACAACAAAATTTACAAAGCCATTTTTTTTAGGGACCACCTCACATTTGAAGTCACTTTGACGGGTCTATATAGCAGAAAATACCAAAAAGTGACACCATTCTAAAAACTGCACCCCTCAAGGTACTCAAAACCACATTTAAGAAGTTTAATAACCCTTCAGGTGCTTCACAGGAGCTGAAGCAACGTGGAAGGAAAAAATTAATATTTAACTTTTTAGCCACAAAAATTATCTTTTACAAACTTTTTTTTATTTTGACAAGGGTAAAAGGAAAAAATGGGCAGATAAAGTTGTTGTGCAATTTCTCCTGAGTACGCCAATACCCTATATGTGGGGGAAAACCACTGTTTGGGCACACGGCAGAGCTCGTAAGGGAAGGAGCGCCATTTGACTTTTTCAAACTAAAATTGGCTGGAGTTGAGATTGGACGCCATGTCGTGTTTGGAGAGCCCCTGATGCGCCTAAACAGTGGAAACCCCCCCCAAGTGACACCATTTTGGAAACTAGACCCCCTAAGGAACTTATCTAGATCTGTTGTGAGCACTTTGAACCCCAAAGTGTTTCACAAAAGTTTATAATGCCTGGGTGTGAAAAAAAAACAAAAACAATTTTCCACAAAAATGATTTTTTAGTCCCAAATTTTTGATTTTTCCCAAGGAAATTGGACCCCAAAAGTTGTTGTCCAATTTGTCCTGAGTACGCTGATACCCCATATGTGGGGGGGGGAACTGTTTGGGCGCACGGCAGGGCTTGGAAAGGAAGCAGTAACGTTTTGGAATGCAAACATTGATGGGGTCATGTTCCGTTTGTACTGCCCCAGATGAGCCTAAACAGTGGAAACCCCCCACAAGTGACCCCATTTTGGAAGCTAGACCCCCTAAGGAACTTATCTAGATCTTTGGTGAGCACTTTGAACCCCCAAGTGCTTCACACAAGTTTATAATGCCCGGGCATGAAAATAAAAAATCCTATTCTTTTCCCACAAAAATTATCTCTTAGTCACTAATTTTTTATTTTCCCATAGGTAACAAGAGAAATTGGACCTCAAAAGTTGTTGTCCAATTTGTCCTGAGTACGCTGATACCCCATATGTGGGGGGGAACCACTGTTTGGGCGCATGGCAGAGCTCGGAATGGAAGGATCACCATTTGACTGTTTCCAACCAAAATTGGCTGGAATTGAGATTGGACGCCATGTTGCATTTGGAGAGTCCCTGATGTGCCTAAACAGTGGAAACCCCCCACAAGTGACCCCATTTGGGAAACTAGACCCCCTAAGGAGCTTATCTAGATCTTTGGTGAGCAATTTGAACCCCCAAGTGCTTCACACAAGTTTATAACGTAGAGCCGTAAAATTAAAAAATCATATTTTTTCCACAAAATTGATCTTTTCACCCCAATTTTTATTTTCCCAAGGGTAACAAGACTCCAAAAGTTATTGTGCAATTTGTCCTGAGTACGCTGATACCCCATATGTGGGGGTAAACCACTGTTTGGGTGCATGGCAGAGTTTGGAAGGGAAGAAGCGCCGTTTGACTTTTTCAACGCAGAATTGGCTGGATGCCATGTCGTGTTTGGAGAACTCCTGATCTGCCTAAACAGTGGAAACCCCCCACAAATGACACCATTTTGGAAACTAGACCCCTCAAGGAACTTATCTAGATGTGTGGTGAGCACTTTGAACCCCAAAGTGCTTCACAGAAGTTTATAACGTACAGCCGTAAAATAAAAAATCTTTTTTTTTTTACAAAAATGATTTTTTCGCCCCCAATATTTTATTTTCACAAGGGTAACAGGAGAAATTGGACCCCAAAAGTTGTTGTCCAATTTGTCCTGAGTACGCTGATACCCAATATGTGGGAGTAAACTACTGTATGGGCGCACGTCGGGGCTCGGAAGGGAAGTAGTGACGTTTTGGATTGCAGACTTTGATGGAATGGTCTGGGGGCATCATGTCGCATTTGGAGTGCCCCTGATCTGCCTAAACAGTGGAAACCCCCCAAAATGACACCATTTTGGAAACTAGACCCCTCAAGGAACTTATCTAGATGTGTGGTGAGCACTTTGAACCCCAAAGTGCTTCACAGAAGTTTATAACGTACAGCCGTAAAATAAAAATTTTTTTTTTTTTTACAAAAATGATTTTTTCGCCCCAATATTTTATTTTCACAAGGGCAACAGGAGAAATTGGACCCCAAAAGTTGTTGTCCAATTTGTCCTGAGTACGCTGATACCCAATATATGGGAGTAAACTACTGTATGGGCGCACGTCGGGGCTCGGAAGGGAAGTAGTGACGTTTTGGATTGCAGACTTTGATGGAATGGTCTGGGGGCGTCATGTCGCATTTGGAGAGCCCCTGATGTGCCTAAACAGTGGAAACCCCCCATAAGTGACCCCATTTTGGAAAATAGACCCCACAAGGAACTTATCTAGATGTGTGGTGAGCACTTTGAACCCCGAAGTGCTTCACAGAAGTTTATAACGTACAACCGTAAAAATAAAAAATCCTTTTTTTTTTTACAAAAATGATTTTTTCGCCCCAAATATTTTATTTTCACAAGAGTAACAGGAGAAATTGGACCCCAAAATTTGTTGTCCAATTTGTCCTGAGTACGCTGATACCCAACATGTGTGAGAAAACGACTGTATGGGTGCACGTCTGGGCTCGGAAGGGAAGTAGTGAAGTTTTGGATTGCAGACTTTGATGGAATGGTCTGGGGGCGTCATGTCGCATTTGGAGAGCCCCTCATGCGCCTAAACAGTGGAAACCCCCCACAAGTGACCCCATTTTGGAAAATAGACCCCACAAGGAACTTATCTAGAAGTGTGGTGAGCGCTATGAAGCCCCAAGTGCTTCACAGAAAATTTATAACATACAGCCGTAAAAACAAAAAAAAATCATTTTTTTTTTTACAAAAATGATTTTGTCGCCCCCAGTTTTTTATTTTCCCAAGGGTAACAGAAGAAATAGGACAAATTGCACAATAACTCTTGTGGTCCAGAGTACGCTGATACCCCATATGCGGGGGTAAACTACTGTTTGGGCGCATGGCAGAGCTCAGAAGTGAAGGAGCACCGTTTGACTTTTTCAACGCAGAATTGGCTGGAATTGAGATCAGACGCCATGTCACATTTGGAGAGCCCCTGATGTGCCTAAACAGCAGAAACCCCCCCATTCTATTTCCAACCCTAACCCCAACACACCCCTAACCCTAGTCCCAACCCTAACCACAAACCTAACCCTAACACACCCCTAACCCTAATCCCAACCATAACCCTAATACTAACTTTAGCGCCAATCCTAACCCTAACTTTAGCCGCAACCCTAACCCTAATGGGAAGATGGAAATAAATACATTTTTTTAATTTTATTATTTTTCCCTAACTAAGGGGGTGATAAAGGGGGGTTTGATTTACTATTTATAGTGGGTTTTTGTGATTGGTAGCTGTCACGCTAAAAGACGCTTTTTATTGCAAAAAGTAGTTTTTTGCATCACCACATTTTGAGTGCTATAATTTTTGCATATTTTGGCCCACAGAGTCATGTGAGGTCTTATTTTTGCGGGACGAGGTGACGTTTTTATTGGTACCATTTTTGAGCACGTGAAATTTTTTGATCGCTTTTTATTTCGATTTTTGGGAGGGTAGAATGAACAAAAATCAGCAATTCATGAATTTCTTTTGGGGGAGGCGTTTATATAGTTCCGCGTGTGGTAAAATTGATAAAGCAGTTTTATTTTCCGGGTCAGTACGATTACGGCGATACCTCATTTATATCATTTTTTTATGTTTTGGCGCTTTTATAGAATAAAAACAATTTTATATAAAAAATCATTATTTTTGCATCGCTTTATTCTGCGAGCTATAACTTTTTTATTTTTTCGCTGATGATGTTGTATGATGGCTCGTTTTTTGCGGGACAAGATGACATTTTCAGCGGTACAATGTTTATTTATATCTGTCTTTTTGATCGCGTGTTATTCCACTTTTTGTTCGGCGGTATGATGATAAAGCATTAATTTTTTGCTTAGTTTTTTTTTAATTTTTTTTAAGGGGTTCACTAAAGGGGTTAACTAGTGGGACAGTTTTATAGGGAGGGTCGTTACGGACGCGACGATACCAAATATGTGTACTTTTATTGTTTTGTTTTTTTTATTTACAGGAAGAAATGAATTTATTGGGGAATATTTTTTTTTTTTTTTTTATGATTTTTTTTTACCACTTTTTATTTTTATTTTTTTTACTTTTTTACTTTGTCCCAGGGTGGGACATCACAGTATTTTATCAGATCGCTGGTGTGACAGTGTGCACAGCACTCTGTCACACCAGCGATCGCTCTGGCACTGCTGCAGGCTTCCCTAGCGTCTGCTCTCAGCAGGCACTGAGGAAGCCGCCTCCCTGCAGGACCCCGGCGCCATCTTGGATCCGGGGACCTGGAGGGAGGACGGACCCTCGGAACAGCGCGACACATCGCGCTGCTCTGAGGGTCTCAGGGGAGCGCGCAGGGAGCCCCCTGCCTGCGCGAACTTCCCCTGTGCCCCGGGCACACCGCAATCATGTTTGATCGCGGTGTGCCAGGGGTTAATGTGCCGGGAGCGGTCCGTGACCGCTCCTGACACATAGTGCTGGGTGTCAGCTGTGATATACAGCTGACACCCGGCGGCGATCAGCTACGCTCCCCCCGGGAGCGCAGCTGATCGCCCATGACGTACTATTCCGTCCATGGGAATTAGGTCCAGGGTCACATGGACGGAATAGTACGTCTGATGGTAGAGAGGGGTTAAACCCCAGTCCAGAGCCTCTCACCTAGCCAAATCAGTTCTCATACTTTGCATTGACAAGGGCTAATAGTCCGAAACACCGTGTCTGCAAATTGAGATACTGATTTGGCTTTTATCCTAAGTCATATTGCAAGACTCGTCAAAGGGTCGATTGTGACTTGTAGGATAAAGGGTTGATTGTGACTTGTAGGATCGCTACTTCCAACAGGTGGCGCTACAGAGTTGAAGTCCTCTTTTTCTCTAAAGTGGCAATTTGCATATTCATTCACCTTGGAATTCATGCTTCTCCCAATGTTCACAAGCCCCAAACCAAGATGCTCCCTCAGATGTTGCACTCCTTTTACTTTGATGCTCCTTCCACTATGATTTACAGTTGAGATTAGGTTTTAGTGTTGGGGTGCAGTTTTATAGCCTTGTGCATTTGTGTTAAGATGTTCCACTTTTGTCTAATTTCTCTTTAGAACTTTTCCCAGAATAATTGTAAAATATATTCTTTTGATTTGGGACAAAGTTAACACAGGCAACAATTTTTTTTTTACAACAGTGGCTTCATTTTACGTTTCCTGCTATGAATACCACTCTTCTAAGGCTATATCCACACAGCGTCATTTAGATGCCGACACAGACTGAGTTTTCCCTGGCAAAGCCGCCCCTGGCTTTCACTCTATGGTCAGGGTCACACTTGCGAGTGTGATGCGAGAAACTCGCGCGAGTCTCTCGCATCAATACCCGGCATTGCAGCCGGCACTCGGACCGGAGCGTTCAGCTGCATAGAAATACATGCAGCCGCATGCTCCGGTCCTGAGTGCCGGCGGCAGTGCCGGGTATTGATGCGAGAGACTCACGCGAGTTTCTCGCATCACACTCGCAAGTGTGACCCCGGCCTATATTCTAGAGACTATGAGCATGTCACTTCTTTTAAACGTTTAAGGTTTTCCGAAACCTGAAGTGGTTGAAAGAATTGACAGAAAACGGAACATGTGCACAGCAGGGTCGTTTTGACATTGTAGTGCACTATGTTCATTTTAGGGGGCATTTTTGCAGGAACGTTTCAGGTGGATTCCAGGCAGAATTCACCTAAATAGATGACATGTGTACATATCCTTATAGTGGACACATAAACACGGTTTTTGAAATTTGTACATACTTTTGCTGTTAGGCCGGGGTCACACTGGCGACAGAATCGGACGACTGCAATACAATGAAATATCGCATTGCAGTCTGCCCTATGTTAATCTATGGAGCAGCTCCCAGTATCAGATTTTTTGTGGTCCGTTTTTAAACGTCCGAGTGCAATCGCAGCATGCTGCGATTGTCACCGAT
This sequence comes from Oophaga sylvatica, assembly GCA_033576555.1. Classification (NCBI taxonomy): domain Eukaryota; kingdom Metazoa; phylum Chordata; class Amphibia; order Anura; family Dendrobatidae; genus Oophaga; species Oophaga sylvatica. Next base: position 101,704,695 of record JARQOD010000003.1, read on the forward strand.
TGTGGGTCGACTATCGCCAATGCAAGTCTATGGGAGCAATGAAAAATCGGATTACAAACGGACCGCACGTGTGACTTGCGATTAAATCGCATCGGTGTCCTTTAGAAAAGCCGGCAATTCATCCCCGGCTATACTGTAAAATCACACTGACAGCTTTAATAAAGACTAGAAAGAATAGATATATACACATAGAATACATATATATATATATATATATATATATATATATATATATACATGTCATTGTGACATATATATATATACATATATTTATAGTTCTTACACTTCTACATACTGTAATAGCCGCTAATTCAATTGCCGGCTTTTGTGAAATCACAGAAGCCGACATGAAATGATACATTGTTTAGACACAGTTAACCATGTCATTTCCTGTATTTTGATATATGGTTTGAACTTACAATTACATAAGTGTATGTGTGCAAAATTTCAGACATGTAGGGGTTAATTAAAGGTGTAAATTCGTTGAAAAAAAATGCGTGGGCTCCCGCTGTATTTTCTCCACCAGACAGACAAAGCAAGCGAGTGGGGGCAGATAATAATAGCCTAGGGAGGGTACATTTTTTTTGTGCCCCCCTGGCTACTAACATCTGCCCCCAGACACCCCAGAAAGGGCAAATCTCTAATTAGAATTAAATTAATTAAACTAATTAAAATGCTTTGTCTGTCTGGTGGAGAAAATACAGCGGGAGCCCACGCATTTTTTTTCAACGAATTTACACCTTTAATTAACCCCCTACATGTCTGAAATTTTGCACACATACACTCATGTAATTGTAAGTTCAAACCATATATCAAAATACAGGAAATGACATGGTTAACTGTGTCTAAACAATGTATCATTTCATGTCGGCTTCTGTGATTTCACAAAAGCCGGCAATTGAATTAGCGGCTATTACAGTATGTAGAAGTCTAGGAACTATAAATATATATATATATATATACATGTCACAATGACATACTGAACAAATATGACACAAAACTAATAGCAGCAAAATCATGATAATAAGATCAAATATCTAAGCTGCTTGTGGGAAAATAAAGGATCTATCGCTATAGACATAAAGGGTGTTTTTTTTGAAAAAAATCAAAAAAAGAAAAAACGACCACAGATCCAAGTATATGTTATCAAAAATATACAAAAGCTTTATTGGTACACATATAGATGGGACAGGAGTATCCAGATAGTGAACAAATACAGTGGTGAGTATCTATAAAAAATACACACATAACATATATATCAACCTGGGTTCCTAATAAAATATATCTGTAGGGCACACAAAAATATGCATGGGGGCTGCAGCAGTAAACATGTATTTTAAATCATGAATTCAAATCCGAATGTCAATACATATAATAGAAAACATGTGACTGCACCAACAGTGCATATGAATATCAATATTGCTGCATGTGATCAAATTTCATGCATCTACATAGAGATTCGCTAACTACCCAGAGTTGGAAAGCAGCAATTATAACCCAAAATGCCCATTGTGAAAGTTTGGGAGTGCCAGTAAGCTTCCATAAGTCACATGGAAGACGGCAATATGCCGCTCATAACACAAATGCTGTGACTAACATGGAGTGAATGGGGAGAACGTTACCTCCGAAATTTGTAGCTGGCGCTCACAGGGGAAACCAGGATGATGAGAACGTGCCCCGACGCACGTTTCGGTAATTAAACCTTCGTCAGGGGGCATATAAGCAGTGAGAACCGAGCGCTATAAAAACCCTTGGACCGGAAATAGAACATCGCGTACCGGAAGTGACGCGTGTGAAGCCGATGACGCCGCCCGATGCACTGCGCCTGCGTCAAACGAATGGGTACCATGACGCCGTCATGGCAACCAGACGCTAAAGACACAGGAAGCAGGGCACCGCACAGCGTCCCAGCCCACAAGCGTGCAGGTACAGAGTTCAAAGGACTACATATCAACCGTTATGGACATAGCTTGAAATAGTATGATGACCAGGGCTGACATGATTATATATTCCATTACCAAAAAGTGCAGACCATATAGCAACATGGCTACAGTCTAATATTTCACATAAACTTATAAAATTCATAAGATTTCTAAATGGTCTGCATAAACCCATACAATGACCGGGGTTGACATAATCATGTCCTTAAATACAAGCAATGCGGACAACATAGCAAAATATTTTGCACAGACAAATGTAATGTATAAAGAGATAGCCCGCATATACACAATTGTAGTCCATAGGGTATATATGGAGGTTGAGAAATGTTTCCCATGTAGGAGGTCCAAGATGACAAAGTAATACAGTAAACCTAAAAGAAATAAAAAAAAATAATAAAAAAATAATGAACAATACAGAATAAACATAAAAAACGCACAAACGGTTAAAACAAAGGGGATATTAAAAAATAGACACTCACTTTCAACAAAAGGTGTTTTTCTTAAAGAAAGGGTGCAAAGCTTAGATTTTCATTAAGCCCGCTTGGATGGACTGTATTGAGAGTCCATATCCAGCGGGCTTCTAATTGTGCCAAACGCTGCGTAACTTCACCCCCTCGGATCCCTAAATCCAGACAATCTATCCCTATAACTCTCAAGTTTTTACTATTACATTGATAGTAGGTCTTGAAATGTCTGGGAAGAGTTTTAAGGGTTGATGAATCCTCTTCCTTGGCTGCTGCCTCTATCCCAAGCACATGCTCTCTGATTCTAATTTTAAGTTGCCGTGTGGTCAAACCAACATAAATCAGAGAGCATGGGCATGTGGCGTAGTAGATGACACATTTTGTGGCACGTTATGTATTTTTGAATTTTAAAGGATTTCTTCCCAGATGAATCTACAAATGAATCCTTACGATCCACATTAACGCATGCCACGCAGTGTCCACACTTAAAACACCCCTTACGTTTCTTAAAGTCATCAAGGAATGTCCGAGGGGGATTGCTAACGTAATGGCTGGAGGTTAAATGTTCTCGGAGATTTTTGGAACGCCTGTATGTAATTTGTGGTCTAAAGGGAATGATTTTGGCCAAGACGGAATCAGTTTTTAAGATTGGCCAAGCTTTTTCTAAAATTTGCTTGACCTTGTCAGATTGGGAGTTATAAGTGGTGATGAATCTTATTACGTCTGAATGAGGTCTATCATGGGTCTTATATAGGAGAGCATTTCTCTCACTGAACTTAGCTCTATTAAAAGCTTTCTTTATAGATCTATTGCTATAGCCTCTTTCCCTCAGACGTCCTTTTAATACACCAGCCTGACTCTCAAATTCATTATCATTAGAACAAATGCGTCTGAGTCTTATAAATTGGCCAGTGGGTATAGCCCGAATCATATGTGATGGATGGGACGAAGAAGCGTGCAACAAAGAATTTGTAGCTGTAGATTTTCTAAAGATTGTGGTTTGGATAGAATGGTTTTCATCCCTTGTCAACAAAACGTCTAAGAAATCAATCTTGTTTTTATTATGGCAAAAGGTCAATTTTATATTCATATCATTATTGTTGAGCCATTCAAAGAATTCGTTCAATGAGCTGGTAGAATCCTGCCATATCAGCAGAATGTCATCTATGTACCGCGTCCATAATAGGACGCGGCCCATAGATGTCTGCCGATCAGATAGGAACAGGTCCCTTTCCCACAGGCCCAGGAACAGATTGGCATAGGAGGGCGCGAAGGCCGCCCCCATGGCTGTTCCCTGGGCCTGTAGGAAAAAGGACCCCTTAAACACGAAGAAGTTATGGGTTAGGGTAAACTCCAAGACTTCTAGTGTGAATTCTTTAAGTGCAGGAGGAATACTGGAGGTTTGCAGGAAAAACTCAGTAGCGCGAAGTCCATCGCTATGTTTGATGCTGGTATATAGCGACTCCACATCAGCCGTAACCAATGTGGAGTCACTATCAAGTACCAGGCCATCCACTCTGCAGAGCAATTGGTTTGTATCCTTCAAATATGAAGGTAATTCTTCAACTAAAGGCTTCAAAATGGAATCAATCCACTGATTGATTCGTTCCAAATAGTTCCCGTTTCCTGAAACGATCGGACGCCCAGGTGGTACTGCTGCATTTTTGTGGAGCTTGGGGAGTAGATAAAAAGTCGGAACCCTAGGTTCTGGAACAGTCAAAGCCGCACAAAGCTCCTTGGTGATAACCTTATCCATTACAGCTCTAGAGAGGATCCTCCCGAGTTTATCCACAAAGGCGGACAAGGGGTTAAAGGTTAATTTTTTGTAACAGGTGTTGTTATTCAACTGTCTAAAAGCCTCTTTTTCATACATATTTGAGGGCCAAAGGACCAAATTACCCCCCTTGTCCGCCTGTTTGATGACAACATCGGGAAGATCCTTCAACGTCTTTAGACGTGAGCGTTCTTCTCCAGTAAGGTTATCATGATGAATATGACTAGGAACTTGTTCTAATTCCGCTGCGACAACTTTGACAATAAATCCACCGCGCTGCAAGTGGATAGAGGTGGAAATCGCTTAGATCGTGGTCTAATGTTGGGAGGAATCTTACCTCCTGGTGGTGTAATGTGTTCGTCAGACAATTCCTCCAGTATCCTCACTGCTTCTTGCTCTTCTTCTGTTGGAAAAAGTTCACATATTTCATTATTATGAAAGTAACGTTTAAATAAAAGAGACTGCCCAAACAGATGGAGGTCTTTAATGAAAGTGAATCTATCAAAACCAGCAGAAGGAGAGTAAGATAGACCCTTTGATAAGAGTCTCAAATCTGTTTTAGAAAGATGGTGTGAACTAAGGTTAATTACCTTATTGTCAACTTGCTCATTGTCATGAGATTGAACCTTTTGTCTCTTATATGGATGAAAGCCATTCTTCCTCAATCTTTTATTGAAACTACCCGAGCGTGTCATCATAGATGAGGTAGATGCCTCAGAGTGAGTGCTTATGGATGAGATGGAGGTATTCGAAGAAGCCCGTTGAATAGGTTTGGTCTGATTGTTGCCTTTTCTCAAAAAGTATACCTTATTATTTTGATAGTCTTTAAGATCTCTATTCAACTTGGAGCATTGTACCTCATTTATTTTTTTAACTCTCTCATCCAGAGATTTATTGAGTTGTGTCTCATAACGTTGGATTATCTCATCAGAACAACTCGCTTTAAGCTCAGACAGGCTCGAATCAATCCTCAAATCAAATTCCTCAATTCTTTTAGTATTAAGTTTGATTAGTAATTGCATGAATGTAAAAGCACAAATGTTGCACGCTTCTTCCCAGTCCCTCACAAATGATTGATCTTCAACCACAAACGTAGGTGCCACTCTGACTCTAAGGCCACGTGGTATAATTTTTCGTCCAAATATATTTCTCCAAGAACACACGATTCCACCAGGTTTTCGTGCGTTTGATCAACAAACCTTGCACCAACTCAAATAGTTCCTCATGTTTAGGATCACCATTTTGCTGAACACTGGTGTCCCCATCACAGAACACCTGATCCACTTGTCCGAGCCAAGTTTTTTCTCTGGCTCTAAAGTCCATAGTGTCATATGACACACCTGTGCAAAACACAGAATAGTTAAATACTGAACAAATATGACACAAAACTAATAGCAGCAAAATCATAATGATAATAAGATCAAATATCTAAGCTGCTTGTGGGAAAATAAAGGATCTATCGCTATAGACATAAAGGGTGTTTTTTTTGAAAAAAATCAAAAAAAGAAAAAACGACCACAGATCCAAGTATATATTATCAAAAATATACAAAAGCTTTATTGGTACACATATAGATGGGACAGGAGTATCCAGATAGTGAACAAATACAGTGGTGAGTATCTATAAAAAATACACACATAACATATATATCAACCTGGGTTCCTATAAAATATATCTGTAGGGCACACAAAAATATGCATGGGGGCTGCAGCAGTAAACATGTATTTTAAATCATGAATTCAAATCCGAATGTCAATACATATAATAGAAAACATGTGACTGCACCAACAGTGCATATGAATATCAATATTGCTGCATGTGATCAAATTTCATGCATCTACATAGAGATTCGCTAACTACCCAGAGTTAGAAAGCAGCAATTATAACCCAAAATGCCCATTGTGAAAGTTTGGGAGTGCCAGTAAGCTTCCATAAGTCACATGGAAGACGGCAATATGCCGCTCATAACACAAATGCTGTGACTAACATGGAGTGAATGGGGAGAACGTTACCTCCGAAATTTGTAGCTGGCGCTCACAGGGGTAACCAGGATGATGAGAACGTGCCCCGACGCACGTTTCGGTAATTAAACCTTCGTCAGGGGGCATATAAGCAGTGAGAACCGAGCGCTATAAAAACCCTTGGACCGGAAATAGAACATCACGTACCGGAAGTGACGCGTGTGAAGCCGATGACGCCGCCCGATGCACTGCGCCTGCGTCAAACGAATGGGTACCATGACGCCGTCATGGCAACCAGACGCTAAAGACACAGGAAGCAGGGCACCGCACAGCGTCCCAGCCCACAAGCGTGCAGGTACAGAGTTCAAAGGACTACATATCAACCGTTATGGACATAGCTTGAAATAGTATGATGACCAGGGCTGACATGATTATATATTCCATTACCAAAAAGTGCAGACCATATAGCAACATGGCTACAGTCTAATATTTCACATAAACTTATAAAATTCATAAGATTTCTAAATGGTCTGCATAAACCCATACAATGACCGGGGTTGACATAATCATGTCCTTAAATACAAGCAATGCGGACAACATAGCAAAATATTTTGCACAGACAAATGTAATGTATAAAGAGATAGCCCGCATATACACAATTGTATGACATTCTGCTGATATGGCAGGATTCTACCAGCTCATTGAACGAATTCTTTGAATGGCTCAACAATAATGATATGAATATAAAATTGACCTTTTGCCATAATAAAAACAAGATTGATTTCTTAGACGTTTTGTTGACAAGGGATGAAAACCATTCTATCCAAACCACAATCTTTAGAAAATCTACAGCTACAAATTCTTTGTTGCACGCTTCTTCGTCCCATCCATCACATATGATTCGGGCTATACCCACTGGCCAATTTATAAGACTCAGACGCATTTGTTCTAATGATAATGAATTTGAGAGTCAGGCTGTGTATTAAAAGGACGTCTGAGGGAAAGAGGCTATAGCAATAGATCTATAAAGAAAGCTTTTAATAGAGCTAAGTTCAGTGAGAGAAATGCTCTCCTATATAAGACCCATGATAGACCTCATTCAGACGTAATAAGATTCATCACCACTTATAACTCCCAATCTGACAAGGTCAAGCAAATTTTAGAAAAAGCTTGGCCAATCTTAAAAACTGATTCCGTCTTGGCCAAAATCATTCCCTTTAGACCACAAATTACATACAGGCGTTCCAAAAATCTCCGAGAACATTTAACCTCCAGCCATTACGTTAGCAATCCCCCTCTGACATTCCTTGATGACTTTAAGAAACGTAAGGGGTGTTTTAAGTGTGGACACTGCGTGGCATGCGTTAATGTGGATCGTAAGGATTCATTTGTAGATTCATCTGGGAAGAAATCCTTTAAAATTCAAAAATACATAACGTGCCACAAAATGTGTCATCTACTACGCCACATGCCCATGCTCTCTGATTTATGTTGGTTTGACCACACGGCAACTTAAAATTAGAATCAGAGAGCATGTGCTTGGGATAGAGGCAGCAGCCAAGGAAGAGGATTCATCAACCCTTAAAACTCTTCCCAGACATTTCAAGACCTACTATCAATGTAATAGTAAAAACTTGAGAGTTATAGGGATAGATTGTCTGGATTTAGGGATCCGAGGGGGTGAAGTTACGCAGCGTTTGGCACAATTAGAAGCCCGCTGGATATGGACTCTCAATACAGTCCATCCAAGCGGGCTTAATGAAAATCTAAGCTTTGCACCCTTTCTTTAAGAAAAACACCTTTTGTTGAAAGTGAGTGTCTATTTTTTAATATCCCCTTTGTTTTAACCGTTTGTGCGTTTTTTATGTTTATTCTGTATTGTTCATTATTTTTTTATTATTTTTTTATTATTCTTTTAGGTTTACTGTATTACTTTGTCATCTTGGACCTCCTACATGGGAAACATTTCTCAACCTCCATATATACCCTATGGACTACAATTGTGTATATGCGGGCTATCTCTTTATACATTACATTTGTCTGTGCAAAATATTTTGCTATGTTGTCCGCATTGCTTGTATTTAAGGACATGATTATGTCAACCCCGGTCATTGTATGGGTTTATGCAGACCATTTAGAAATCTTATGAATTTTATAAGTTTATGTGAAATATTAGACTGTAGCCATGTTGCTATATGGTCTGCACTTTTTGGTAATGGAATATATAATCATGTCAGCCCTGGTCATCATACTATTTCAAGCTATGTCCATAACGGTTGATATGTAGTCCTTTGAACTCTGTACCTGCACGCTTGTGGGCTGGGACGCTGTGCGGTGCCCTGCTTCCTGTGTCTTTAGCGTCTGGTTGCCATGACAGCGTCATGGTACCCATTCGTTTGACGCAGGCGCAGTGCATCGGGCGGCGTCATCGGCTTCACACGCGTCACTTCCGGTACGCGATGTTCTATTTCCGGTCCAAGGGTTTTTATAGCGCTCGGTTCTCACTGCTTATATGCCCCCTGACGAAGGTTTAATTACCGAAACGTGCGTCGGGGCACGTTCTCATCATCCTGGTTTCCCCTGTGAGCGCCAGCTACAAATTTCGGAGGTAACGTTCTCCCCATTCACTCCATGTTAGTCACAGCATTTGTGTTATGAGCGGCATATTGCCGTCTTCCATGTGACTTATGGAAGCTTACTGGCACTCCCAAACTTTCACAATGGGCATTTTGGGTTATAATTGCTGCTTTCCAACTCTGGGTAGTTAGCGAATCTCTATGTAGATGCATGAAATTTGATCACATGCAGCAATATTGATATTCATATGCACTGTTGGTGCAGTCACATGTTTTCTATTATATGTATTGACATTCGGATTTGAATTCATGATTTAAAATACATGTTTACTGCTGCAGCCCCCATGCATATTTTTGTGTGCCCTACAGATATATTTTATAGGAACCCAGGTTGATATATATGTTATGTGTGTATTTTTTATAGATACTCACCACTGTATTTGTTCACTATCTGGATACTCCTGTCCCATCTACAGGTCCTTCTCAAAAAATTAGCATATAGTGCTAAATTTCATTATTTTCCATAATGTAATGATTACAATTAAACTTTCATATATTTTAGATTCATTACACACCAACTGAAATTTGTCAGGTCTTTTATTGTTTTAATACTGATGATTTTGGCATACAACTCCTGATAACCCAAAAAACCTGTCTCAAAAAATTAACATATTTCAACCGTCCAATAAAATAAAAGTGTTTTTTAAAAACAAACAAAAAAAACATCAAATAATAATGTTCAGTTATGCACTCAATACTTGGTCGGAAATCCTTTTGCAGAAATGACTGCTTCAATGTGGCGTGGCATGGAGGCAATCAGCCTGTGACACTGCTGAGGTGTTATGGAGGCCCAGGATGCTTCGATAGCGGCCTTAAGCTCATCCAGAGTGTTGGGTCTTGCGTCTCTCAACTTTCTCTTCACAATATCCCACAGATTCTCTATGGGGTTCAGGTCAGGAGAGTTGGCAGGCCAATTGAGCACAGCAATACCATGGTCAGTAAATCATTTACCAGTGGTTTTTGGCACTGTGAGCAGGTGCCAGGTCGTGCTGAAAAATGAAATCTTCATCTCCATAAAGCATTTCAGCCGATGGAAGCATGAAGTGCTCCAAAATCTCCTGATAGCTAGCTGCATTGACCCTGCCCTTGATGAAACACAGTGGACCAACACCAGCAGCTGACATGGCACCCCACACCATCACTGACTGTGGGTACTTGACACTGGACTTCAGGCATTTTGGCATTTCCTTCTCCCCAGTCTTCCTCCAGACTCTGGCACCTTGATTTCCGAATGACATGCAAAATTTGCTTTCATCAGAAAAAAGTACTTGGGACCACTTAGCAACAGTCCAGTGCTGCTTCTCTGTAGCCCAGGTCAGGCGCTTCTGCCGCTGTTTATGGTTCAAAAGTGGCTTTACCTGGGGAATGCGGCACCTGTAGCCCATTTCCCTGCACACGCCTGTGTACGGTGGCTCTGGATGTTTCTACACCATACTCAGTCCACTGCTTCCTCAGGTCCCCAAGGTCTGGAATCGGTCCTTCTCCACAATCTTCCTCAGGGTCCGGTCACCTCTTCTCGTTGTACAGCGTTTTCTGCCACATTGTTTCCTTCCAACAGACTTCCCATTGAGGTGCCTTGATACAGCACTCTGGGAACAGCCTATTTGTTGAGAAATTTCTTTCTGGGTCTTACCCTCTTGCTTGAGGTGTCAATGATGGCCTTCTTGACATCATCAGGTCGCTAGTCTTACCCATGATGGGGGTTTTGAGTAATGAACCAGGCAGGGAGTTTTTAAAAAAGCCTCAGGAATCTTTTGCATGTGTTTAGAGTTAATTAGTTGATTCAGAAGATTAGGTAATAGGTCGTTTAGAGAACCTTTTCTTGATATGCTAATTTTTTGAGACAGTTTTTTTGGGTTATCAGGAGTTGTATGCCAAAATCATCAGTATTAAAACAATAAAAGACCTGACAAATTTCAGTTGGTGTGTAATGAATCTAAAATATATGAAAGTTTAATTGTAATCATTACATTATGGAAAATAATGAAATTTAGCACTATATGCTAATTTTTTGAGAAGGACCTGTATATGTGTACCAATAAAGCTTTTGTATATTTTTGATAATATATACTTGGATCTGTGGTCGTTTTTTCTTTTTTTGATTTTTTTCAAAAAAAACACCCTTTATGTCACAATGACATGTATATAATATATATATATATATATATATATAATATATATGTGTTCTATGTGTATATATCTATTCTTTTTTTGTGATTGAAATACTATTCTTTTGGATCCATTATATGTCAGTTTTGCAAGCCTGCGAGAAATTCTCGCAAGTCGGATGAAAATCGGATGTTACAAGGTACACACACATGCGACTAAATCGCATCTTTGAAGGAAAATCGGATGCCAGGCGGATGTGTGATGTTTACATTTTGCTCCGATAATCGACCGACTAAAACGGTCCGTTTTTTTGTAGTTGTGTCTGACCCCGGCCTTACATTTTGGATTTTTAACTCACCTCTTTCAAAGTTGCCCATTGTGCTCTTGGGCTAATGTTAACAGAACAGCCACTACTAGAGGGATTTCAGTCCACTGAGGTATATTTCAGCCTTTTCCAGCTTCATGAATCTCTATAAGGCCAGAGTCACACTTGCGAGAAACTCGCTCCGGTCCGAGTGCCGGCGGCAGTGCCGGGTATTGAGGTTTCTCACAAGTGTGACCCCGGCCTAACACATCTTCTGAGGGTTTCTGAAAGTTGCTTGCCTTGAGGCATAATTCACACTAGCCAATTGATAACCTGGCGTTGTCAGTACTCAGACTTTGCTTAGATATTTTTCATTTATACTTAACCCCTTACTGCCATCGGACGTACTATCCCGTCCATGGTACCTGGGCCCGTATGACCGGGGACGGGATAGTACGTCCCGTGCGATCGGACGCGCTCCCGGGGGAGCGCAGCCGATCGCGGCCGGGTGTCAGCTGATTATCACAGCTGACACCCAGCACTATGTGTCAGGAGCGGTCACGGACCGCTCCCGGAACATTAACCCCTGGCACACCGCGATCAACATGATCGCGCTGTACCAGGGGGCACAGGGGAGGATCGCGCAGGCAGGGGGCTCCCTGCGCGCTCCCCTGAGAACCTCAGAGCAGCGCGATGTGTCGCGCTGTTCCGAGGGTCCGTCCTCCCTCCAGGTCCCGGATCCAAGATGGCGCCGGGGTCCTGCAGGGAGGCGGCTTCCTCAGTGCCTGCTGAGAGCAGGCACTGAGAAGCCTGCAGCACTGCCAGAGCGATCGCTGGTGTGACAGAGTGCTGTGCACACTGTCACACCAGCGATCTGCTAAAATACTGTGATGTCCCACCCTGGGACAAAGTAAAAAAGTTAAAAAAATGAAAATAAAAAGTGGTAAAAAAAATCATTAAAAAAAAAAAAAAATATTCCCCAATAAATTCATTTCTTCCTGTAAATAAAAAAAACAAAACAATAAAAGTACACATATTTGGTATCGCCGCGTCCGTAACGACCCCCCCTATAAAACTATCCCACTAGTTAACCCCTTTAGTGAACCCCTTAAAAAAAAAAAAAAAAAAAAACTAAGCAAAAAATCAATGCTTTATCATCATACCGCCGAACAAAAAGTGGAATAACGCGCGATAAAAAAGACTGATATAAATAAACATGGTACCGCTGAAAACGTCATCTTGTCCCGCAAAAAATGAGCCATCATACAGCATCATCAGCGAAAAATAAAAAAAGTTATAGCTCGCAGAATAAAGCGATGCAAAAATAATAATTTTTTAGATAAAATTGCTTTTATTCTATAAAAGCCCCAAAACATAAAAAAATGATATAAATTAGGTATCACCGTAATCGTACTGACCCGAAGAATAAAACTGCTTTATCAATTTTACCACACGCGAAACGGTATAAACGCCTCCCCCAAAAGAAATTCATGAATTGCTGATTTTTGTTCATTCTAACCTCCCAAAATCGAATAAAAAGCGATCAAAAAAGTCACAATGCTCAAAAATGGTACCAATAAAAACGTCACCTTGTCCCGCAAAAAATAAGACCTCACATGACTCTGTGGGCCAAAATATGCAAAAATTATAGCTCTCAAAATGTGGTGATGCAAAAAACTACTTTTTGCAATAAAAAGCGTCTTTTAGCGTGACAGCTGCCAATCACAAAAACCCTCTATAAATAGTAAATCAAACCCCCCTTTATCACCCCCTTAGTTAGGGAAAAATAATAAAATTAAAAAAATGTATTTATTTCCATTTTTCCATTAGGGTTAGGGTTGCGGCTAAAGTTAGGGTTAGGGATGGCGCTAACGTTAGGATTAGGGTTAGGGTTGGGATTAGGGTTAGGGGTGTGTTAGGGTTAGGTTTGTGGTTAGGGTTGGGACTAGGGTTAGGGGTGTGTTGGGGTTAGGGTTGGAGTTAGAATTGGGGGTTTCTGCTGTTTAGGCACATCAGGGCTCTCCAAATGTGACATGGCATCTGATCTTAATTCCAGCCAATTCTGCGTTGAAAAAGTCAAACGGTGCTCC
>JARQOD010000003.1:101718072-101761428 GCA_033576555.1 Oophaga sylvatica
TTGGAGTTTTTTATGCTGTGTCTTCTTCATCTTCTGAAACCTTCATGTTTACATCTTCCAGCTATGACGCGTCTTACAACACTGATCACCACTGCCATGAAAATAACACTGTCACATATACTTTATAAATATACAGTACCTTGAAAAAGTACTCATACCCAGTAAACTTTTCTACATTTTTTCACATTACCCTTGCAAACTTAAATGTACTTTATCGGGATTTTATGTGATATACCAACGCAAAGTAGAAAGTATTTGTGAAGTGTAAAGGAAATTATACATGGTTTTTGAAATATATTATAAATATACATTCTTAAAATTGTGAGGTGCATTTGTATTCAGCCCCCCCGAGTCAATACTTTTGTAGGACCAACTCACTGCACTTACTGCAGCAATTCTTTTTGTGTACGTCTGAAGATTTGCACAGCTAGAAGCTGAAATGTTTGCCCATTCTTCATTGCAAACTCACTCTAGCTCAGTGACATTGGATGAAGAGAGTCTGTGATCAGCAATTTGAAGTCTTGTCACAAATTCTCAATGGGATTAAGGTCTGGACTGTGGCTGTGCCATTCACAAATATGAATATGCTTTGATCTAAACCATCCATTGAAGCTCTGGCAATATGTTTAGTGCCATTGTCCTGCTGGAAAGATGAACCTATGCCCCAGTCTCAAGTCTTTTGCAGCCTCTGGTTTTCCTTCAGGATTGTCCTGCATTTAGCTTCATCCATCTTCCCATCAACTCTGACCAGCTTCCCTGTCCCTGCTGAAGAAAAGCATCCCCACAGCATGATGGTGCCACCACCATGCTTGACAGTGAGGATGGTGTTTTCAGGGTGATCTGCAATCACACATAGCGCTTTACATTTAGCTCCAAAAATTCTTCAAAGCACCTTCTTCCACAAGCCAGCTGTTTCCCCCATATGGCATGTGAAAGAAAGTGCTCTGGTCAGAAGAGACCCAAGTAGAACTTTTTTGGCTGAATGCAAAGCTCTGTGTGTGACGGGAAACTAACACTTGGAGAACAAAAAGATGGGCTGTAGAAAATCACACATTCCAGATCCTTATCTCCCCATACACATTAAGACTGTCAGCCAAACCTGCTGTTATAGATGGGAATGGCTGATGTTAGTTAATGTACACAAGGGGCTTAAGTCTCTTTACCACCTAGAGCATTTAGATGGCCATTTCAAAAATATGCAGTATTTTGCGAACATTATTGGCTCCCTGTGCTTTTCTGAATACTGAACAGGTGCACAAGCTGTTTTCTATTGCATGCACTGTTGTTGTCCATAAAATGGACCAGACTAGTGCCTGCTGCCAATTTTCCTCATGGACCTTGGGTCCACGGTTAATATCATCGATGTGCTCTGGCCCATAGGTTATTATTAATATTAATTAGTATATACTGTATGGATGCCACAGAATACCACTTCTCTTATTCTGTATACATGTACATCGCACAGTACCGCTTCTCTTATTCTGTATATATGGAGACTGCACAGTACCACTTCTCTTATTCTGTATATATGGACACTGCACAGTACCACTTCTTTTATTCTGTATATATGGACGCCACAGAATATCACTTCTCTTATTCTGTATACATGTACATCGCACAGTACCACTTCCCTTATTCTGTATATATGGAGACTGCCCAGTACCACTTCTCTTATCCTGTATATATGGACACTGCACAGTACCACTTCTTTTATTCTGTATATATGGACACAGCACAGTACCACTTCTCTTATTCTGTATATATGGACACTGCACAGTGCCACTTCTCTTATCCTGTATATATGGACACTGCACAGTACCACTTTTCTTATTCTGTATATATGGACACTGCACAGTACTACTTCTCTTATTCTGTATATATGGACACTGCACAGTACCACTTCTCCTATTCTGTATATATAGACACTGCACAGTACCACTTCTCTTATTCTGTATATATGGACACTGCACAGTACCACTTCTCTTATTCTGTATATATGGACACTGCACAATACCACTTCTCTTATTCTGTATATATGGACACTGCACAGTACCGCTTCTCCTATTCTGTATATATGGACACTGCACAGTGCCACTTCTCCTATTCTGTATATACGGACACTGCACAGTACCACTTCTCTTATTCTGTATATATGAACACTGCACAGTACCACTTTTCTTATTCTGTATATATGGACACTGCACAGTACTACTTCTCTTATTCTGTATATATGGACACTGCACAGTACCACTTCTCCTATTCTGTATATATAGACACTGCACAGTACCACTTCTCTTATTCTGTATATATGGACACTGCACAGTACCACTTCTCTTATTCTGTATATATGGACACTGCACAGTACCACTTCTCCTATTCTGTATATATGGACACTGCACAGTACCACTTCTCTTATTCTGTATATATGGACACTGCACAATACCACTTCTCTTATTCTGTATATATGGACACTGCACAGTACCGCTTCTCCTATTCTGTATATATGGACACTGCACAGTACCACTTCTCCTAGTCTGTATATATGGACACTGTACAGTACCACTTCTCTTATTCTGTATATATGGACACTGCACAGTACTGTTTCTCTTATTCTGTATATATGGACACCGCACAGTACCACTTCTCTTATTCTGTATATATGGACACTGCACAGTACCACTTCTCTTATTCTGTATATATGGACACTGCACAATACCACTTCTCTTATTCTGTATATATGGACACTGCACAGTACCACTTCTCCTATTCTGTATATATGGACACTGCACAGTACCACTTCTCCTATTCTGTATATATGGACACTGCACAGTACCACTTCTCTTATTCTGTATATATGGACACTGCACAATACCACTTCTCTTATTCTGTATATATGGACACTGTACAGTACCACTTCTCTTATTCTGTATATATGGACACTGCACAGTACTGTTTCTCTTATTCTGTATGTATGGACACTGCACAGTACCACTTCTCCTAGTCTGTATATATGGACACTGTACAGTACCACTTCTCTTATTCTGTATATATGGACACTGCACAGTACCACTTCTCTTATTCTGTATATATGGACACTGCACAGTACCACTTCTCCTAGTCTGTATATATGGACACAGCACAGTACCACTTCTCTTATTCTGTATATATGGACACTGCACAGTACCACTTCTCCTAGTCTGTATATATGGACACTGTACAGTACCACTTCTCTTATTCTGTATATATGGACACTGCACAGTACCACTTCTCTTATTCTGTATATATGGACACTGCACAGTACCACTTCTCCTAGTCTGTATATATGGACACTGCACAGTACCACTTCTCCTAGTCTGTATATATGGACACTGTACAGTACCACTTCTCTTATTCTGTATATATGGACACTGCACAGTACTGTTTCTCTTATTCTGTATATATGGACACTGCACAGTACCACTTCTCTTATTGTGTATATATGGACACTGCACAGTACCACTTCTCCTAGTCTGTATATATGGACACTGTACAGTACCACTTCTCTTATTCTGTATATATGGACACTGCACAGTACCACTTCTCTTATTCTGTATATATGGACACTGCACAGTACCACTTCTCCTAGTCTGTATATATGGACACTGCACAGTACCACTTCTCCTAGTCTGTATATATGGACACTGTACAGTACCACTTCTCTTATTCTGTATATATGGACACTGTACAGTACCACTTCTCTTATTCTGTATATATGGACACTGCACAGTACTGTTTCTCTTATTCTGTATATATGGACACTGCACAGTACCACTACTCTTATCCTGTATATATGGACACTGCACAGTACCACTTCTCTTATTCTGTATATATGGACACTGCACAGTACTGTTTCTCTTATTCTGTATATATGGACACTGCACAGTACCACTACTCTTATCCTGTATATATGGACACTGCACAGTACCACTTCTCTTATTCTGTATATATGGACACTGCACAGTACTGTTTCTCTTATTCTGTATATATGGACACTGCACAGTACCACTTCTCTTATTGTGTATATATGGACACTGCACAGTACCACTTCTCTTATTCTGTATATATTGACACTGCACAGTACCACTTTTCCTGCTTTTTACTCCAGTTCTTATTTCGTACTGTACCACTTCATTGCTTGTTATAGTCCCAATCAGCAGTAAGCAGCATACATCTGTGTGCATTAGAAGTCTATGGGAGTGAGTATCCATGGTTCTTACTCAAGTATGGTCAGTGATTATGGACCGGCTGCACGTCTTCTCACCCAAGCTCAACAGTCCAATAGGCATATAATGTATGAGACTTTAGAGTTCAAGTCAGGGGACCCACATCCAGTCCACAAATCACAGACCATGCACAGACATGTGAATGCAGGGTTTGTTGCATAGACTTTGAATGGAGCAGGAGAAAGTATGCCTGGCCACCTTTAGATTTGAATGGAAAACATAGGACCCCTGTTTTGATGGCCATGGGGTCCTGTAGGTGGGTGATATCTTGTTAATCCGAATACCCCTTCAAGTTTACAGAGGTTTGACACCCAGTGCTTTTGGGGTTAGACCATTTTCAGACTTCTGTATTTTTGGTAAGTGTGTAATGGACAAAAAGATATAGAGTGCTCTCAGTGGGAGAAACAAAATAAGAATCTTGTGGGTGTGATACCTTTAATGGCTAACAAAACATAGTGAATGATGTTACAAAGCAAGCTTTCGAGACTGCTTACATCTCTTCATCAGGCTGATATGACAAAATATTTTAAGAAACCCAATTATATACAGTAAAAATCACAGGCATGGTGTGATACATGGATAGGTCTTTTAATCATATAAGCCTGATGAAGAGACATAAGCAGTCTCGAAAGCTTGCTTTGTAACATCATTCACTATATTTTGTTAGCCATTAAAAGGTATCATACCCACAAGATTCCTATTTTGTTTCTCCCACTAAGAGCACTCTATATCTTTTTTTCTACTGGCTAGCATGGTATCAAACCACTTTTTTTTGTGTAATGGACAGGACACTGAATAAATAATAACCTATGGTGATACAAAGTGATACTTTGCAGGGTCCATATATACAGAATAGGAGAAGTGGTACTGTGCAGTGTCCATATATACAGAATAAGAGAAGTGGTACTGTGCAGTGTCCATATATACAGAATAAGAGAAACAGTACTGTGCTGTGTCCATATATACAGAATAAGAGAAGTGGTACTGTGCTGTGTCCATATATACAGAATAAGAGAAACAGTACTGTGCAGTGTCAATATATACAAAATAAGAGAAGTGGTACTGTGCTGTGTCTATATATACAGAATAAGAGAAGTGGTACTGTGCAGTGTCCATATATATAGAATAAGAGAAGTGGTACTTTGCATGGTCCATATATACAGAATAAGAAAAGTGGTACTGTGCAGTGTCCATATATATAGAATAAAAGAAGTGCTACTGTGCAGTGTCCATATATACAGAATAAGAGAAGTGATACTTTGCAGGGTCCATATATACAGAATAGAAGTGGTACTGTGCAGTATCCATATATACAGAATAAGAGAAACAATACTATGCAGTATCCATATATACGGAATAGGAGAAGTGGTACTGTGCGATGTACATGTATACAGAATAAGAAAAGTGGTAGTGTGCAATGTACATGTATACAGAATAAGAGAAGTGGTACTGTGCAGTGTCCATATTACAGAATAAGAGAAGTGGTACTGTGCAGTGCCCATATATACAGAATAAGAGAAGTGGTACTTTGCAGTTTCCATATATACAGAATAAGAGAAGCGGTACTGTGTAGTGCCCATATATACAGAATAAGAGAAGTGGTACTGTGCAGTGTCCGTATATACAGAATAGGAGAAGTGGTACTGTGCAGTGTCCATATTACAGAATAAGAGAAGTGGTACTGTGCAGTGTCCATATATACAGAATAAGAGAAGTGGTACTTTGCAGTTTCCATATATACAGAATAAGAGAAGCGGTACTGTGCGATGTACATGTATACAGAATAAGAGAAGTGGTACTGTGCTGTGTCCATATACAGAATAAGAAAAGTTGTACTGTGCTGTGTCCATATATACAGAATAAGAGAAGTGGTACTGTGCAGTCTCCATATATACAGAATAAGAGAAGCTGTACTGTGCAGTGTCAATATAAACAGAATAGAAGTGGTACTGTGCAGTATCCATATATACAGAATAAGAGAAACAGTACTGTGCAGTGTCAAAATATACAGAATAGGAGAAGTGGTACTGTGCAGTATCCATATATACAGAAAACGAGAAGTGGTACTATGCAGTATCCATATGTACAGAATAGGAGAAGTGGTACTTTGCGATGTACATGTGTACAGAATAAGAGAAGTCGTACTGTGCAATGTCCATATATACAGAATAAGAGAAGTGCTACTGTGCAGTGTCCATATATACAGAATAAGAGAAATGCTACTGTGCAGTGTCCATATATACAGAATAAGAGAAGTGATACTTTGCAGGGTCCATATATACAGAATAGGAGAAATGGTACTGTGCAGTATCCATATATACAGAATAAGAGAAACAGTACTGTGCAGTATCCATATATACAGAATAGGAGAAGTGGTACTGTGCGATGTACATGTATACAGAATAAGAAAAGTGGTAGTGTGCAATGTACATGAATACAGAATAAGAGAAGTGGTACTGTGCAGTGTCCATATATACAGAATAAGAGAAGTGGTACAGGTCCAGATGAATAACACCCCAGAGTACTGAAGGAGATAGCAGAAGAAATTTTTGAACCACTCTCCATAATCTTTGAAAATTCTTGGAGAACAGGAGAAGTCCCAGAAGACTGGAGAAGAGCAAATGTTGTTCCTATTTTCAAAAAAAGGAAGAAGGTGGACCCAGGGAACTATAGGCCAGTGAGTCTGACATCTATACCAGGAAATATCTTTGAACAAATTATTAAACAACATGTATGTAATTACCTGGACAACAATGAAGTGATTAACCAGAGTCAGCATGGGTTTGTAACTAATAAGTCCTGTCAGACTAATTTAATTTCCTTCTATGACAGAATCACTGACTGGGTGGATCAGGGAAATGCTGTATATATATTATATCTTGACTTCAGCAAAGCATTTGACAAAGTATCTCACACAATCCTTATTGAAAAAATGACTAAGTATGGAATGGACAAGGCAACTGTTAGGTGGATTCATAACTGGCTTAGTGATAGGACTCAAAGAGTGGTAGTTAATGGCTGCACATCCAGTAGGAAGAATGTATCAAGTGGGGTACCACAGGGCTCTGTCTTGGGCCCTGTATTGTTCAACATCTTTATCAATGATTTAGATGAAGGAATTGAGGGTAAACTGATTAAATTTGCTGATGACACAAAGCTAGGAGGGGTAGCTAATACTAGAGAAGAGAGAGAGAGGATTCAAAAAGATATAAATAAACTGGAGCAGTGGGCAGCAACTAACAGAATGGTTTTTAATAGGGAAAAATGCAAAGTACTACATCTGGGAAATAAAAATGAAAAAAGCGTATACAGAATGGGAGGAATGAGGCTAAGCAACAGCACATGTGAAAAAGACTTGGGTATACTAATAGATCACAGACTGAACATGAGTCAACAGTGTGATGCAGCAGCAAAGAAGGCAAATACAATTCTGGGATGTATTAACAGAAGCATACAGTCTAGATCACGTGAGGTCATTATTGCCCTCTACTCCTCTTTGGTCAGACCTCATCTGGAATACTGTGTCCAGTTTTGGGCACCACATTTTAAAAAAGACATCAACAAACTAGAGCAAGTTCAGAGAAGAGCGACCAGAATGGTGTCCGGTCTGCAAACCATGTCCTATGAGGAACGGTTGCAGGATTTGGGAATGTTTAGCTTGCAAAAAAGAAGACTGAGAGGAGACCTAATAGCTGTCTACAAATATCTCAAGGGCTGTCACATTGTAGAAGGATTATCTTTATTCTCATTTGCACAAGGAAAGACTAGAAGCAATGGGATGAAACTGAATGGGAGGAGACACAGATTAGATATTAGAAAAAACTTTTTGACAGTTAGAGTGATCAATGAGTGGAACAGGCTGCCACGAGAGGTGGTGAGTTCTCCTTCAATGGAAGTGTTCAAACAGAGGCTGGACAGACATCTGTCTGGGATGATTTAGTGAATCCTGCTTTGAGCAGGGGGTTGGACCAGATGACCCAGGAGGTCCCTTCCAACTCTACCATTCTATGATTCTACTGTGCTTGGTCCATAAATATAGAATAAGAAAAGTAGTACTGTGCAGTGTCCATATATACAGTACAAACCAAAAGTTTGGACACACCTTCTCATTCAATGATTTTTCTGTATTTTCATGACTATGAAAATTGTAGAATCACACTGAAGGCATCAAAACTATGAATTAACACATGCGGAATTATACATTACACTTAACAAAAAAGTGTGAAACAACTGAAAATATGTCTTATATTCTAGGTTCTTCAAAGTAGCCACCTTTTGCTTTGATTACTGCTTTGCACGCAGAAAAGGTGAACGGATGGACTCTACATGCCTAGTTCCCACCGTGAAGCATGGAGGAGGTGGTGTGATGGTGTGGGGGTGCTTTGCTGGTGACACTGTTGGGGATTTATTCAAAACTGAAGCGGTGAGCGGTCCAGCTCACCCCAAACCATCTCGATTGGGTTCAGGTCTGGTGACTGTGGAGGCCAGGTCATCTGGTGTAGCACCCCAACACTCTCCTTCTTGGTCAAATAGCCCTTACACAGCCTGGAGGTGTGTTTGGGGTCATTGTCCTGTTGAAAAATAAATGATGGTCCAACTGAACGCAAACCGGATGGAATAGCATGCCGCTGCAAGATGCTGTGGTAGCCATGCTGGTTCAGTATGCCTTCAATTTTGAATAAATCCCCAACAGTGTCACCAGCAAAGCACCCCCACACCATCACACCACCTCCTCCATGCTTCACGGTGGGAACCAGGCATGTAGAGTCCATCCGTTCACCTTTTCCGCGTGCAAAGCAGTAATCAATGCAAAAGGTGGCTACTTTGAAGAACCTAGAATATAAGACATATTTTCAGTTGTTTCACACTTTTTTGTAAAGTGTAATGTATAATTCCACATGTGTTAATTCATAGTTTTGATGCCTTCAGTGTGATTCTACAATTTTCATAGTCATGAAAATACAGAAAAATCATTGTATGAGAAAGTGTGTCCAAACTTTTGGTCTGTACTGTACATAATAAGAAAAGTGGTACTGTGCAGTGTCCATATATACAGAATAGGAGAAGTGGTACTGTGCAGTGTCCATATTACAGAATAAGAGAAGTGGTACTGTGCAGTGTCTGTATATACAGAATAGAAGAAGTGGTACTGTGCAGTGTCCATATATACAGAATAGGAGAAGTGGTACTGTGCAGTGTCCATATTACAGAATAAGAGAAGTGGTACTGTGCTGTGTCCATATATACAGAATAGAAGAAGTGGTACTGTGCAGTGTCCATATTACAGAATAAGAGAAGTGGTACTGTGCAGTGTCCATATATACAGAATAAGAGAAGTGGTACTGTGCAGTTTCCATATATACAGAATAAGGAAGTGGTACTGTGCGATGTACATGTATACAGAATAAGAGAAGTGGTATTCTGTGGTGTCCATAAAAATAAGTAGAATATAGAGAAGTGGTACTTGCATGTCATGGAATGTTTTGCATTATATAAAAAAAGAATGTACGGCATGTATAAGATAGAAATGGTTGGGTTCTCAGTGGTGCAGTGTCCAATATATTATTCAAAAAGAAGAGAAGTGGTACTGTGCAGTCTCCATATATACAGAATAAGAGAAGTGGTACTGTGCAGTGTCTATATATACAGAGATCAGAATAAGAGAAGTGGTTCTGTGCAGATGTCCATATATACAGAATAAGGGAAGTGATACTGTGCAGTGTCAATATAACAGAATAGGAGAAAGGTACTGTGCAGTGTCAATATATACAGAATTGGAGAAGTGGTACTGTGCAGGATCCATATATACAGAATAAGGAAGTGGTACTGTGCAGTATCCTTACATACAGAATAAGATAAACAGTACTGTGCAGTGTCCATATATACAGATAGGAGAAGTGGTACGGTGCAGGATCCATATATACAGAAAACGAGAAGTGTACTATGCAGTATCCATATATACAGAATAGAGAGAAGTGGTACTGTGCGATGTACATGCATACAGAATAAGAGAAGTGGTACTGTGCAGTGTCCATTATACAGAATAAGAGAAGTGATACTTTGCAGGGTCCATATATAAAGAATAGGAAGAGTAGTTCTGTGAGTGTCCATATATACAGATAGCAGAAGTGGTACTGTGCAGTGTCCATATATACAGAATAAGAGAAGTCTTACTGTGCAGTCTCAATATATGCAGAATAAGAGAAGTGGTACTATGCTGTGTCCATATATACGAATAAGAGAAGTGGTACTGTGCAGTGTCCATATATCAGAATAAGAGAAGTGATACTTTGCAGGGTCCATATATACAGAATAGGAAGAGTAGTTACTGTGCAGTGTCCATATATACAGATAGCAGAAGTGGTACTGTGCAGTGTCCATATATACAGAATAAGAGAAGTCTTACTGTGCCAGTCTCAATATATTCAGAATAGAGAAGTGGTACTATGCAATGTCCATATATTAGAATAAGAGAAGGGTACTGTGCAGTGTCCATATATTTAGAATAAGAGAAGTGGTACTGTGCAGTGTCCATATATACAGAATAGAGAAGTGGTACTGTGCAGTGTCTATATATATACAGAATAGGAGAAGTGGTACTGTGCAGTGTCCATATATAGAGAATAAGAGAAGTGGTACTGTGCGATGTCCTATATACAGAATAAGAAATGTTACTGTGCAGTGTCCATATATACAGAATAGGAGAAGTGGTACTGTGCAGTGTCCATATATAGAGAATAAGAGAAGCGGTACTGTGCAGTGTCCATATATACAGAATAAGAGAAGTGGTACTGTGCAGTGTCCATATATACAGAATGGAGAAGTGGTACTGTGCAGTGTCCATATATACAGAATAAGAGAAGTTGGTACTGTGCAGTGTCCATATATACAGAATAAGAGAAGTGTACTGTGCAGTGTCTGTATATATCAGATAGAAGAAGTGGTACTGTGCAGTGTCCATATATACAGAATAAGAGAAGTGGTACTGTGCTGTGTCCATATATACAGAATAAGGGAAGTGGTACTGTGCAGTGTCCATATATACAGAATAGGAGAAGTGGTACTGTGCGGTGTCCATACATATACACTCCTCAACATTTTATTCAGCTTTCTATGATCCACATGCCCATATAGACGACTTAGTTAATCCTATTGACAGATTCCATTTAAGTTCCACTAGCAGGAAAGATCTTAATGCACTTTTAGCAATTTTTTAGTAATTTTTCTTGTATTATCAATTAAATTTCTCCCCTAGACCAGCTCTTTCCCCTTCCTCCTGGTTATTTTTTATTCTGTTTTTACATCCCGGCCACCAGAAGTTGGGTTTATGAAAACGTCGAGAGAACCTGCGGTGTGATGTTTGTATAACTTCCATAGAATATGAATGCGAGCTACGGAAACATTATAACTTAGGCTACTTTCACACATCAGGCTTTTTGAAGAGGAGAGAGAGAGAGGAGAGAGAGGAGAGAGAGAGAGAGAGAGAAGAGAGAGAGAGAGAGAGAGAGAGAGAGAGAGAGAGAGAGAGAGAGAGAGAGAGAGAGAGAGAGAGAAGGGAGAGAGGAGGGAGAGAGAGAGGAGAGAGAGAGGAGAGAGAGAGAGAGAGAGGAGAGGAGAGAGAGAGAGAGAGGGACACCTTGGACTCCGGATAAAACGTTACAAAAACCGTCTTGTCCGGCCGCCGGAATGTACAATTCCGACGGATCCGGCCAAAAACGGATGCAACGCAGTGACATCAGGCGCGATCCGGCGCTAATGTAAGTCAATGCTAAAAAAAACGCATCCGGTACCGGATCCGTTTTTTTAGAAACACGCCGGATCGCGCCTGATTCAAAAAGCCTGATGTGTGAAAGAGGCCTAAGCGAGCTATGATGGACGCTATTGGTACCTGAGCAATGGAAGATATCCTGGTTGTTTTATGATCAGAACTTTGCATGTGTTTTCTGCAGTTTTATGTCTCGGCTTGGACAGGGCCTATGTTGTGAGGGGTTTGTGTACTGTCAGCGCTGGCACGCATCCAGTTGGGACGTCCACATGCATCCCACTCTGTGTGCTGAGTCCTTACTTTGCTCCCATTCAGCCTAGAACAATGCAGACCTTGCAGCAGAACATTTGACCATCATCTTTATGTGCTTCAGGATGTAAAATGAACTGTGTGCCCATAGTCTCTCTGAGGAGCTCACACTGCAATAATCCCATATACAGCTACCTGGTAAATCACTGGTGTAAGACTAGGTGGGCCTTACTATACAACAGGAGAGATTTATCACTCTGGAATGTGAGAAAGCTGGATGTCCACATATGTAATGGCGGCCATGTTGTCTTCTCTAGAGCTAAAACTACAAGCACTGTCCTCTCCATGGTTACCGGTCTGCAGGGCGAGAGGAGACTCGGATTGTCCTATCTCTCAATCTAATGGATTATATTGTGTGTACAGACATCTAATATCTGAGAATAGTCTTCTGCTATTTGACCAAAGGATTACTTCTTCCCTAATGACACAGATTATCTCTGCTCTAATCCCGGGATATTGATCTGTGTGCTGCTCTGAGCCATTGTAAAGCCCCCGTCTCACATAGCGAGATCGCTGAAGCGTCACCGATTTTGTGACACAACAGCGACCTAGCCAGCGATCTCGCTACATGTGACACGCAGCTGCGACCGGCCCCCCTGCTGGATATCGCTGATCGTCCTCGAATGTCCTGGAACATTTTTTCATCGTTGGCGTCCCGCTGGCCAGCGCGCATCGCTGCGTGTGACAGCGGGAGACCTGTGTAGCCCTGGTGTTAGGCACACGCAGTACCCTGGAGAATGTGTGGAGAGATAGCAGTTTAATGCTCAATACCCATTCACTCAACATACACTAGACACACCCTTAGGGTAGTGTAGTCACTTGTGAGGGAGTGGTCAGGGTGTATTCGTTGAGTGATTAGAGTAGTCAGTTTCCTGTCCTCGGACAGAGCAGACGTGTGGAGTCTAGCTGGGACTTGGAGGGAGGAAGCAGTCCAGCCTGGTTCTATCAGCAGTTCAGCAAGTGGAGGCCAGTAAGGGCGAGATATAGATCACCTCAGCCTGGTCAGAGCTGTACCTCACTTGAAGACATTGATAAAGAAAGAAGAGCTTAGTACA
Source organism: Oophaga sylvatica (assembly GCA_033576555.1). Lineage (NCBI taxonomy): Eukaryota > Metazoa > Chordata > Amphibia > Anura > Dendrobatidae > Oophaga > Oophaga sylvatica. The sequence continues at coordinate 101,731,464 of JARQOD010000003.1, forward strand.
GAAATACTTCAGTCTCCTGTCCCAAGGACAGTGAAAGGTTCAGAGACGTGCTCCTGCCTAGTGGATAACTGAGAGTCTGTCAACTAACTCTAAAGGAACAGAAGAAGGGAGTGATTATATGACTTTTTGCAAGTGTGAGTGTTTATGCTACCAGCGAGGACAAGGCGAAAGGCACAGTGGAAAGGAATATTTGAAAAGTGCTTTTGGATTGAAGAAGTCCTGCACATTGTTACCGGTCACTGGGGACCGAAGGATCACTAAAGCTTCACGCTTAGTGGTAAGAAAACCAGAGGCTTACCGGACCTTAGGTAGCGGAAAGCAGCCCCTAAATAGTCGGTACGTAACTGGGGTCAGGGAAGTGAGGACCTTGAGTCAGTGCACGACAAGATAGGAATTCAGCTTTCTCACAGGAAGGCTCCGACCACAAAACTGACTGGGCAGTACAGCTATGGAATAGCTGGAGTTATAGAGGGAACTACGCTTCATGCTGGTTGTACTCATCATTATTGAAAGTAAAGGAGGCCCCTAACTTGTCCAGCTGCTATCTCAAAACACACTCTCCTTGGATCAGCCTCCCTGGGACCTGCCTGAACATCTTACAAGTAAAGGTATGGAAAGACGCTGACCGTGTGAGACTGAGTTATTTACTTGCATGCCTGCACAACCCTGCCTTAACTATCGACCTGAGGGAAGAGTCCCACCTGTAGGGGACCCGACATCTAGCTGCCTCACCATCCCCTCAGAGATCTACAGCAGCGCTGGTATAAATTACCAGAAGACTACAGGTGGCGTCACGAACTGTATATATATATATCCCCTGTAAATATACCCCCCAACATACGCCTGACCGCCAGGGCCACAGACCGAGCCACCGCTACCTGTGACAATCCCATAGACTTCTACGGGCTCGGCTCTGAGTACCCCATTGCCCTGGAAACCCACAATTGTGGTGCGTGGTCGAGACAGACCAACGATCAGCGAGCTCCCAGCGCCATACAGCAGATGCTGGGAGATGGTATCCAGGGTAAACAGCAGGTAACTAAGCGCCGTGCGGCGCTTAGTTACCTGATGTTTATGTGTGGCCCAGCTGCGCAAGGCACACATGTCTCCTGGAAAATGCACAAGAAGGTAACTGTAAAGCCTGATATTCATTCACGCACACTTCTCAGCATTGCCACTAGAGGCATATTAGACTATTTAAGTAGTGTGACGCAGCAGTGGAGAGATCAGATTAGTTTCCTGTCTCAGGACAGAACAGAGCAGATTAGTCTTGGAGGGAGAGGAGAGAAGACTGAATCCTGACAGAGCTTGTGTAGCTCATCTTATACAGAAGTGGAGGCTAGTACGAGTGGACAGAGAAGCACTCTAGCCTAGTCAGAGCTGCAACTGAAGCAAGTGAAACAGTTACCTCAGGATAAGCTGCCTGTGTTCTCTAAGAAAGAGGAAAGTGACTCTCAGAGCGTGCATTGAAATCAGTTTGACAGAGTTCCTGATAGCCGCTCTGGACAGAGTCTGGAAGGAGGGAAAGAAGGAAGGGAATCACAGGAGCTACAACATCGAGTCAACTGAGAACAGGTCAGTGAGCACTGGAAAGAAAGCTTACGACAACACCCACTGCTACTGTGCTTATGTTAAGGGCGAGAACAGGGCGACGGGCGAGTGGAGATAGAAAGACAAGTGACCTAGGCGACAGATCACCTTCACTTAGTTATCCGGACACCGGGGTCCGAAGTGTTGCTTCACGTCTAGTAATAAGATACACCGGAGGCCTTGCTGGACTTCAAGTCGCAGAAGGTAGCCCTAAGTGCCGATACGTAACCGGGGTCAGGAAGGACAATAGTCTAGCAGGGCCCTGCACAACAGACTAGTTCTATACAACAGAAGACTTCCACCACAATGTTGGCCGGGCGTAGTTGCTACAGAAAGAGTTGCACTTGACTTTATGCAAGTTTGTACTCACATACACTTTAAGGAGAAAGGAGGCCCTTAACCTGCTCAACAGTTTTCCTGAATGTGCATTCTCCAACCTGACCAGCTTCCCGGGACATACCTGCAACATCTACAAGTAAAGGTATGGAAAGAGACTGCATTGTGTGTGACTGACTTCTTATCTGCACCCTGCATCACCACCATAGACTTTGAGGGACCAGTCCCACCTGTGGGGGACTTAACACCTAGCTGCCATAACATCCCCTCAGAGATCTACCCTGCAGCGCTGGTCAATCAGATCAGAAACCACAGGTGGCGTCACGAACTACTATCTTAAAATCCCCTGTAAATATTCCCCCATTGCATGACCGCCAGGGCCACGGACCGAGCTCTGCTGCCAGTGACATTCCCCATAGACTTCCATGGGCTTGGTTCTGAGTACCCCATAGCCCTGGTACCACCACTGGTGTGCGCGTCATCTTCTGGCGTCATGAACAGGATAAGAAGCTTACAATTGTGAGTCCTGTGTGCCTATTGAACTGTTTTTGTGAAAAAGACTGTTTGCTATTTTTGGCGCCATTTTCCGCCATTTTACCGCCATATTCGCGCCCTGAGGCGCTGGTGAAGAAGGTGGGAGTGCCTTCGTGGGCGTACCCCCCCCTGTGGCGCGAAAGTTATGGCCGCCCTCTCAAAATGCTACTATAATGTGAGATCCTACCCCACTGCAAGGGAGATCCGCCTCCTCTTCATCTTCTATGCAAAAAAGAGGAAGCGCAAATCCTGCCTCCACGGAAGAGACCAGATTGTTCCTGATGGAAACCACAGTCTGGCCTGGAGAGAGATGGCAGAAGGACAGGAGCAGCTATGTGGAGGAGCGGCGGCGCGCAGGCCCTGTTCCCCAGAAAAGCTACTGCCTGTGCCGGAGCCGTCCCCAGTACGGGACTTTCAACAAACCATGCTGGAGTTAAAGGAGGAAAATGTGGCGCTCAGAAAATTTATACAGCGCCATGCAGACATGGAGGAAACCGAGAGACGCTGGCGTACCCAGACACAGCGGCTGCTGTGGGACGCAGTGCTCTCTCCTACAGAAACAACGCCATTACTTTAACTTCCTGTGTCACCGCTGCAGAAAGCTGAAGGAAAACCGGAGGCCGGCCCCAAAAGAGCTGTACCTGACCCCACCGATGGAGCGGTGGAAGAGAAGGAGGCTGAGGAGGCCCTGCCCGTTCCGGAGTGCCAGCCAGGCCAGGAGGCCGCAGCAGACTACAGTTCCCCGGTAGGAACACCGGAGGGGTCCCAGCCATCTCTGCCAGAAATCGATTGGGAGCAAATGGAGTATCTGGATGACATCACCTATGCTGCAAAAGTGGAAAACGAGCAGCGACGCAGTGATCAGGAGAAGCGACGGCAGCAGGAGGAGAGAGAAGCGCAGCAGATCCGTCAGCGGTACCATGAGGAGTTCCTCGCCGACAAGGAGAGTGTCCGCAGGAATAAAGGTACGCTCCGGGAACCGTGGCGTCAGGGGTGCATCACTGGATTCAAACTCCACAAGGGCTGGGGCTTCATCCATGAGCCGGGCCTGTATCAGGAGATCTTCGTGAGTCGCAGGGATGTAGAGTCCCACCTGCCCATCGGACACCCGGGAAGGGATCTCATTAACGGGGACATAGTTAGCTACACACGTCGCTGGGGTCTAAAAGGATGGTATGCCCTAAACGTCTCTATTGTCAGCGACTCCGTCCCCGACGCCGGTAACGTACACCATGCCGCAGCGTCCCAATCCCGGGCTCCCACAGTGCCAGGCCGTGCACCAGCATCGCCCCCTGCGTACACTTCTGTACCCAGATCCTGCTCTGCATCGCAACCTGTGATCACTTCAGCATCGCCCCCTGCGTACACTTATGCACCGCAACCTGAATTGTACACTGCGGCACCTTCTGCAACGCAACCTGCGGTCTACTTCAGGGAGACACCCGTTGGGTCCCCAGATCAAACAAAAGATGTAGCTACACAAACGTACATTGCAGGACACGATCTTCTTGTGATGGGTTCCCAAGGGCATCGTATACTTCTGGCCCCAGGGATGGAAAAAGTAATTGTTGTAAGCAAGAAAGATGAAAAACAGTAGGACCCAGACAGGGGTTTACTGCACCTGAACATGTATAAAGTTTGAAGGAGTTTCATTGAAGAAAAATTTGCACTTTATTGAAATGTTTACATAGTATGTTTGCTTATTTAAAGTAGAATACCCGGCTGGGTAAAGAGTTAAAGTGAAATATATGTTTTATCATGCAAAGGACTGCGTGGCTGTGGACTTTGCCAGCCCAAAAACTTTATTGTAAATAGTTTGCACTTCGGTGCCCCATCTTGGTTTTACATAAAGCCATATGTATCTACCTCTGAAGGAAAACCCGTATGGTGTGGCCTTGAGTGAGGTCTGCAACAGAAAAGTCCTGCAGCCCACCCAGGACCCACGTGGGAGGTTTTTGGTGCGGGTCCTCCACAAGAATCTTGTCTTATACTGTATGTATTTATTGAAAAAGTATTTTTGATAATTTTCTAATGTCCATTGTACAAAATGTAACGTTCAAGAGTCCTTACCTCCCGCAAGGGATGAGTTAAATGGTTGATGTTATATGCAAAACAAAAATGTTTTTCTTTTCTATTTCAGCCCGGGAGTGCTGAGTTTAACTAGGGGGGGATGTGTGGCCCAGCTGCGCAAGGCACACATGTCTCCTGGAAAATGCACAAGAAGGTAACTAAAGCCTGATATTCATTCACGCACACTTCTCAGCATTGCCACTAGAGGCATATTAGACTATTTAAGTAGTGTGACGCAGCAGTGGAGAGATCAGATTAGTTTCCTGTCTCAGGACAGAACAGAGCAGATTAGTCTTGGAGGGAGAGGAGAGAAGACTGAATCCTGACAGAGCTTGTGTAGCTCATCTTATACGGAAGTGGAGGCTAGTACGAGTGGACAGAGAAGCACTCTAGCCTAGTCAGAGCTGCAACTGAAGCAAGTGAAACAGTTACCTCAGGATAAGCTGCCTGTGTTCTCTAAGAAAGAGGAAAGTGACTCTCAGAGCGTGCATTGAAATCAGTTTGACAGAGTTCCTGATAGCCGCTCTGGACAGAGTCTGGAAGGAGGGAAAGAAGGAAGGGAATCACAGGAGCTACAACATCGAGTCAACTGAGAACAGGTCAGTGAGCACTGGAAAGAAAGCTTACGACAACACCCACTGCTACCGTGCTTATGTTAAGGGCGAGAGCAGGGCGACGGGCGAGTGGAGATAGAAAGACAAGTGACCTAGGCGACAGATCACCTTCACTTAGTTATCCGGACACCGGGGTCCGAAGTGTTGCTAGAACTTCACGTCTAGTAATAAGATACACCGGAGGCCTTGCTGGACTTCAAGTCGCAGAAGGTAGCCCTAAGTGTCGATACGTAACCGGGGTCAGGAAGGACAATAGTCTAGCAGGGCCCTGCACAACAGACTAGTTCTATACAACAGAAGACTTCCACCACAATGTTGGCCGGGCGTAGTTGCTACAGAAAGAGTTGCACTTGACTTTATGCAAGTTTGTACTCACATACACTTTAAGGAGAAAGGAGGCCCTTAACCTGCTCAACAGTTTTCCTGAATGTGCATTCTCCAACCTGACCAGCTTCCCGGGACATACCTGCAACATCTACAAGTAAAGGTATGGAAAGAGACTGCATTGTGTGTGACTGACTTCTTATCTGCACCCTGCATCACCACCATAGACTTTGAGGGACCAGTCCCACCTGTGGGGGACTTAACACCTAGCTGCCATAACATCCCCTCAGAGATCTACCCTGCAGCGCTGGTCAATCAGATCAGAAACCACAGGTGGCGTCACGAACTACTATCTTAAAATCCCCTGTAAATATTCCCCCATTGCATGATCGCCAGGGCCACGGACCGAGCTCTGCTGCCAGTGACATTCCCCATAGACTTCCATGGGCTCGGTTCTGAGTACCCCATAGCCCTGGTACCACCACTGGTGTGCGCGTCATTTACCCTCGATACCAGCGGGCTCGCTGGTCCTGATCGTTGGTAAGTCTGCCTATGTGACAGCTCACCAGCGATCAGCTAACGATGTCCCAATGATCCCATCCACGTTGGATCGTTGGTGGGATCGCTGGGACATTGAAGCGTGTAACGTGGCCCTAAGAAATCAAAGGCTTAGATACAGCAGCCCAGCATCACACAAGAGAAGTTTAGATACAGCAGCTGAGCTTGCAGTTTGATATATGAGAGCAGAGGTGTATCTAGGTATTCCGGAATGTTGAGAGAATTCGGCTTGGCGCTCCCCTCCCCCAAGCAGTTTGAGTAGTCGTCGTCATGTGGCCAATCATTCATATGTGATTTGCACACTTAACAGTCACGTGCCGATGAGCTCCTCTTCCTAATTCTCTCAATGTTCAGTCAAAACTGAGAGAAGCAGGAAGAAAAGCTCGTTGTCACATTACCGTAAGTATGAAAATAGCATATGAGTGAAGTGGCCATTAGGGATGAGCAAGCACTAAAATGCTCGGATGCTAGTTACTCGAACTGAGCAATTCCTAATGTTCGGATGCTCTTTTTGAGTAACGAATAGTGATGAGCAAGTATACTTGTTGCTCTGGTTTCCCCGAGCATGCTCGGGTGATCTCTGAGTATTTTGGCGAGCTCGGGGATTTAGTGTTTGTCGATGCAGTAGCATGATTTGCTGTTGCTAGACAGTCTGAATACATGTGTTACAGTAAAGATGTATATCTTTGTACCATGTTAGCCAGTAGATAGAAAAATATTTAGAGTTGAGAGTCCTCAGTGGTTGATACCTTTTAATGGCTAACTGAAAAGATGGTAACAAATTGCAAGCTTTCGAGACTACTCAGGTCTCTTCATCAGGCTGAACTAATACAAAATCTGAAGAATCACATATTTATACACAAAAACACAGAAAAAATGCAATAGGTAAGACAAGTGACGTGAAGCAGAATAGTCATTATGGCAGAGGGATGAGCATAAATATTGGAACAGTTCATAGATAAGGAGAGGAAGTTTTATTACCCTCTGATTGGGGTCTGGTAATGTTTTGTGATGTTTTCACAGGGTATTTGGAGTAAATTCCTTAATTGATGTAATAGGCCATAAAACCATGTGACAGGTTCATTCCAGCATTAAGAGTGTCAAAGGTCACCATCAATTTGTATTCGCAAATTCTTCTCTGTCTCTGAGATGTGAATCTGCTTCTTAGTACCAGTATTTTCATATCTGACATGCTATGATCAGGGGAGCAAAAATGTTTTGCCACAGGTAGATCCATTCTTTTTTCTCTTATTGCGTGGCGATGAGAATTCATCCTTGTTCTCAGTTTTTGCCCGGTCTCCCCCACATACAGACCCCCAGTTGGACATTTAGTACATATAATTAGGTACACAACATTAGATGTGATGCAGCTAAAAGTACCTGATATCTTGTAGTCCTGATGTGAGTTGGGGATCTTTATCTTGTCCGTGGTCATTATAAATGGACAGGTTTTGCATTTCTTCTGATTGAATACATGTGTGGAATTCCTAATAAACAGGCAACCCCCACATGCAAATCATGCAGCTGCATGGACAAACAGTAAATCTACTTTATGAGCATGCCAAAATACTTGAAGATCACCCGAGTATGCTCGCTCATCACTAGTAAGGAGTATAATCGGAGTCAATGGGAAAGCCGAGTATTTTTCCGGCAGACCTTACAAGGAGGTCTGGGGGTAGTGAAAATGTTGAAATGGATGTAAAATTTGCTAAATGGAAGGAGAACAGCATGCGGAAGACCCCTGGAAGCCCTTCTGATCCCAGATCGCTCCTGAGAACAATGGTGTCACACTTTTACTCCACTTTAAGGACTGACAATACAAAATTCAAAATCGAATTTGAAATTTACAAGAAGAAAAGTTCCGAAACATTTTTTTACTGTATACTGACTTGTTTACACGGCAAAATTTTAAAAGAATAAAAAAAAATAATTTAAGTAAACCAAAATATATTTTTTTATTAAAAAATTTGAAATTTCAGTGTAATTTATGAAGGAAGAAGCGACAAAAATTAGGGACTTAGAGGGACTCCAATACACCCTGTATTAGACATAAAGATTGGCCTATTGCCTCAACTTACTTTTCTAACTATCCCTGCTTAGCCCATAAAAGATTTTCTTCAAAACCAGGACGCTCGTATCATCTGTTCACACAGTGCACAGACAAGACGCTGGCAGCAGGGCAGCACAACACCTCCAAGGCATAGAGGAACAGCTCATGCCAGGTGTACAGCTTTGAGACCTAATAGATTAACGTCACAGAGGAATTAGGGAGCATGCTGGTTTTGTTGGCAAGGTATTGCTGACCATCTTTAAAAACATTTCCCTCTTGTAAAAAAAATACCTGGTCATCATGGTATGGATGTCTTGAAATTGGCCCAGGCTTTTGACAGTGTACCCCTACCTCTACTGTACCTGGTGAGTGTCTCCCTTGCTTCTCCTTCTTGGATGGACAAGGAAGTCAGCCTCCTGCTGCTAGTTATCTGATGGGAATTTTTTCAACATATTTTCCACAGTGGCATTCTGGTATAGGACCATTTTAGTAGACCTCTCCACCTCAGGAAGGAGATATGCAAGATTTTCCTTGTAGTATGGGTCTAGCAAGGTGAACAACCAGTACACTTTTTTGGCCAAGATCAATGTAACTGCGAGGGTCATTGGAAAGGCAGCGCTGCCTAAAGTCTGCCTTATGTGCCAAGGTCCCTACAGACAACACTTCCCTGTCTCCACCATGATGACTACTCTCCATCTCCTCCTCCATCTTTTCCTCCTCATTCCCTTCCTCAGCCCATCCACGTAGGAGAGACTAGGTTTGTTTGGGTACTAGCCTCTGTTGCCAGCTCCTGTTTCTCCTCCTCTTCCTCAGTCGCCACCAACTCATTGTTACCCAATCCACGCTGAGCAGATGAGATGAGGCTGGGCTGGGTAGTATCTCCCTGTCTCATGTCTTCCTCCATCTCCACCTGGTCCTTATTCAAAGCTTCATGTTTAATTATCAGCAGTGACCGTAGGCACAGAAGTGGGATTGTTGCGTTGTTAATGGAATCTGCGCCTCTCACCATCTTTGTGGAGTCCTTAAAATCTTGAAGAACTGCATAAATGTCAGACATCCATGCCCACTAGTCAGTTATTATGCGCGTAGGCTGACCAGAATGCCGACAGGCATGTTTGAGCTGATATTCCACATGTGCAGCATATGCATTGTGTAGTTCCAACACGTGGTGACAATTCACACCAGTCGGTGAACTAGCACTTGCATGTGCTGCTGCAGCACCACCATAGCGGTGGCAGCTGTAGCTGACTTGCGGAAAAGGGTGCTGAAGCGACATACCTTGACTAGAAGTTCTGGAAAATCTGGGTAGGTTTTCAGAAACCGCTGAACTATTAAGATGTGCACATGGGCCAACCATGGTACGTTATTCCTTTCTATAACTATGCCGCGGTTTGTCTCCTAGACAAATTAGCTTCAGCAGAGCCTGTTACTGCTTCGCTGAGTCAATGTTGCAGAGCTTCCGGCTGATGTGGATGACGTGCTCTGAGATAGCATATTGTAGATAGGGGATGAGGAGGAGCAGGAGGGGATGCAGGAACTGGTGTTGGAGGTGGAGGAAACCCTGATAAAAGTAGGGCCAGCAATCCACGGCGTTCGCTAGCACATGTGCCATGCCAGGGTGAGACTCGGCCCCGGCATCCACAATGTTCAGCCAGTTGTGCCAGCATCCCTGGCCACAAGTCGGTCGTTAAGTGGACAATCTCAGTAATCGTATTGGTGAGGGTACAGGTGATGTTCCTGGACACGTGCTGTTACAAGGCAGGGATATCACACTGGGAGGAATATTGGTGGATGGCGACCGAGTACCGAGGGACCAAATTGTACTCCTGTAGCAGGCCAATTTTTCTTTTTTTATTTAAAAAAAACTAAATTTCACACAAAGGAGGTTATATATCATATATGACAATAGTCAATATTTGGAACAAAAAAATTTTGTGAACTGTCCCAGGCCAAGCAGGTTTTAAACATTTTAACCACCGTAATTTTGAACACAGCACATTAAACTGTGTGGATGACTAATTGAATCCAGAAAAAAATGTTGAATGTTTATTTTGAGTTTTAGATACAACCGTAATGTAACACAAAGCACGTAATATTCTATGGATGACAAATTCAATTCAGAATTTTTTTTTTATGTAAATATTTTGAAAGTGTAGTTGATGTACTCCTGCGCTCATAAAGGCTTTGGACTTTGTGCAAAGCCAGGAAAAAATTATAAGCAGGGTAATACACTAATTCTCTTCAAGCCATAAGGTCTTCGAGGCAAGTGTTACATCTCTACTGCCCGCTGGTTGAACAACAAGTGATGATGGGTCTCAAACTCTTCATTGGTCCCCCATCTCTGCTGCCGGTCGTGTGTAATGACCTCCCCTCAGGATGCCAACTCTCGGTACCTTGAGGCTGGTTAGCATGTCTAAAGCCCTGGTCCTGGCTCGCCTCCTTCTCTCTTCTGACCAGCCTAGGCAGTCCGCAAGAACCCCAGCGGTGAAGGCTGCGGAATGACTTTGGGCCTTGATGGTTCCAGATCACAGACTCCTACCACCTCCGCTGCCATCTCGGGAGTCTCGCAGGATTCTGCCATCTTTGGTTCCTTTTCCCCGTTAAGTACGTTACACTGTATGGATGACTAATTCAATCCAGCAAAATTTTTCAATACTTTTTTGGAGTGTTATATACCACCGATGAGGATTTGAGCTTCAAATCTGAACACCAACCAATGCTAGTCAAGTGCCAAGCACCCAGATACTTGACTGATATCCGAGTATCACTGAGCATGTTTGCTCATCCCTAGTGTCCATTTGATGACTGGTGGAGCCAGCAAGCAGTGCTGAATCTTGACAGTGAGTATATTACATGCTGTTAGGATTGGGCATGCTACAGGGCCTCATTTTATAATTAATGGGCTTGTCCAGGTTTGTGATGAAAGTTTGCAGTCACTCTAGGTGACTGCAAGCTTCTGAATTTTTACAGATAATGCACTGCATACTCCAAAGACTCTTCCTTGCTAGCGGCAAGAGTGGACGGGCATTTCGGCACAAATATGAGATTTGTATACTTCAGGCCACTTTCCGACCTGTCAGGCCACGCTCAATTAATTTTCATTGTAGTCGGCATGTAACTACATGTATGCAAATCGCATATGTGCGGTTTTGTGACCTCCCACCAGAGAAACCTGACATCATGCTGTGCGTGCTGTGAGAATTCAGAAGTCTGCAATAATATAGAATCACTGCAGACACATTACAACTAAGGGCAACCTCTTTAATGCTCCTAACATAAATAAAAAATAGCAACCCTTAACTTGTCAGACGGCACAACACTTTATTAACATCGCCATGTGTCACATACTCTTACAGGTTATATATGGTTACTTGTGTACAAGATCAGAACCATATTCCATATAAAATTGAGTATTAATGATTTTTCCTCCTTTGTCTCCAGGTTACGGTCATACTGTTCCCTTGTCCGATGGAGGGAAGACGTTCTGCATTCTGTATTCTGTTGTTGGCATCCCCTTCACCCTGCTCCTGTTTACAGCACTGGTCCAGCGGATCATTATCTTCGTCACCAGGAGGCCTGTCCTCTATATTCACCTCCATTGGGGTTTCCCTAAGCACATTGTGGCCATCGTCCATGCGCTGCTTCTGGGGTTTCTCACTGTTACCTGCTTTTTCTTAATTCCGGCTGCTGTCTTTTCCATGCTGGAAGACGATTGGAATTTCCTGGAGTCTTTTTATTTTTGTTTTATTTCCTTAAGTACCATCGGATTGGGAGATTATGTCCCGGGAGAAGGATACAACCAGAAATTCCGTCAACTTTATAAAATGGCAATCACAAGTGAGTAGTATTATTTATTATAGAGTATTATGAACCTTGATTGTTAGATCTCATGATCTGTGTACTGCTTGTGATTATGTGTAACAAATATGTTGAATATGTTATTGTTTTATTTTTCTGATACAAAGTTAACGGGAACCTGTCAGGTCTCCCATGCCCTCCAGCCCAGCAGCATTCACTTATTTATGAGTAAATTCCCTTCCTAACCAGTCCTGTATAATATTTTTCTGCGAGAATGAGGTTTAAGAAAAGCATTTACATTGTCCCCGGTTCCTGCGCTAATGAGGGCTTAGACTTGTCAGCGGGCGTTATTTGCCCCAGACAAGTCAGCCCTTTTTCCATGTTCTCATAACATAATTTGCTGGAGCTGTCATCATCACCAGCTCCTGCAAATCTCACGCATGCGTGCCCCACATTTCGGCAGTGTTATTGCACCTCTGCAGCAAGGTGTACGCTTCCCGGCTTCAGAGGCGCACTGCGCATGACCGGAGGCCATCTTCTGAACTTCAACATTGGAGGGCGTGAAGGACCTGACAGGATCCAATTAACCCCTTAACGACAAAGAGGTATTTTTGGTTTTGCGCTTTCATGTTTTGCTCGCCTTCTTCCCAGAGCCATAACTTTTTTATTTTTTGGTCAAAGGGGCCGTGTGAGGGCTTGCTTTTTGCGGGATGAATTGTACTTTTGAAAAACACCATTGGTTTTACCATGTCGTGTACTCGAAAATGGGAAAAAATTCCAATGGCGGTGAAATTGCAAAACAAGTGCAATCCCACACTTGTTTTTTTTTTTCACCATGTTCACTAACTGCTAAAACTGACCTGCCATTATGATTCTCCAGGTCATTACGAGTTCATAGACACCAAACATGTATAGGTTCTTTTTTATCTAAGTGGTGAAAAAAAAATTCAAACTTTGTTAAAAAATAATAAAAATTGTGTCTCCATTTTTCCTATCTCGGGTTGGGTGTGGGCTTATTTTTTGCGCGCCGAGCTTTTAATGATACCATTTTGGTGCAGATACGATCTTTTGATTGCCCGTCGTTGCATTTTAATTCAATGTCGCGGAGACCAAAAACATAATTCTGGCGTTTTGACTTTTTTCTTACTACGACATTTAGCAATCAGGTTAATTCTTTTTTTATTGATAGATCGGGTGATTCTGAATATGTGTATATTTGATTTTTTTATTGTTTTATTTGAATGGGGCGAAAAGGGGGTGATTTGAACTTTTATATTTTTTTATATTTTAAAAACATTTTTTTTACTTTTGGCATACTTCAATAGTCTCCATAGGAGACTAGAAGCTGCCATAACCCGATCGGCTCTACCACATACACGCGATAATCAGTTCGCCTGTATGTAGCAGAATTACTCACTTGCTATGAGCGCCGACCACTGGGCGGCACTCATAGCAGTCTGGCAGTGACAACCATAGAGGTCTCCATGAGGCCTCTGGTTGTCATGCCAACCTATCGGTGACCGGTTATCACGTGACGGGGTCACGATGGGCGGATTACCCGCCCGATGGCCTGAAGTGTGCGTTAAATGCCGCTGTCAGAGTTTGACAGTGGCATTTAAAAGGTTAATAGTCGCGGGTGGATCACGATTCCACCCACAGCTGTCCGGGCACATATAAGCTGTTCAAAACAGCTGATATGTGCTGGGAAAGATGTGGGCTCACCGCCGGAGTCCACATCAAAGGGAGGGAGTCCGATGTTGTAAAGGGGTTAAAGTGGTTTTCCACCAACTCTTTCTGAATCCTTACGTTTCTCCCTCAGTAAAATAATAACACATACTCACCTCTGGTTCCGGTGCTTTTCCAGCGGTGTCAGCACTGGCTCTAGGGGAACGTGTGACATTCAGAGGAAGTCAGAACCGCTACTGCTCTTTCACTTCTTCCTGATGTCAATTAAGTCCATAGGAGGAGAGAGTGAAAACAGCACTGATTGGTCACAGGGATCGCATGACATAAAAACGTCACTCACTCCCCGGAAAAGCCAGTGTCGACGTCAGTGGAATAGTGCCGGCACTGGAGATGAGTATTAGGCCGGAGTCACACTGGCGACAAAATCGGACGACTGCAATGCGATGAAATATCGCATTGCAGTCGGACCTATGTTAATCTATGGAGCAGCTCCCAGTATCAGATTTTTTGTGGTCCGTTTTAAACGTCCGTGTACAATCGCAGCATGCTGCGATTGTCACCGATTGTGGGTCGACTATCGCCAATGCAAGTCTATGGGAGCGATGAAAAATCTGATTACAAACGGACCGCATGTGTGACTTGCGATGAAATCGCATCGGTGTCCTTTAGAAAAGCCGGCAATTCATCCCCGCCTATACTGTAAAATCACACTGACAGCTTTAATAAAGACTAGAAAGAATAGATATATACACATAGAACACATATATATATATACATGTCATTGTGACATGTATATATACATATATTTATAGTTCCTAGACTTCTACATACTGTAATAGCCGCTAATTCAATTGCCGGGTTTTGTGAAATCACAGAAGCCGACATGAAATGATACATTGTTTCCACACATTTAACCATGTAATTTCATGTATTTTTATATATGTTTGAAACATACAATTACATGAGTGTATTTGTGCAAAATTTCAGACATGTAGGGGTTAATTAAAGGTGTAATTTCGTTGAAAAAAAATGCGTGGGCTCCCGCTGTATTTTCTCCACCAGACAGACAAAGCAAAGCGAGTGGGGGCAGATAATAATAGCCCAGGGAGGGTGCATTTTTTTGTGCCCCCCCTGGCTACTAACATCTGCCCCCAGACACCCCAGAAAGGGCAAATCTATAATTAGATTCGCCCTTTCTGGCACTTTGCCCGTCTATTCCCATTGCCCTGTAGCGGTGGCGAATGGGTTAATCTCACCTTACTGTCACCTTGCAATTGAAAGGTGACCTTAAGGCAGGTTAATGATTGATAGCTGTCAATTAGACAACTATCAATTATTAATCCTATTGAAGTAAATAAAAAAACACACACACTTTAAGAATAAATAATTTTAATGAAATAAAAACACATTTTTTTGACCATATTTTATTTTACACTTAATCCGTGCGAAGCCATTGATCTCCTAAAATAAAGAAAAAGAAATAAAACAACATTATTCTTACCTATTCCGCCGATCTGTCACGTCCCACGCTGTAATCCTTCACAAAGGGTTAACTAGCTTTGAGCCAAGCAGTGCAAGTAATCCTGCCTGCTCAGCTCAAAGCTCCTGAATGAATAAGTTCCTCTCCTGGCAACAGGAGAGGATGTGTTTCATGAATGAAGCTTAATTGATTGTGTCCACTTTCCCTTTAGGTCAGGTCACTACAGTTAAATTGACAATAAATCAATTAAGCTCCATTCATGAATCTATTCCTCTACTTTCGCTGGGAGAGG
This sequence comes from Oophaga sylvatica, assembly GCA_033576555.1. Taxonomy (NCBI): domain Eukaryota; kingdom Metazoa; phylum Chordata; class Amphibia; order Anura; family Dendrobatidae; genus Oophaga; species Oophaga sylvatica. Next base: position 101,746,796 of record JARQOD010000003.1, read on the forward strand.
AAGTTATTCATTCAGGGGAATACAGGTCTGAGACAGCATTATTAGCTCTCTGCTCGCTGTAACCTGTTAACCCTTTCTGATGGATTACACCGTGGGACCTGACTGTACATCGGATTGGTAAGTATAATTTTGCTTTTTATTTTATTTTTATTACAGTAAATGGTTTTAGCAGGAAAATAAAATATGGTCCAAAACTGTGTGATTATTTCATTAAACTTCTTTTTTATTAAACTGTGTGTGTTTGATTTTTCTTTCATACAATAAGATTAATAATTGATAGTTGTCTAATTGACAGCTATCAATTATTAACCTGGCTTAAAGTGACCTTTCAATTGCAAGGTCATTTTAACCCCTTATTAACCCATTCGCCACCGCTACAGGGCAATGGGAATAGACGGGCAAAGTGCCAGAAAGGGCGAATCTAATTATAGATTTGCCCTTTCTGGGGTGTCTGGGGGCAGATGTTAGTAGCCAGGGGGGGCACAAAAAAAATGTACCCTCCCTAGGCTATTATTATCTGCCCCCACTCGCTTGCTTTGTCTGTCTGGTGGAGAAAATACAGCGGGAGCCCACGCATTTTTTTTCAACGAATTTACACCTTTAATTAACCCCTACATGTCTGAAATTTAGCACACATATACTCATGTAATTGTATGTTTCAAACATATATAAAAATACATGAAATTACATGGTTAAATGTGTGGAAACAATGTATCATTTCATGTCGGCTTCTGTGATTTCACTGAAGCCGGCAATTGAATTAGCGGCTATAACAGTATGTAGAAGTGTAAGAACTATAAATATATGTATATATATATGTCACAATGACATATATATATATATATATATATATATATATATATATATATATATGTGCTCTATGTGTATATATCTATTCTTTCTTTTGGCATTTAAATACTATTCTTTTGGATCCATTATATGTCAGTTTTGCAAGCCTGCGAGAAAATCTCGCAAGTCGGATGAAAATCGGATGTTACAAGGTACACACACATGCGATTAAATCGCATCTTTGAAGGAAAATCGGATGCCAGAAGGATGTGTGATGTTTTTATTTTGATCCGATTGTCGACCGTCTAAAACGGACCGATTTTTTGTGGTTGTGTGTGACTCCGGCCTTAGCCTGGAGTCACACCAGCGTATCACACCTGTTGCAAGAGCATCGGATGCGGTATGCTAAAGACCCTCGGCTCCTGTTCTGCTGCGAGCGGGAGCTGAGTGTCATACTAATGTGCTCCGATCCTCTCGCACAGAGACGATCAGCACACAGCTGCGAAGGAGGCGGAGAAATTAATTTCTCCATCTCCTCTGCTGTCGGCGTATATCACACCATACTCAGATAATATCCGAGTGATGTGCGTTGTGTCACTCGTACCCATAGACTTATATGGGTGCGAGTGAGCTGAGTCTCACCGAGTCTCGGTGCCAATCGCGGCATGCTGCAATTGTTCTCGCATGCTGATTCGGCATGAGAAAATAATCGCAGATCTGTGCTTATCCCATAGAGTAACACTGGGCCGAGGGCTATGTGATGTTTTATCGCATAGCCCTTGGCTGTATTGTACTGTAGTATGACTCCGGCCTTAGTGTTATTATTTTACTGGGGAAAGGGGGGAAACATTGGGATTCAGAAGGGGCTATCCGAGTAGTGGACAAATAATCATTGCCTGCAGTCATCACTAGGTTGAACTCACTGTATGGAGATCTATACAACTCCTATAAATATGTCTTCAATCAGCCCAGAAGCTCCTTCTGCTGCTGGCTGCAGGCAATCATTACTTAAAGGCAATGTCCGGTGAAAACAAGTTATCAGCTATCCACAGGATAGGTGATACCTTGTTGATTGGTACAGGTCCAACTGTTGGGACCTGCACTGAGAGGCAGAACGGTGCACTTTTATCCCTGTTGAAATAGAATGGCAGTGCTCATGCTCCACCCCTGCTCCATCCATTCCATCTGGAAATGCCGAGCACGGCGCTCAGCTTTTACCAGCAGCCCCATAGGGAATATATTGAGTGGCAGATGGGTGTCTGACTTGCCATTTTGTAACAGGAATTAAAGTTCCCTGTGCGAGTTCCAGTGGTAGGCTCCCAACTCATGAACAAGTTATCACTTATCATGTGGATACGTAAAAATGTCTTTTAACAAAAGACAACCCCAAGGGGTTTACTCATTTAACATAGCTAGGATATACAGACAAACTTTATGCAGGGTGTAAAGGGCAATGTTGATATCAATCTTGAACAGACTACTCACATTTCACTGTCATCGTCAGACATTGTCCTGATCTTTATTAGAAGAAATATTGTAAGTAACTGTGACGCTGAGTCACTTCTCACGGACAAGTCATGAGTCAGGGTAGTCAAGGAGTCCGAGGTCAAGAGCCAGGAGGGCACTTCATAAACAGAGGGAAGAGAAAAAGGCATTTTCAGGTCACAGTCCAGAGTCAGAATACCAAGGTCAGAGTGTGTCAAGGCAAAAGGGGTAATACAAACTAGTAGTTAATAGGGAAATACAGGGTCCGGCAACAAAAGATCAGAATGCTTGACTTAAGAGCACAAAGAGTGAACAAACCACATTGAGCTGAAAGTTATGACATGCAGTTATAGGGGACTGACAGCTTAGTTAAGTAGCTGGGTAATCACTAAGAACAGGGAACACCTGAAGGAAGCTCAATACCTCCCAGTCTCAGATTGGACTGCTGAGCTGTGAGTCACTGCATCCAAAACACACTGAGTGGTGGAATTGTGACAGTAACACACTGAACAACTGACGTGCCGAGACTAACATGGTGTCAAGGGACATGATGTTTCTCGAAGACACGTCTCCTTCCTCACATGTAAATCTTGTGACTCAGCTGTACAGGTTTATAGATCCTAATTAGCATAAACATACTTATAAATGTTAACACTATTACAAAACTAGATAAAAAATGCTTATATATAAAATGTAGAACACCAGCCATAAGATTAGCGATCACACATTGAATCTACAATTTTCATCTAACCCTATGAGTTACTGTGTATCTAAACTTTTTTTCTTATTGATGAGGTATATCAACTTCCTCTAATATTTGCAAATGTAATTAATATTATGTCTACATTCAAAAAAATATTTAGCCAAAGATGTATCCCCAGTTTTGCGTTTATTTTCAAATGTGATCATCTGACCATTCACATACTGTAATGCAGTTTTTAAGATCTATAGAAGCCCTATGTTTATTTAAAGGGAATATGTCAGTAGGTATTTGCTACACAATCTGAGGTCATCATGAGGTAGTTGCTGAGACACTGATTCCAGCGATGTGTCACTTATTAGCCTGCTTGCTGTTGTTTCAATACAATGAGTGTTTTATCAGCAGGAGATTATCACTTCTGGACTAGATCCCTGGTGCCTCCTAGTCTAACAACACCCCAAGCACTGATTAGCAGCTTAGTGTCACTATACAATGTACATAGATAGCTGTGGTGTGGGCAGGGTTACCTTTTTTGAGCTCTTCTATTCCCTACATCTAAAAACTCTGCACCCAGTAAACTAAGTGACACATCACTGGAATCAGGGTCTCTTTTCCTATTTTATGCTAATCTCAGATGAGGTAGCAAAATCTTGGTGATAGATTCCCATTAAACGAATTTTCACAGATCTAGAAGTCTGCCCTACATATCCTCGTCCACAAGGGCATTTTAGAAAGTATACGCAATTTTTGGTATCGCATTTGAAAAATCCTTTTGCTGTGATTTTATTCCTTTTAATCGGATGGCATATAGTATAACTATGTTGGCAACTGAGTCAAGCAAATATGCCTCTATTTTGTGTTGATAAGAATGTTTGATCTGATGGTTTTCTATCCTTAAAGGGGTATTCTTATCTCCAAGATCCTGTCCCAATATGTGGTAGATGTAATATTAATAATAACATTAGCATATACCTCCAATTATAAATGTAGTGTAGTTCTTCTGATTCTCTATATCGCTTTTCCCATGTGCAGGGCATTGCTGAAGCTTAGGTATCCATGGTTACGACCATTCATATCAGGGCCGGCTCCAGGTTTTTATGGGCCCCGGGCGAAAGAGTCTCAGTGGGCCCCCTTAACACAGACCACGATTCATGATGCACAGATACTGCAGAGAAATATGGGTATAGCACAACACCAAACACTTCTCTTCTTCCATTACATGACTGATTATTATAAATTGTACAATAGCTCAAAAACCGCCAAATCCTCACAGCGCACAGTACAGACTGGACAGTACAGTCCTCCATACAATATTATGGGCACCACATAGTCTCCCCCTCATCACCCATATAATACCCCATGCAGGATATCACCCCCCCCAACCCCCATATAATGCTCCATACAGAATACTGGACCCAATATAATGCTCCATACAGAATACTGGACCCAATCTAATGCTCCATACAGAATACTGGACCCAATATAATGCTCCATACAGAATACTGGACCCAATATAATGCTCCATACAGAATACTGGACCCAATATAATGCTCCATACAGAATACTGGACCACATATAATGCTCCATACAAAATATGGAGCTCTCCTCTACACTGTGCTGCGTTCTGCACTGTTACGGCTCAGGAAAGGGCACTGTGGAAAGACTCCCCATTATCATCATCATTGCCTGCCCATTATCATCATAATTGTCTCCCCTCATCATCATTGCCTGCCCATCATCATCATCATTGCCTCCCTATCATCATCATTGCCTCCCCATTAATATCATCATCATCATTGCCTTCCCATTATCATTGCCTCCCCATCATCATCATTATCATTGCCTCCCCATTAATATCATCATCATTGCCTTCCCATTATCATTGCCTCCCCATCATCATCATTATCATTGCCTCCCCATTAATATCATCATCATCATTGCCTTCCCATTATCCTTGCCACCCCATCATAATCATTATCATTGCCTCCTTATTAATATCATCATCATCATTGCCTTCCCATTATCATTGCCTCCCCATTAATATCATCATCATCATCATTGCCTTCCCATTATCATTGCCTCCCCATCATCATCATTATCATTGCCTCCCCATTAATATCATCATCATCATTGCCTTCCCATTATCATTGCCTCCCCATCATCATCATCATCATTGCCTCTCCTCACCACCATCACTGCCTCCCCCACCACCATCACACATACAGCACCGCAGGCAGCACTCTCTCACATACACACACGCAGGCACATACACACACACACACACATACGCCTCACCTGTCTGGCATCCGCGCGCTCTCTGCCACAGCCGGCCGCTGAATGATGACGTCATTCAGCGGCGCTGCTGTGAGAGAGGAAGCGCCGGCGCAGGCGCCCCCTGGAGCTCAGAGCTGCGGCAGCGGAGGCACGGGGAGAGGTAAGTAATGCGCCGGCTGCTGCCGGGGCCCTGAGCAAGCGTGTGGGGGGCCCAGTGGCGGCGCTGACACCGCTAACGGGCGCCAGGGTGCCCGACGGCGAGTGGGCCCCCCGCCTGCTCAGGGCCCCGGCACTTGCCCGGGTGTGCCGGGTGCTGACGCCGGCCCTGATTCATATAATGACAGCTAGTTGTTCGTGGTCGTAACCATGGATACCTATACTGTACTACTGCAATGCCCTTCCCATGGGGTAAGCGACATATCGAATCAGAAGAACTATACTACATTTCTAATTGGAGGTGTTTGCTAATATTATTATTATTATTATTGCACCCATTATATATTTGGGATAGGATCTAGGAGATGGCAATAACCCTTTAATGTATCTTTTAGCAATCATATTGGCAAAGGACTTCTTTACGACATGCGAATATTGATTCATTCCCAATGAGAGTCCAAAACTTGGTGTCCTGTCTGAGAATTCTGCAATATTTGCAGATCATTTTCTTATTGAGCATAGAATATCTAGAATATTGGTCGTATCTAGTAGAAAACACATTTATCCTGTATAATGTCAGTTGTTCGGTTTGTTACTTACAGTGTTTTCTCTAATATGAATATTGCTGTGCCGCTGCAGTAGGATCTGTGCTATCCTAGGTGGGTGTTGGCTTTGCCATACTTGTACGTGTGGGTCTGAACTACTGTGTAGTTTGGGAAATAGCTGGTATATGCCACCACTTTATCGGAACCCTTGGGGTATGTTTCACGTTCAGGATGGCAGGTGTTTTGCGTCGCCGCAAGGTAAAAGGACATGCTGCGATCTGGTAAAAGGACATGCTGCGTTAAACACACAGCGTTTCCTTACCGTGGAAACATACCCTTACCGAGCGCCTTTTAATCTTTCTCTGTAATCTTCACCCAATATCTTGACCAATGTTATATGATTTTCCCTCCTGAGATCCACAATATAATAAAGACATCAATCTTATTTCCTGCCAAGGATCATTATTGTCCTCCTTGGGTAAACATTGTATAACATCTTGTTGTGCGTCATTACAGCAGCTGGCTGGTGCTGTGCAGCTTTTCTTACTGACATCTGTTGTCACGTACTGTGGACTTACAAAAGTCCCCAGTCTAGTAGCTATGAAATACCACTGTAAGGAGGTGGTGGGGACCCTCACATGCCTCCTTCCCCTGGACGCTGTTCATATGATTGCGTGTGACACCTCATTGTTTACTAATGTCACTATACTTGTTATATACTGTTATGTGATGCATTTGTCATGTACTGTAATGTTATTATTATTATTTATTTCTATACCACCATTGATTCCATGGTGCTGCACATGAGAAGGGGTTACATACAAATTACAGGTATCACTTACAGTAAACAAACTAACAATGACAGACTGGTACAGAGGGGAGAGGACCCTGCCCTTTTGGGCTTACATTCTACAGGATGGGGGAAGGAGACAGCAGGTTGGTGGGTTGCAGCGGTTCCGGTGTTGGTTGAGGCGATATCTCCAGTAATGGTGAGGAGGCAGCAGGGTCATTGCAGGCTGTAGGCTTTCCTGAAGAGATGGGTTTTCAGGTTACGTCTGAAGGATCCGAGAGTGGCTGATAGTCGGACGTGTTGGGGCAAAGAATTCCAGAGGATGGGGGATATTCGGGAGAAGTCTTGGAGGCAGTTGGGTGAGGAGCGAATAAGTGTGGAGGAGAGAAGGAGGTCTTGGGAGGACCGGAGATTACGTGAGGGAAGGTATCGGGAGATTAGTTCAGAGACATATGGGGGAGACAGGTTATAGATGGCCTTGTAGGTCAGTATTAGTAATTTGAATTGGATTCGCTGAGGGAATGGGAGCCAGTGAAGAGATTTGCAGAGAGGAGATGCGGAGGAGTAGCGAGGAGAGAGATGAATTAGTCGGGCAGCAGAGTTAAGGATGGACTGGCCAGAGAAAAGAATGTTGCAGTAGTCGAGGCGGGAGATGATGAGGGCATGCACAAGCATTTTAGTAGATTGAGGGTTGAGGAAGGGACGGATTCTGGAAATATTTTTGAGCTGGAGGCGACAGGAGGTAGAAAGAGCTTGGATGTGTGGTTTGAAGGACAGGGCAGAGTCAAGGGTTACTCCGAGGCAGCGGACCTCCGGTACGGGGAAAGCGTGGTGTTGTCAATTGTTATAGATAGGTCAGGTAAGTAAGATCTGTGAGATGGGGGAAAGATGATGAGTTCAGATTTGTCCACATTGAGTTTGAGGAAGCGGGAGGAGAAGAAGGAGGATATGGCTGATAGACACTCAGGGATTCTGGACAGCAGAGAGGTGATGTCTGGGCCAGAGAGGTAGATCTGAGTGTCATCAGCATAAAGGTGGTACTGGAATCCGTGGGACTTTATGAGTTGCCCCAGGCCAAGTGTATAGATTGAGAAAAGTAAGGGTCCTAGAACAGAGCCTTGGGGGACTCCAACAGAGAGAGGGTGGGACGAGGAGGTAGTGTGAGAGTGGGAGACGCTGAATGTGCGGTTGGAAAGGTATGAGGAGATCCAAGATAGGGCAAGGTCCTTGATGCCAAAGGAGAAGAGAATCTGTAGTAGAAGGCAGTGGTCAACTGTGTCGAAAGCAGAGGACAGGTCAAGAAGGAGGAATATAGAGTATTGTCCGTTAGCTTTGGCTGTGAGTAGGTCGTTAGTAATTTTGGTCAGGGCTGTTTCAGTGGAATGATGGGGGCGGAAACCAGATTGTAGATTGTCAAAGAGCAAGTTAGATGAGAGATGGGAGGAAAGTTCAGCGTGGACGTGCTGCTCCAGGAGTTTGGAAGCGAGTGGGAGCAGCGATATTGGGCGATAACTGAACATAGCGGTTGGGTCGAGGGTTGGCTTTTTGAGGATAGGCGTGATTGTGGCATGTTTGAAAGCAGAAGGGAAGGTACCAGAAGTTAGTGATAGATTGAAGAGGTGGGTTAGTGATAGGATAAGAGTGGTGGCGAGATTGGGGAGGAGGTGGGATGGGATGGGGTCGAGTGCACAAGTGATGAGGTGTGATTTGGAGAGAAGATGAGCAAGCTCCCCTTCCGTGATGTTGGGTAAGGAGGTTATGGGGTTTGAGCATTGGTCAGATATACAAAGGGGTTGTGGTGGTTGAATAATAAAGACTTGCCGTGTTTGGTCTATCTTGTTTTTGAAGTGCATGGCGAAGTCCTCAGCCCTATCCCTATCCCCCTTTTGTACACTTGCTTTGGCAAAACTAATGTGTATTTAGTCCTGCCAATAAAGCTTCTTTGAATTTGAATTTGAATTTGAATTTGATAAGGGAGGTAGGAGGGGGCAGTGGTGGGCGGAGGAGGGAGTTAAAAGTATTGAACAACTGCTGGGGTTGTGGGATAAGGAAGATACAAGGGATGTAAAGTAGGCCTGTTTAGCAGAGGTGAGAGCTGATTTGAATTCAAGTGTTGCTTGTTTGAGTGCAGTGAAGTCGTCTTGTGAATGCGTTTTCTTCCAGCGCCGTTCAGCAATTCTGGATGCTTGCCGAAGCTTTTTTGTGGTGGATGTCTTTAATATGTGTTCTGCATAGAGTTAAGGTACTGTCACACTTAGGCCTCTTTCACATTTCCGGCGGGCGCCTGGCGGCGCCCCCGGCATTTTGCCGCAGCGCCGCATGTGAAAACTTTTCACACTTCCGGCGGCCAAAATGCGTTTTTTTGCCGGATGGTTTCTGATGCTTGGAGAGATAAGAAACCATCCGGCAAAAACAAAAAACGTTACATGCAGCGTTTTTTCCGGACGCCGCAATGCACATTTGCGCCGCATCCGGACAAAACCGCATGCAACGCATTGACATGCGGCGCCATCCGGCGCTAATGCATGTCAATGCGAAAAAAGCCGCATGCGGCGCATCAGATTTTCAGATGCGGCGCTGCGGCAAAATGCCGGGGGCGCCGCCAGGCGCCCGCCGGAAATGTGAAAGAGGCCTAAACGAGATCGCTAACGAGATCGCTAATGCGTCACCGATTTTATGACGCAGTAGCGATCTCGTTAGAGACTTAGCTGTGTGTGACATGTAGCAGCGATGTGGCCCCTGCTGAGATGTCGTTGATCGCTTATGAACGTTCTGAGCCGGTTTTTGGTCGCTGGTGTCCCGCTGGTGAGCCTGAATCGCTGAGTGTGACACCCTTTATGAACGACTTCACCAGCGTCGCAGGGGGGACTAGGTTTTCCCAACGACCGCAGAGGTCGTTATACAGATCGCTGATGAGATGTGTTTGGAATCACACAGCTAAGTCGCTAACGAGATCGCTACTGCGTCATAAATGGTGACGCAGTAGTGATCTCATTAGCGATCTCGCTTGCGATCTCGTTTAGTGTGGCATACCCTTTAGGTAGTGGCACAAGATGTATCATCTTGGAAAATCTATCACAGATCACCCAGATAACGGTCATTCTCTGAGAGACAGGGAGGTCCGAAATAAAATCCATAGAGATATGGGTCCATGGCCTCTTGGGCACAGGTAATGGCATTAACAAACCACTAGAGCGAGAGCAAGGTTTGGAATGAGAGCAAGTCCCACAGGACTGCACAAAGTCCCTGACATCACGAGACAAAGTAGGCCACCAAAAGGACCGACTCACCAAATCTCTGGTACCAAAAATACCGGGATGACCAGCCAATGCGGAGCAATGAATCTCTGACATAACATTCTTCCTCCACTGGTCTGGGACAAACAATTTCCCAACAGGGCAGCGTTCAGGTTTATCCTCCTGACACCCTTCCAGAGCCAGTCTCAAATTGGTCGAGATAGCGGAAAGAACTACCCCCTCTTTTAGAATAACAGCAGGCTTAGTTACCTCAGGAGAATCTGCAAAGAAACTCCTCGAGAGGGCATCCGCCTTAACATTCTTAGTGCCCGGGAGAAAAGAAACCACAAAATTAAAACGTGTGAAAAACAAGGCCCACCTGGCCTGTCTAGGATTAAGTCGCTTGGCTGATACTAGATAAACCAGGATTAGTTACTCCACCTGAAATGGTAGAGAAACATCAGGCTGACGCAGAACAGGAGCAGAAGTGAATCTCTGCTTAAGTTCCTGAAATGCAGAAACTGCCTCAGGAGGCCAATTCACCACATCATAGCCCTTTTTGGTCAAATCAGTCAGTGGTTTCACAATACCGGAGAAATTACCAATAAATTTACGATAAAAATTAGCAAAACCCAAAAATCTCTGAAGAGCCTTCAATGTAGTAGGTTGAACCCAATCACAAATGGATGAACTTTGACCGGGTCCATTTTAATAACAGACGGAGACAACATGAATCCCAAAAATGAAACCTTCTGTACGCCAAAAAGACATTTTGATCCCTTCACATACAGTGCATTTTCTCTCAAAATCCGGAACACCGTCCAAACATGTTCCACATGAGAGTCCCAGTCGTTGGAAAAAATCAAGATATCGTCCAAATAAACGATCAGAAATTTATCCACAAAATCCCTGAAAATATCATTCATAAAGGACGGGAAGACGGAAGGGGCATTAGAGAGCCCAAAAGGCATCACTAGGTACTCAAAATGCCCCTCTGGGGTATTAAACGCCGTCATTAGTGTTGAGCGATACTGCTCGATATCTAAAAATATCGTATCGAAATGGTATCGCCGATATCACTAAATATCGTCGATATCCGATTCTGATACCGGAAGTCCCATGTAAGTCTATGGGAACAAAATATCGCAACTAAAAAAAACCTTTATTTCCTTGTAAACACTAAATATACACACATAGAATACATATATATATATATATATATATATATATATATATATACATGTCATTGTGACATATATATATACATATATGTATAGTTTATACACTTCTACATAGTAAAATATCCTCTGATTCAATTGCCGGGTAAAGCCGGCTTCTGTGAAAAGACAGAAGCACCCGACATGAAATGACACTTGGTGTACATAGGGTTAACCATGTCTTTTCATGTCGTTTGCAATCTGATTTGCACAAACAATTACATCAGTCTATGTGTGCAAAATTTCACACCTGTAGGGGTTAATTAAAGGTGAAAATTCGTTGTAAAAAAACGGACTTTTTTGCTACGAATTTACACCTTTAATTAACCCCTACAGGTGTGAAATTTTGCACACTTACACTCATGTAATTGTTTGTGCAAATCAGATATCAAACTACATGAAAAGACATGGTTAACTCTATGTAAACCAAGTGTCATTTCATGTCGGGTTCTGCATTTTCACAAAAGCCGGCAATTGAATTAGCGGCTATTATACTATGTAGAAGTGTATGAACTATAAATATATATATATATATATGTGTCACAAATTTAATGACATGTATATATATATATGAGGTGTAAAATTGCTGAAAAAAAAGGCGTGGGCTCCCGCCCTATTTTCGCAACCAGACAGACAAAGCCAGTGAGTGGGGGCAGATAATAATAGCCCAGAGAGGGACCATTATTTTTGGCCCCCCCCGGCTACTAACATCTGCCCCCAGACACCCCAGAAAGGGCAAATCTCTAATTAGATTTGCCCTTTCTGGCACTTTGCCCGTCTATTCCCATTGCCCTGTAGCGGTGGCGAATGGGTTAATAAGGGGTTAAAATGACCTTGCAATTGAAAGGTCACTTTAAGCCAGGTTAATAATTGAGAGCTGTCAATTAGACAACTATCAATTATTAATCCTATTGTATGAAAGAAAAATCAAACAAACACACTTTAATAAAAAAGAAGTTTAATGAAATAATCACACAGTTTTTGACCATATTTTATTTTCCTGCTAAAACCATTTCCTCTAATAAAAATAAAATAATAAAGCAAAATTATTCTTACCAATCCGATGTACAGTCAGGTCCCACGGTGTAATCCTTCAGAAAGGGTTAATGTTTACTGCAGGGACCGCAGCTAATGCTGCAGCCTCACAGTAAACCCCCAAATGAATGAGCTCCTCTCCTGGCTGACAGGAGAGGAAGTGGAAAGCTTAATTGATTGCTTTCCACTTTCACTTCAGGTCAGCCAGGGACACAATCAGTGACGTCAGAGGGAACTGGTTAACAAAAATAGGGGATCCCCTCGAAAAAAATTGGCGTGGGGTCCCCCCTATTTTTGTTAACCAGCCAGATGAAGCAGACCGCTGAGGCCTGGTTTTTCAGGCTGGTAAAGGTACTGCCACACTTAGTGATCTCGTTAGCGATCTCAATAACGACGCAAGCTAATGCGATCGTTTTTGTGATCGTTTTAATGTCGCTAGTAGCTGCCACACTTAGTGATCTCGTTAACGACGCATAAGCGGTTAGCGATCTCATTAACGACTTTAACGGTCATTGCGATGTAAAAAACAGCGTACATCGCTCACAAAAGGTGCCAGACACAGCGATATAGGCTCACCAGCGGGACGCCAACGATCTAAATACGGTCCAGAACTCTAGTGAACGATCAGCGAGATCACAGCAGGGGCCACGTCGTTGCTACATGCCACACACGTTAGCGTCACGAACGAGATCGCTAAATAGTGACGTATTTTAGCGATCTCGTTAGCGACGCTGTTTAGTGTGGCATACCCTTAAGGATCCAATATCCATGGACCTTGCAAGCCTGATAATACCAGGCCACAGCAGTCTGCTTAGCTTGGCTGGTTAACAAAAATAGGGGATCCCCTCGAAAAAAAACGGCGTAGGGGTCCCCCTATTTTTGTTAACCAGCCAAGTAAAATGCAGACTGCTGCGGCCTGGTATTAAAAGACTGTCAAGGCTCATGGATTTTGGCCCTCAACAGCCTGATAATACCAGGCTACAGCAGCCCCACATTTGGCGCATCAAAAGATGTGCCAATTGTGGCACTTTACCCGGCTCTTCCCACTTGCCCTGTAGCGGTGGCAAGCGGGGTAATAAGGGGTTAATGTCACCGTTGATTGCACAGTGACAATAAGCCCGGTTAATAATGGAGAGGTGTCAATAAGACACCGATCCATTATTAATCCCAAAGTTATTAAATGCATAAAAAAAAGACAAAGCAAGAAAAAAGTCTTTTAATGAAATAAAAGAGACAACACACTTTTCATTTCTTTTATTGTACTCTCATTCCTGCGACGCCATCGATCTCCTGTAAAAAAGAAAAAAAACAAACCAACAGTATACCACCTGTCCGACGCAGTCCATAGTAACGACTGTCCCACGACGATCCAGCTCTGCTACATCGCAATGACAGGCAGAGCCTGTCATCGCAACGCAGCACAGCTGATTACCTGCTTCCCCGGCGGTGACGTCATCGGACTGACTGCTTTACGACCGCGATTACCCAGCAGTCACTGCAGTTATCGCGAGAAACTGCATGTGACCGCCGGGGAGAAGAGGATGGCGGCCATGAAGCAGTCCAGGCCGTGACCGCCGGAGATCTTCTGCCAGGTAAGTGCCGCTGACTCCTGACAGACCCGACCGACGGACACTGACAGTGACAGACCCGACCGACGGACACAGACAGTGACAGTGACAAATCCGATTCCGGTATTCGATATGACGAAAATATCGGTATTCGGAATCGAAAGGCCGATACAGCTAATATCGGCCGATACCCGATATTTGCAGTATCGTATCGCTCAACACTAGTCGTCATCCATTCATCACCGTGCTTGATGCGAATAAGATTATACGCCCCCCTGAGGTCAAGCTTGGTAAACCACTTTTCACTCTGGAAAATAGGTCAGAAATCAAGGGTTACAGATATTGATATTTAACAGGAGACGATAGTCAATACACGGCCTCAATGAACCATCCTTTTTGGCCACAAAGAAAAAGCCGGCGCCCAAGGGTGAAGAGGAAGGTCTGATATGACCCTTCTTCAAAGACTCCTTGATATAAGAACGCATAGCATCATGTTCAGGTACAGATAAATTAAAAAGCCGACCCTTAGGAAATTTACCACCAGGCACTAACTCAATAGCGCAATCATAACTCCTGTGAGGAGGCAAGGATGCAGACTTACTCTCACTAAACACATCAGAAAATTCGATCAAATAGTCAGGGACATCTTGAGACTGGGGGGAGGCAGAAAAAACATCTTGAGACTGGGGGGGGCAGAAAAAACAGGAGTGTCAGTACTAACACATTGGCAACCCCAACTGGCCACAGACACAGATTTCCAATCCAAAACAGGATTATGAGTCTGTAACCAAGGGAAACCCAGTACAATAATGTCATGCAAATTATGCAACACCAAAAA
>JARQOD010000003.1:101761528-101926195 GCA_033576555.1 Oophaga sylvatica
CCCTTCCGGAAAAGGGCTGCCAAAGCGTCGTCATTCCATTTGGTCAGGACTGCCCACCTACGGAATCTCTGACAGTATAACTCAGCGTCATCAAGCCCCTGATTTAATGCCAACAAGGCTTTTTCAGCTTGATCAGTGACATTAGGCCCATCGTACAATAACCCCAAGGCCTGAAAAAAATGCATCAACATCACTCAAAACAGGATCCCCAGGTATCAGGGAAAAAGCCCAATCCTGAGGATCGCCGCGCAGGAGAGAGATGATAATTTGAACCTGCTGCGCTGCATTCCCTGAGGACTTAGATTTTAAGGCAAAAAACAATTTACAATTATTTTTGAAATTCTGAAACTTAGCTCGATCCCCTAAAAACAAATCTGGCATGGGAATCCTAGGTTCCACAACAGGCAACCCAGCAAGATAGATAGCAATACTCCGAACCTCAGTGGCAAGCTGATCCACACGGCCAGACAACTGTGCAAACTCCATTGAGAGAAAAGATCCTCCCAGCACCCAGAGATACAGAGGGGAAAAAAAAAAAATGCAACAAACAGAAAAATATTTCTGACAACTCTGACAACCTTTTTTCTTTCACAATATTTTTTCCCTTCTGTGAGTACCATACAATTTTCAATTTTTAGGCCGGTGATACTGTTATGTTTCGGTAGCTGAGGAGTGCAGGTAAAAAAGGCAATACACCAGAGCAGTTGGAATCTATGAGATTGCAGTACCCTGACTAACCACACAACTAGAGGCAGCCATGGAGCGTTCCTACGTTGGTCCTAGACGCCTCGTCACAGCCTGAGAAACTAACTACACCTAAAGATAGAAATAGGAAAGCTATCTGCCCCGGAGCAGAACCCCAAAGATAATAGCAAGCCCCCAAACATGTAATGGCTGTTAGACAAGAAGAAATACTGACACAGAAAGAAAATAGAATGAGCAAACGCTGGGGCCCAAACTAACTAAATAGAAAAGGATAGGAAGGGTACTTACTGCAATCCCAGAAAACCCTGAAAGGCACCAACTCTACTAATTTCAAAAACACCTGAGATCACACGACCTCTTCCACCTAAATTAGTTCTCTGGTGTAACAAAATCAAAACAGCAGCCACTGAAAAAACTGGAAAAAGCAAAAGTACAAACATCAGTGGCTGAACTAAACTGAGAGGGCAGAAGCCCCCGGAGGGGACCCTGAAGGCCCCCACAGAAGTGCAGGACAAAATGCAAAAATATAGCACAAACACAAAAGAAGAAAATGTCTTATCTGTTAGCAGGAGATGCAGACACAACACAGCAGGCTACAAGGGAAACTGGAAAAAAGGATTCAGACCAGAACAATTGATCACCGGCAACCCTGATGGGAAGGTGACTCCCATATATAAGACCAGTCAGTAACACCTGATTCCCAGTCCTCACAATCTTCACTGGACAGACTAGCACCGCTTGTAACCACCAGAGGGAGCCTCTGCTCAGAACTCATCTCAAACCCATTCACAACAGGGTGCATTACTTTTGGATGGGGTGGCGGTAAAAAGGTGTATTACTACTGGGTTGGGGTTAAAAGGGGGTACATTACTACTGGATGTGGGTGGTGGTTAAGAAAGGGGTACATTACTGATAATTTTTGTCATTTCATTCCCCCCCCTTTGGTTGGGGCAGAGAATAGGCGGGGGAAGGGGCGGAGAATGGGTTGGAGCATGGCGCCCTCATGACTATACTATCCACCGCCCTTTTCATAAGCCAGCACGCCCCTGGCTGTGGCTATAAACCGTAATCTCCTGTTGCAAGTACAATATATACTACAATACTGTAGTATTGTAGTATATAGTACAAGCGATCAAAGCAAGGTCCATTAAGACATTGTTGGGTGAGTTTGGTGGAAAAACATGACTGTTCGCACATCAACCCCATCCAACACCTTGGGGATGAACTAGAATGAAGATGATGAGCTCGGCCTCTCCTCCATCAGAGTCTAACCTCACAAATGCTCTTCTGGATGAAAGAGCAAAAATTCCCACAGACAACTCTGAAATCTCGTAGCAATCATAATGTTGTAAAAGCTCCTGAAGGTTTAATGTATACATATCCCAATACTCTTTGTCCATATAGTGAATATGCGCGGTAGCCATCAGGGAGCTCAATGGCACTTAGAGGCTCGTGCCGTCAGTTCAAGCAGATCCGTGGAGCTCACTGATTCTGGCTGTCATCATATGATGTCAGCACTGCAGACAACTACAGACACTGGAGCAGTGGCGAGGACTCCATGATTATAGCAGAGGTTGTTTTTTTTACTACTTATTGGAAAAAAAAAATTTCTGAAATGGGTCAAACTCTTCAAAATAATAATGTTTCAGTGCAAGTAAGATATATCGGGCAGGAGATATTTAGCGCACAGAGGATTGTTCAGACTGGACACAATTATAGTAAACGCTCAGCTGTGAGAAGTATTAGATCTGTACAACATCGCAGCCCCTACAAAGAGCATGTATCTAGAAAAAAATTGTCAAACTGAAACACAAAGGCTGAAGGGTTTAATTAAAAAAACACTCCTCCTCCTCATCCTCCCATTAAAGTTTGTATCCTCTTACTATACTGCAGTCATCATATTATATAGCATTGTGTACTTACAATTTCTTCTTTTGCCTTTCTACCCAGTAAATTCTTCTCTGTTCTCTGCTTTATGTAGAAACAGAAGGTCTCTTGTCCCTGCATTTATCATTCCCCTCCTGAACCAGCTGTTCCCTTCTCCCCCCTGCCAGGGACTTTTGCAGTGACTGATGACTCGCACAGGGAAAATTGACCTCCTGTCTCTACATAGAGCTTAGCAGGATTCAGCATCAGCTTTTAATCACATGATGTCATAGACCTAATGGAAAAGAGAAGAATTAACTGGGTAGAAAAGCAAAATGAGCAATTGTAAGTTCACAGTGCTGTATAATATGGTGACTGCAATATATTAAGAGGATGAAAGTTTTGATGGGAGGTGTGCTTCTTTAAGTTATCTCTTCCATTTTTGTGTACTTAGCAATTTTTGGATCATGAGTGACTACTTCTTTTTTCCCAGTGGCACAAGACGGAGCCCATTCTCATCGTAGTGGTGGCCCCGGAGGTGACAAACTGCATCTATTAGATATTTATGGCTGATATTCCTACAGATCCAGAATATACAATGCATCTGTAAACAGGCGAAGAAGAGTTAAGTGTTTGGTCACAGTTACTTTGTGGGTGGCCATGAGACAATGGATGTGCACAAACAGTACAATCAGCATGGTGGCCCCTGTAACTGCAGATCTCATCTCATTTCTCTACTTTTATGGAGCGAAAGTCAAGTTATGATTAAAAAGAGACTTTATTTATACAAAATAGCAGTCACATTTGACACACAGATGAATGTCCCAGCACTCGCTCATGTGAATGATATTTTATTGACGCACTGTGATTGGAAGGCTCACATTATCTTGTCTCTGACACCCTTGACAATGACTCTGCTGCTCTGCAGACGCTTATCAGGCGCCCTGCAGGTGAATAACTGGTGGCACGCAAGTGACTCTTGTACTGTGCTGCAGTCAGTGCCTCCTCTCCTGTAGGGGCCCAATCATTTCCATGCTCAGAGATGTCCCGAGAATCCGCCCAAGTCCTGAGTCACATCTACCTGTCCATTCTCAAAACTGAAAAGTAAAGGTAAAAGGTTATTTACAGAACATAACTATTTTTCTTACTGTGCATCAAGTTGATTAGATGACAAAACTAAAGTGTATAGTAAAGTGGGATCCTAAATGATAGCCAGCCAACCTCAGGACACAAGGGACTGGGACAGTAAAACACTGGGCACAAGTAACTGGGACAGTAAAACACTGGACATGAGACTGGACAGCAAAACTCTGGACACAAGGGACTAGAGAGAAAAACTCTGGACACAAGGGAGTGGGACAGTAAAACTCTGGAAACAAGGGACTGGCACAGTAAAACACTGGACACAAGGGACTGGGACAGTAAAACACTAGAAACAAGGGACTGGGACAGTAAAACACTGTACACAAGGGACTGGGACAGTAAAACACTAGATGCAAGGGACTGGGACAGTAAAACACTGGACACAAGGGACTGGGACAGTAAAACACTAGACACAAGGGACTGGGGCAGTAAAGCACTGGACACAAGGGATTGGGACAGTAAAACTCTGGACACAAGGGACTGGGGCAGTAAAACACTGGGCACAAGAGACTGGGACAGTAAAACACTAGATGCAAGGGACTGGGACAGTAAAACTCTAGATGCAAGGGACTGGGACAGTAAAACTCTGGACACAAGGGACTGGGGCAGTAAAACACTGGGCACAAGGGACTGGGACAGTAAAACACTAGACCAAGGGACTGGGACAGTAAAACACTGGACACAAGGGACTGGGACAGTAAAACACTAGACACAAGGGGCTGGGACAGTAAAACACTAGACACAAGGGGCTGGGACAGTAAAACACTGGACACAAGGGACTGGGACAGTAAAACATTAGACATAAGGGACTGGGGCAGTAAAGCACTGGACACAAGGTACTGGGACAGTAAAACACTGGACACAAGGTACTGTGATAGTAAAACACTAGACACAAGGGGCTGGGACAGTAAAACACTGGACACAAATGACTGGGGCAGTAAAACACTAGACACAAGGGACTGGGGCAGTAAAACACTAGACGCAAGGGACTGGGATAGTAAAACACTGGACACAAGGGACTGGGACAGTAAAGCACTGGACACAAGGGACTGGGACAGTAAAACTCTGGACACAAGGGACTGGGATAGTAAAACACTGTACACAAGGGACTGGGACAGTAAAGCACTGGACACAAGGGACTGGGACAGTAAAACTCTGGACACAAGGGACTGGGATAGTAAAACACTGTACACAAGGGACTGGGACAGTAAAACACTAGATGCAAGGGACTGGGACAGTAAAACACTGGACACAAGGGACTGGGACAGTAAAACACTAGACACAAGGGACTGGGGCAGTAAAGCACTGGACACAAGGGACTGGGACAGTAAAACTCTGGACACAAGGGACTGGGGCAGTAAAACACTGGGCACAAGGGACTGGGACAGTAAAACACTAGATGCAAGGGACTGGGACAGTAAAACTCTAGATGCAAGGGACTGGGACAGTAAAACTCTGGACACAAGGGACTGGGACAGTAAAACTCTGGACACAAGGGACTGGGATAGTAAAACACTGTACACAAGGGACTGGGACAGTAAAACACTAGATGCAAGGGACTGGGACAGTAAAACACTGGACACAAGGGACTGGGACAGTAAAACACTAGACACAAGGGACTGGGGCAGTAAAGCACTGGACACAAGGGACTGGGACAGTAAAACTCTGGACACAAGGGACTGGGGCAGTAAAACACTGGGCACAAGGGACTGGGACAGTAAAACACTAGATGCAAGGGACTGGGACAGTAAAACTCTAGATGCAAGGGACTGGGACAGTAAAACTCTGGACACAAGGGACTGGGGCAGTAAAACACTGGGCACAAGGGACTGGGACAGTAAAACACTAGAAGCAAAGGGACTGGGACAGTAAAACTCTAGATGCAAGGGACTGGGACAGTAAAACTCTGGACACAAGGGACTGGGGCAGTAAAACACTGGACACAAGGGACTGGGACAGTAAAACACTAGACACAAGGGACTGGGACAGTAAAACACTGGACACAAGGGACTGGGACAGTAAAACACTAGACACAAGGGGCTGGGACAGTAAAACACTAGACACAAGGGACTGGGATAGTAAAACACTGGACACAAGGGACTGGGACAGTAAAGCACTGGACACAAGGGACTGGGACAGTAAAACTCTGGACACAAGGGACTGGGATAGTAAAACACTGTACACAAGGGACTGGGACAGTAAAACACTAGATGCAAGGGACTGGGACAGTAAAACACTGGACACAAGGGACTGGGACAGTAAAACACTAGACACAAGGGACTGGGGCAGTAAAGCACTGGACACAAGGGACTGGGACAGTAAAACTCTGGACACAAGGGACTGGGGCAGTAAAACACTGGGCACAAGGGACTGGGACAGTAAAACACTAGATGCAAGGGACTGCGACAGTAAAACTCTAGATGCAAGGGACTGGGACAGTAAAACTCTGGACACAAGGGACTGGGGCAGTAAAACACTGGGCACAAGGGACTGGGACAGTAAAACACTAGACACAAGGGACTGGGACAGTAAAACACTGGACACAAGGGACTGGGACAGTAAAACACTAGACACAAGGGGCTGGGACAGTAAAACACTAGACCCAAGGGACTGGGACAGTAAAACACTAGACACAAGGTACTGTGATAGTAAAACACTGGACACAAGGGGCTGGGACAGTAAAACACTGGACACAAATGACTGGGCAGTAAAACACTAGACACAAGCGACTGGGGCAGTAAAACACTGGACACTAGGTACTGTGATAGTAAAACACTGGACACAAATGACTGGGCAGTAAAACACTAGACATAAGGGACTGGGGCAGTAAAACACTAGACGCAAGGGACTGGGGGAGTAAAACATTAGACATAAGGGACAGGGGTAGTTAAACACTGGACATAAAGGACTAGGGCAGTAAAACACTAGATGCAAGGGACTGGGGCAGTAAAACTAGATGCAAGGGACTGGGGCAGTAAAACACTAGATGCAAGGAACTGGGGTAGTAAAACATTGGACACAAGGGACTGGGGCAGTAAAACACTGGATTCAAATGACTGGGACAGTAAAACACTGGACACAAGGGACTGGGACAGTAAAACACTAGCCACAAAGGACTGGGACAGTAAACAGTGGACACAAGGTACTGGTGTGTGGCCCAGCTGCGCAAGGCACACATGTCTCCTGGAGAGTGCACAAGAAGGTAACTGTAAAGCCTGATATTCATTCACGCACACTTCTCAGCATTGCCACTAGAGGCATTTCAGACTATTTAGTAGTGTGACGTAGCAATAGTGATTCATTCAAGTTCCTGTCTTTGGACAGAGAAGATCAGTTTAGTTTCTGTTTCAGTCAGAGACAGACGGAAGGAGAGGAGAGTTCAGTCTTGGAAGGAGAGGAGTGAAGACTGATTCCTGACAGAGCTCAGATAGTTCATCTTATGCAGAAGTGGAGGCTGGTACGAGTAGACGGACTTACTCTAGCCTAGTCAGAACTATATCTGAATCTGAAGCTGTTACTCAGAACAAGCTGCCTGTGTTCCTAAGAAAGTGGAAAGCAACTCTCAGAGCTACAGCATTTATACAGTCTGACGAAGCGTCCTGTGAGCTGCTCTGGACAGAGATCTGTGAAGGAAAGAAGGAAAGGGATTACAGCAGTTATACCAACGAGTCAACTGAGAACAGGTCAGTGAGCACTGAAGGAAAGCTGACCTTTATACCATTGCTACACGTGCTTATGTTAAGGGCGAGAGCAGCGCGAAGGGCGAGTGGTAAAAGAAGGACAAGTGACATAGGTGACAGATCACCTTCACTAAATTGACCGGACACCGGGGTCCGAAGCGTTGCTAGTGCTTCACGCCTAGTAATAAGAAAACCGGAGGCCTTGCTGGACTTCAAGTCGCAGAAGGTAGCCCTAAGCGCCAAACCAAACACATGGCACAAACATGTCATCTAAACAGAAGCATAAATATCAGGGTATAGCAGATACTATGGGCCCAGCAACTAAGGGAGTCAACTCTACCGAGAGGTGATATGCAAAAAGTGATAACAAGGCAAAAATGGGGAAATGGGTACAGATCCATGGAAAACAGAGCAGAGACCAACAAATCCAAGTCATCTGTGTCCTGGTGGAGCAGGGCTGCATTGAAAGTCTATCTGCCTGGACTCAGGAGCCAGGTTACTTGGTACACCCCTGACTCTAAAGATAACTAGGGGCCTCTATATCAGATTCCAGGCCATTATAATTTACATTTCAAAGCTTGCTGAGCTCAAACTTTCTTGTGTTCCCTGCTTGTTCAGAGTCTCATTTGTGATTTTTCTGGTGATGTTCATTAATGTAACCCAACCATCCTGGACCCAGGATATTCCCAGATTTCGGAGATCAGTAGCATGTCCCCATTTTAACTGTTTCTGGTCAGCAATATGTGTCCCTCTTTCTTGATTTCCAAAATTGAGAAGTATAATGTAAAATTGTGAGGACTCAAGGAGGATGCCAACAAGCCACTTAGTTTTGGTCAGGGAGGTAAAATGTTGTAACAGGACAGAAAACTTTGCTTTGTGTTGGGAAAGCCTAATTTTGGATATCAATGCTGAACAAACAACTGGAGGGATGGATCATCAGTGTTGGTGCAGTAGACATATAGATAAATGATCAAGGTGAGGATGCTGGGGGCATTGGGGACACAATCACCTAGCAGCCATCACCCTCCTCCATCTCTCTAAGGATTGAGACTCATAGATTCAGTATTACGATCAGCATCTTACCTATTTCTATGGGTACGTCTCCATATACTGTAAGATCAAGAGTGGACACAGACAGAAGAGACCCAAGTACAACAATACATGGGCCCCTTGCAGAACAATAGCTCATTATGGTGCACAATTCCTCCAGCATTGGAGGCGATAGTAGCCCAATTAACTCTTGGGCCCACTGTGTATGATGGGAGTAAGGCCTCTTTCACACATCCGGCGGGCGCCTTGCGGCGCCCCCGGCATTTTCCCGCAGCGCCGCATCTGAAAATCTTATGCGCCGCATGCGGCTTTTTTCGCATTGACATGC
This sequence comes from Oophaga sylvatica, assembly GCA_033576555.1. Classification (NCBI taxonomy): domain Eukaryota; kingdom Metazoa; phylum Chordata; class Amphibia; order Anura; family Dendrobatidae; genus Oophaga; species Oophaga sylvatica. The sequence goes on from JARQOD010000003.1 coordinate 101,770,301, forward strand.
ATTAGCGCCGGATGGCGCCGCATGTCAATGCGTTGCATGCGGTTTTGTCCGGATGCGGCGCAAATGTACATTGCGGCGGCCGGACAAAACGCTGCATGTAACGTTTTTTGTTTTTGCCGGATGGTTTCTTATCTCTCCAAGCATCAGAAACCATCCGGCAAAAAAACGCATTTTGGGCGCCGGAAGTGTGAAAGCTTTTCACATGCGGCGCTGCGGCAAAATGCTGGGGGCGCCCGCCGGATGTGTGAAAGAGGCCTAATATACACCTATTAGCTGTAACAAACCACTTATAGGTGAAGTGGATAATATTGTCTCCTGTCAGGGTGGATATATTATACGTGATGTGTTGGAAGGAGTAAAAATGGGTCAGTGTAAGCATCTGAAGGAGTGTGACAAGGGGCCAATTGTGATGTCTACACAATTTGGTCAAAGTATCTCCAAAATTGCAGGTCTTGTTGGGTGTTCCCAGCATGTGGTGATTAGTGCCTGCCAAAGGTCGTTGAAGGAAGGACAATCTGTGAAAGGCTGATGGGGAATAAAGAATAGCCAGTTTGGTCCAAACCCACAAACTGAAACTCAAAAAGCTGGAAAAGTTTTTGCAGGCTGTGATATAAAAAGTTTTCAGACCATGCAAAGCATCACAGCTTGCTGTATATGGGTCTGCGTAGACACAAGCGGCTCCTCAGAGTTACTATTTTGACCGTTTGTCCATAATGGAAAACACCTACAATGGGCACATGAGGATAAGAAATGGACCATGTGAAGAAAACTGCTTGATTTAATGAATCAGATTTTCATTTGTGAATGACTGGGTGCATCTTTTATTTAGGGAAGAGATTGCACCCGGCTGAAGGAGACAATGAGGTGCTTTGGTCAGTGTTTTGCTGGGAAACCTTGGGTCCTGGAATTTGTTTGGCTATGACATGTACCACCTACCAAAACACTGTACATGTAGGAGATGGACCGAGTTAGTGATACTTTTCACGTGTCGGAGCCGGAACCAACAGGGCTGTCACCATTGTTGCCAGGGTAAGGACTTTCTGACTGGTATGGACCTTTGCACCTGACTGTGGGGGGTGGGTCAGATATAAAAGAGACTGAGCCCGTCAGAACGGGGCTTCTGGTGGGAAGACAGCGTGTGCGACAGGAGAAGGTTGACTTCCTCCCTGCAGCTCAACACCAGCTAGCAGGCCCGCTCTGTACATGTTTATCCCCCACGCATACTGACTGTGCACCACCAGAGACTGTTACTACTGTTGCTTCTGACTCTAGGAAATCTGACCGGTCCATACCGCTGACTGTGGCCAGCGCTCTACGTGGGATTCACCAGGCGGTACATGTTAATTCAGGTACCATGACCGAGGCCTGCACTCAGGGACTCTGTATATCCACCGCGGTGCCGCACGCATCCTCTTGTGCAGAACCCCGTTCCAGGACCAAAGGACTACGTTTGAAGATACCAAGATGCGTCGCCACCGTAAAGAAGCAGTGCCTCACCTATCTTCGGGACCAATACAGAGAATGCTCCCATTACCTTCGGCGCCATCGAGGGATATTCCAGCCACCTTCGTCCGGGAACCGCAGACTGATAAGTTAACCTGTTATTTGCACTTCCATTATCGTGATATTATTGCATATTCTTGTGACTCACATACTCTCTTAACTTCTTCCTGCGTGGAGTATTCACTGTTATAATATTCTTTATAAAAAGAAAACCTGTTAACTCTTGCTCTGCCTCCTGCTCGTTACTGCATCCCGCATTCCTGCTTGATACCTTACATACAGACCAAGTCCTCCCTTCATGGTACCTAGTAGCAGTGCCCTCTTTCAGTAGGAAAATGCCCCTGCCACACTGCACATCTTGTTCAAAAATGGTTGGGAAACATAATAAAGAGTTCAAGGTGATGCCTTGTCTCCAAACTCAGTGCTGACACCGAACAAGCAGAAATCAAAAGAAAACTGCAAGAAAAGTAAGTGCAGCTCTGGAGTATAAGGTATGTTTCCACGGGCCGGATTACATCCGGATTAGCTGCGGATTGAACGCTGCGTACAGCCGCAGCGTTAAATCCGCAGCGTCCAGATGTTACAGCATAGTGGAGGGGATTTGATGAAATCCCTTCTCCACTATGCATGCGAACACACATCCGGCGGCCCTGCGTTTCCGGACATGCGGCGCGTCTCCACACGGTAAATAACACAGTCCTATGTATAAGGTGCGTCGATTCTGGATGTGTTCAATGAACACATCCGGAATCACCGCGCGTACAGAAGGGGGCGGCGCTTTGGGCGGAGCGGGGTTTCAGCTCCGTTCAAAGCGCCGACATTATGGCCCGTGTAGACAAGCCCTAATACAGGCTCAGACAATATACGCTGCCCAAACCCAACAGTAACTTGAAGATGAAGATAAGATGAAGATCTGATGTGTATATGGGGCTTTCAATCTGACCCTTTACTGCAGCTGTGCTTGCATTTTAGAGGTATTTTAAAGGACCAGAAATGGCCAATGGACACAGCCAGAGCCTAGCAAGGGTACCATGAAATAGTTAACCTCTTTACCACTGTAGACCATTAGGGATAATGAATTCCTCACTGTGGACCACACAAGATTTCAACATTTTCAATCTTCTTTGAGAGGACCACGCCTGCAGAAGAACATTCTTTGGTGCAATTTTGTATGGTCATCATTCCATCTACATTTCTAATAACATAGATTTGGAATTACAGCGTTTCTTTGTAGCTGCTATTTACAGCTTATATCCCCGGGTGTCAGAAGGAGGGGCTGGATCTTTTTGCGGCACCTCATCTATACACCTAAGATGTTTCATCTTGCGAGTTGCACCTGAGGACCTTCTATCTAAGAGGTCTACTTTCCATACCATACCCATATTCACACAGCAGATTTACGCTACTGTGTGGCCCAGCTGCGCTTGGTACACATGTTCCCTGGAGAATGCACAGAAAGGTAATCACAAATATCTGATAAGCACACAACACTTGACATTTTTTCCTGGTTCCACCAGAGGTAGCCCTTGAGACAGCAGTGAGATAAAGACAATGTAGCTGAAAGGAGTAGTCGTTGGTGTTACCTCGGGAGAGCAGACACGACATCTCTGCACGGAGTTACCACATGAGAAGCTGACATCTACTGCTGCCTGTGCTCATATTAAGGTGTGTGTAGGACGACAGGCGAGTGGAGAAAGGGAAAGAGTGACTGAGGTGATATAGCAACCATAGCTGCCTCCACTCTATACGACCGGACACCGGGTCCGAAGCTTGCTAGAACCTTCAAGGCTAGTGGGAGAAAACCGGAATCCCTGCTGGACTTCAGGTCGCAGAGGGGCCCTTCAGTGCTGATACGTAACCGAGGTTAGGAAGACGGGGGTCTGGCAGGTACCGCCATAGAGACACTGTTCTGTCCACAAAAAGACCTCATCACAAGATCAGCCGGGCGTAGAAAGGAGAAGGAGTTAAACTTAGCTTCATGAAGGTTGGAAACTCACACATTAAGAAGTAAGGAGGCCTTAAACCTACACAGTGATTACCTGGATGTGCATCCTCCACCCTGAGCAGCTTCCCGGGACATACCTGCAAATACCACCAGTAAAGGTATGGAAAGAGACTGACTTGTGTGTGTCTGACTTCTTGCCTGCACCCTGCAGCGCCATATACTTAGAGGGACTAGTCTTACCTGTGGAAGACTTAACATCTTGCTGCCCAGTAACAACCCCTCTGAGGATTTACCCTGCAGCGCTGGTCATCCTGATCAGAAACCACAGGTGGCGTCACAAACTATTACTACAATCCCCTGTAAATATCCCCCTTTGAATGAGCGCCCAGGGCAACGGACCGAGCTGTGCTACTTGTGACATTCCCCATAGACTTCAATGGGCTCGGTGCCGAGTACCCCATAACCCTGGTGTTGTGCGGCTCATCTTTGGCGTCCCCGCACAGGATAAGAAGCTTACTAATGTGAGTCCTGTGTGCCTATTTGGACTGTTTTTGTGCAAAAAGACTGTTTGCTGTTTTGTGATTTTTGGCGCCAATTGTCCGCCATTGCCCGCCAAAGTACAGCGCTACAGCGCAAAGAGAAGGGGCGTACCTGCAGAAAGCGCGCGGAGTCCCGGACACGCCCCAACGCTGACGCAGCGGCAGGTCCTGTGGAGAGCTTCAGAGTGCCGGCGACGCAGGTCCTTCCCCATCGCTGTGCCTGGCAGAGCTGCAGCCTTCAGGAGAAGGTAGGCCACACTTAACTAGGGAGGGGCACAGACATGTTGCAGCCGCAAGCTGATAGCGCGGCAGAGGGCGACCGCTCCAATGACTTACCCGCCGGCGCTGCCGCGCAGGATGGAAACGCTGGCCCCTCACCCGGTCCTTTGGCCCCGATAGTACCGCTGACGCTCCCATACCTGCCTGGAGCAAAGTGGCTCCCTCAGTATAGCGGTAAGCTGGATACCCTGTCAGGGTTTAAACGCAAAATATGCAGCATAATGGACATGTACCCTATGACAGAGAAGCAAAGAGCTGCAGTAGTATTAGGACAATTGACTGGGGCTGCAGAAAGGGAAGTAGAGACTTGGACCGCTGTAGACCAGGAATCAGTGCTTTCAATTTTCTTAAAGCTACAGACTATTTTTGAGGACCGCACTGAAACAGATCTCCGGATGACGTTTTACCAATGCTCCCAAAGACCAGATGACAGTATTAGGGACTACGCCTGCCAACTACAGGGGGCCCTGCGAGCTCTCAAACAGGTTAACCCTATAAGTGCCATTAATGAAAGCAAAATGTTGAAGGAACAATTTGTACGGGGACTGAGGTCCCAAGCTGAAAGCAGGACTGTGCACTGGTGGTCCTTGGATCATCCTGACGCTACCTTTGATGCCTTAAAAGATATGGCTATAAAAGGACTGCGACCCCTGGAAAAGCCTGAGGTGGCAACCCAGTGGCAACCGGATGAAGCCACTCTAAAGCCGGCAGCATCCACCTTTTCCCCGCTGGTGGCAGAAACCAAAACGCAGGTGGCGCCCCTACTGAGTTGGATTATCTGCGCTCAGAAGTGCGCCAGCTGACTAAAAACCTGGCCGCTGTAATGAGTGCCCTGCAACTGCGGAAGGAAGAAGGAGGAAAGATCCTACTAGCCGACTGAACAGAGGATGTCCCTTGGATGAACCGGAGGAAAAGGAGGACGTCGCCCCACCGGAGGAGGACAACGCCACCCCCAGGAGCGACCCCTCATCAGCACCATCCTCGCCGAGAGATCATCTGCTACCGTTGCAACGGAAAAGGACATATAGCCCAACAGTGTCCTTTAAACGAGCAGATCCTGGGTCCGAGGGCCAACACCCAGGAATAGACTCTTCAGGCCCCTCAGACTGGAACCGCAGGTTTGTGGGAGGAAGACCCTACCTGTCCATCATCCTGGACGGGATCGCAATCCCTGCCCTGCTGGACACTGGATCTCAGGTGACCATCATACCTGATGTCCTTTATAATAAGTTTTGGTCCATGGACAGTCTCCAGCCTCCGAGCCCTGACTTTGCTGTGTATGCCTCTAATGGTCTCCCTGTTGATATACTAGGAGCCAAAAACGTGGACGTAAAGGTGGGCAGAGTGGAGCTGAAGGATCAGGGACTCTTAGTAGTAAAGACTGTAAATGAGAAAAATGGCTTAAATGTGGTTTTAGGTACTAACATTATTAGTAACTGTCTGGGAGAAGTTGTGTTTTTGCTCCAACAGCTCGCTGAAGTTGCCAAGCCGAAGCAAAAGGGAGTGATCCAGAGGGAGATTCGGGCCCTGATGTGCCAGCAGCAAGCAAAGCTGACAGATGGTGAAATTGGTAATGTACGGGTGACAGACCCGAACCCCATTGTGATACCCCCAATGAGTGAAATGCTTATATGGTGTAGAGCAGCAATAGGTCTGAGAGGACAGAACTACCAAGCCGTAGTAGAGCCCCATCGTTCAGAGCACAGACCTACACTCTTGACTGCTAGAGGGGTAGTGGAAGTAAGAAATGGGAGAGTACCAGTACGTCTTCTCAACTGGGGAGAAGATGAAGTGAATTTACCACGCTATGCCACAGTTGCTAAATTACATACCGTAGATAACAACTCTATTCTCACAACAGAGTCCTTAGCCTCCCGCCAACCAGCGGAGGATAATGACCCAGCAACCCAGGTGGAGGATTGGTGTCAGAAGCTCCATGTCGGGACAGACACCACTCCCGCCCACCAGAAACAGGGGGTACTACGGGTGGTACAGGAGTACGCACAGGTATTTAGCAAACACCCACTCGACTTTGGGACAATTAAGGGAGTTCAGCATCATATCCCTACAGGCAGCCATCCTCCCATCAAAGAGCGGTACAGGCCTATACCTCCAGCACACTACCAGAAAGCTAAGGAAATGTTGCGTGACATGAAGGAAGCAGGGGTGATAAGGGATAGTTGTAGTCCCTGGGCAGCACCTCTAGTCCTAGTTAAGAAAAAGGATGGAAGCATGAGAATGTGTGTAGATTACAGACAAGTAAATCGCATAACACATAAAGATGCATACCCTTTACCACGCATTGAGGAATCCTTAGCTGCCTTAAAAACTGCTAACTACTTTTCCACCCTCAACCTCACTAGTGGGTACTGGCAAGTAGCTGTGGCTGAGGAGGATCGGGAGAAGACGGCTTTCACCACCCCGATGGGACTCTGTGAGTTTGACAGAATGCCGTTTGGACTCAGCAGTGCCCCGGGAACGTTCCAGAGAGTGATGGAGAGCTGCCTGGGACATCTCAACTTTGAAACCGTGTTACTGTACCTGGACAACGTAATTGTGTACTCCAAGACGTATGAGGATCATCTGAAGCACCTGGCAGAGGTATTCGAGTCACTGTCCAAATACGGGATGAAACTGAAGCCTTCAAAGTGCCATCTGCTCAAACAAAAGGTACAGTACTTGGGACATATTGTCAGATCAGAAGGAGTAGCGCCAGACCCCGAGAAGGTAACTGTCATCCAGAAATGGCCGGAGCCGAAGAATCTCAAGGAGGTGCACCAGTTCCTGGGACTGACAGGTTACTACCGGAGGTTTGTAAAAGACTACACCAAGAAAGCAGCGCCTCTGCAGGACCTCCTGGTAGGACAACCCCTCAAGAGCAGAAATCCTCCATTCCACTGGGGTAAAGAACAAGCTGAGGCGTTCAAAGAGATGAAGGAGATCCTGACAGGCGATGAGATCTTAGCCTATCCTGACTACAGCCAACCGTTCCTGCTGTATACTGATGCCAGCAATGAAGGATTGGGAGCTGTCCTCAGTCAGAAGCAAAATGGCCAAGAAAAAGTCATCGCATATGCAAGCAGGAAGCTCCGGCCGACCGAGAGAAACCCAGAGAACTATAGCAGCTTCAAGTTGGAGTTCCTGGCGCTGGTCTGGGCCATTACAGAAAGATTCAAGCATTACCTAGCCTCCAGCAAGTTCACTGCTTACACAGACAATAACCCCTTGACACATCTTGAAACAGCCAAGCTGGGAGCCATGGAGCAACGTTGGATGGCTCGGCTGTCGAACTATCAATTTACAATCAAGTACAGGGCAGGCTGTAAGAACGCCAATGCTGACGCCTTGTCCAGAATGCCGCATGAATCCGACACGGAAGAGGAATTGGATGATCTAGAATCATAGAATCATAGAATCATAGAATGGTAGAGTTTGAAGGGACCTCCTGGGTCATCTGGTCCAACCCCCTGCTCAAAGCAGGATTCTCTAAATCATCCCAGACAGATGTCTATCCAGCCTCTGTTTGAAGACTTCCATTGAAGGAGAACTCACCACCTCTTGTGGCAGCCTGTTCCACTCATTGATCACCCTAACTGTCAAAAAGTTTTTTCTAATATCTAATCTGTGTCTCCTCCCATTCAGTTTCATCCCATTGCTTCTAGTCTTTCCTTGCGCAAATGAGAATAAAGATGATCCTTCTACAATGTGACAGCCCTTGAGATATTTGTAGACAGTTATTAAGTCTCCTCTCAGTCTTCTTTTTTGCAAGCTAAACATTCCCAAATCCTGCAACCGTTCCTCATAGGACATGGTTTGCAGACCGGTCACCATTCTGGTGGCTCTTCTCTGAACTTGCTCCAGTTTGTTGATGTCTTTTTTAAAATGTGGTGCCCAAAACTGGACACAGTATTCCAGATGAGGTCTGACCAAAGAGGAGTAGAGGGCAATAATGACCTCACGTGATCTAGACTGTATGCTTCTGTTGATACATCCTAGAATTGCATTTGCCTTTTTTGCTGCTGCATCACACTGTTGACTCATGTTAAGTCTGTGATCAATTAGTATACCCAAGTCTTTTTCACATGTGCTGTTACTTAGCCCTATTCCTCCCATTTTGTATATGCTTTTTTCATTTTTATTGCCCAGATGTAGTACTTTGCATTTTTCCCTGTTAAAATCCATTCTGTTAGTTGCTGCCCACTGCTCCAGTTTATGTATATCTTTTTGAATCCTCTCTCTCTCTTCTCTAGTATTAGCTACCCCTCCTAGCTTTGTGTCATCAGCAAATTTGATCAGTTTACCCTCAATTCCTTCATCTAAATCATTGATAAAGATGTTGAACAATACAGGGCCCAAAACAGAGCCTTGTGGTACCCCACTTGAGACATTCTTCCAACTGGATGTGCAGCCATTTACAACCACTCTTTGGGTCCGATCACTAAGCCAGTTATGAATCCACCTAACAGTTGCCTTGTCCATTCCATACTTAGTCATTTTTTCAATAAGGATTGTGTGAGATACTTTGTCAAATGCTTTGCTGAAGTCAAGATATACTATATCTACAGCATTTCCCTGATCCACCCAGTCAGTGATTCTGTCATAGAAGGAAATTAAGTTAGTCTGACATGACTTATTAGTTACAAACCCATGCTGACTCTGTTTAATCACTTCATTCTTATCCAGGTACTTGCATACATGTTCTTTAATAATTTGTTCAAAGATCTTTCCTGGTATAGAAGTCAGACTCACCGGCCTGTAGTTCCCTGGGTCCACCTTCTTCCCCTTTTTGAAGATAGGAACAACATTTGCTCTTCTCCAGTCTTCTGGGACTTCTCCTGTTCTCCAAGAATTTTCAAAGATTATGGACAGTGGTTCAAGAATTTCTTCTGCTATCTCCTTCAGTACCCTGGGGTGTAATTCATCTGGACCTGGAGACTTGAATTCATTTAGGTTAGCTAAGTGTTTCCTCACTGTCTTTCTGTTTATAGATATCCTGGATTCTTCTATTCCTTTAATAGGACAGTGAAGATCAGTTGATGTTACATTTCCTTTCTGAGAGAAAACAGATGCAAAATAGGAATTTAAAAGTTCAGCCTTCTCAACATCCTGACTTACCATTTCATCATTTTCATCCTGTAAAAATCCTATAGCATATTTGACTTTTCTTTTACTTTTGACGTATCCCCAAAATCCTTTTTTGTTGCTTTTGACGTCACTTGCAAGCCTTAATTCATTGTCAGCTTTAGATAATCTGATTTGTGCCCTGCAGGTTCTGCAGACGGCATTATTCTTCTTTAGATATGCCTCCCTCTTTCCATTTAATAAACATTTCTTTCTTCCTTTTTAGCATGTGTTTAAGTTCTATGTTCATCCATCCTGGTTTCCTTAAATGCTTCCCATTCTTCCCTCTTTTCGGAATTGTTAACGATTGTGCTTTGAGAATCTCATTTTCAAGATTTTCCATCCTTCCTGGACATTTTTGTCCTTAAGGATATCCAGCCATTGGATCCCTCCAATTCTCTTTCTGAGTTCCTTAAAATCTGCCTTTCTGAAATCTAACCTTGACGTCTGAGTCTTCACAGGTCTTCCTCCTCTTGTTATCCAAAATTCTAAAATAGCATGGTCACTACCTCCTAGGGTCCCAGCCACTCTTACCTCCTCCACCATTTCCTCCCTGTTTATGAGGATTAGATCCAAGGTAGCAGATCCCCTTGTTTTCTCCATTACCTTTTGGAAGATAAAGTTGTCAGCAAGAGAGGATAAGAATTTCCTGGACCTGTTAGTTTTGCCTGAGAGAGATTCCCAACAAATGTCTGGATAGTTGAAATCTCCCATGACCACTATGTCATATTTTTGGAGAACTTGGCAATTTGATGCATAAAGAGTTCATCCATATCTTCAGCTTGCACAGGCGGCCTGTAGTAAATGCCTACAATGGTGTCCTTTCCATTGTTCTGTCCTTGTATTCTTACCCAAACAGTTTCCACAGAACTCCCAGTCTCTGAAGCTTCAATCTCTGTGCAGATATACGCTTTTCTAACATACAATGCAACACCTCCTCCTCGTTTATCACGTCTGTTTCTTGCAAATAAGTTGTAACCTTCTAGCCTTGTATTCCAATCATGTGTATCGTCCCACCAAGTCTCAGTGATTCCAATGACATCATATTTCTTCTCCTGCGTTAGTAGCTCCAGTTCTCCTTGTTTGTTGCCCATGCTTTGTGCATTCGTATAGAAACACTTTAGTTTGTGATTGGTTTCTCTTTCTTCAATATTTTTATTATGTAGATTTTTTTGTCTTTGTTCTTCCCCTTCACTTCTAATAGCAGAGTTCTCAATAGCATTTGTCAGGTGTATGGCTTTTGCTGGCGTTTTGCTTCCCTTCCCACATTGTTCTAGTTTAAAGCTCTCCTGATGAGTGTAGCAAGGCGACTTCCAAATACATGTTTTCCAGTCTTCGTAAGGTGCACCCCATCTCTAGCAAGTAGTCCATCGTACAGGTAATTCACTCCGTGATCCAGAAATCCAAATCCTTGCTGACGGCACCATCGATGTAGCCAGTTGTTCACCTGCAGAATCTTATTCCACCTCATTGTTCCATGGCCATCCACTGGAAGGATGGAGGAGAAGACCACCTGCGCTCCCAGTTCTTTCACTTTCTTACCTAAGTTTTCAAAGTCACTGCAGATGGTTTCCAGGTCACTTCTTGTGGTGTCATTTGTCCCCACATGTATTAGCAGGAATGGGTAGTCATCTTTAGGTCTGAAGAGTCCTGATATCCTGTCAGACACATCTTTAATTTTTGCACCTGGAAGACAGCACATTTCTCTTGAGGTTATATCTGGTCTGCAGATAGCAGCCTCTGTTCCTCTCAACAGGGAATCCCCCATGACAACAACTCTCCGTTTCTTCTTCACAACATTTTTCTTTCTCCATTCAGGAGGACTCTGAGGGTGTACAAGGTTACTCTTTGTGGGCAAAGTCTTATCCTGATGTATTTCTTCATCGTTCTCCTGTGTAAGAGCCTGGTACTGGTTTCTGAGCAGAATTGGTGCTGACTGCCTCCTGATCCTCCTGCTTCTCTGGGTCACATGCTTCCATTCCTCTGTTTCTTCAGTTGCACTTCAAATTTCTTCTCTTTCTGTACCATGAAGAGATAATTCTGCTCTGTCTAAGAACTCTTCACCTTCCTTAAGGGTCTTCAATGTAGAAGAGATCGAGCTACCTGCATTCCACAGAAATGGGATGATCCACGAGCAACGAGCCTACAGAAGGCAGTGTGGTAAGACGTTAAACCCTTTACCTCACCACAGCTGGAAGGAGACCCAGAATAGTGACCCGGTTGTCAGCCACATCAAGGAACTGATAACTCAGGAAGGTTCCTCCTTGGAGAAGGATGCGTCTCAACAAGCAAAGCAGCTGTGGAATGAGAGAAGCCGGCTGTTCATCTACCGAGAGAAGCTGTGTCGAAGGTACGTCAACCCCAGAACCCATGAGATGGTATGGCAGATAGTAGTGCCAAGAACAGACATCCAGATGGTGTTGGAAGCCTACCACGATCGAGCCGGGCACTTTGGCTGGAAGAAGCTGGAAACCCTGCTGAAGTGTCGTTTCTACTGGGTGGGAATGCGAAGTTCCATCGAGAAATGGTGTAAAAACTGTGCGTCCTGTAGCCTCCGAAGAAAAGACTACAGTAGCCAGAAAGCACCCCTGCAGCCCATCAAGACGACTCGTCCCTTGGAGATCGTGGCCTTGGACCATGTAAAGTTGTCACCAAGCAGGACAGGATACTCATATGCCCTGACAATGGTGGATCACTACTCCAGGTTCCTGGTGGTCGCCCCTGTCAAAGATCTGACAGCTGAAACAGCAGCAAAGACGTTTCAGGCGTGTTTCTGTAGACCCCATGGATATCCAGAGCAAGTGTTAACTGATCAAGGTCCTGCCTTCGAAGCCGAGTTGTTTAAGGAATTCTGTCACTTGTACGGGTGTAAGAAGATAAGAACCACACCGTACCACCCCCAAACCAATGGTCTCTGTGAGAAGATGAATCACATAGTCATTGATCTGCTGAAGACGGTACCACCTAAGGAGAGGAATAGGTGGCCAGACTTACTACCTGACCTGGTAGATTTGTACAATCACATACCGGTGAGTTCCACCAACTGCACTCCAGCCTACCTTATGCGAGCAAGACCAGGAAAGCTGCCCATGGATTTGGAACTTGGTGTTGTAGAACCAGAGGCTGATGTTACTACTGAAGATTGGGACACAAACAGACAAGAACAGTACAGGAGAGTACAAGCCTGCGTGGAAGATAGTCTCAATAAAGTAAGGGAAAAGCAAGAGGAGAACTACAACAAAAGTGCGCCAGCTAAGCCTTTTATGCCTGGAGAAGTTGTGCTAAAAAGAAAAAGAAGAATGCACAAATTGGATGATCAGTGGGAACAAGAGCCATATGTCGTGCAAAATTCCAAATTTGACAACAGGAAAACCTGTACCATTAGTAAAGATGGAGGAAAAACGAACACCACGGTATCCAGAGACCACCTAAAACTGTGTCCAGACATGTTAAAACTTCCCGAGGAAGAACTTGTTATGGAAAAAGAGAAACCAGGTGAAGTCATACATACGGACCTAGGAGATTTTCCTGCAGATTGGCCTTGTATCGGGGATGCTGTGATTGTTCCAGTACTTCAATTTTACCAACCACAAGAAGCGCTTCAACGTCCAGTTGAGCCAGTTGCTGCAGCAGAAGAAATAGTTCAAGAGGAACCTGCTCCTGTAGCACCTCTAGAAGTAGAGTTTCAAGAAATGGAACCTCAAGACGTGGAACTACCAGAAGAATCCCCTGGCGAAACAGAACCGCATCGCCCAGCCACAAGTATGCTTGCCAGATCCCTAGAGAGGTTAAGGCAGTATTACAGTTTGCCAGCACGCAGGACAGATAGGCCAGAGGCTACTATACCTGACACCACACCACGTAGGTCAGTACGCATGACAAAAGGAAGGTTACCTGTTAGGTACCAAGAGTAGTCCTAGCAAATTAATCTAGTATGACCCAGACAGGGTTTACTTAATTGTACAAAGTTATGGAAAATTGCACTTTATTGAGAATGTTATATGTGAAATGCTGTTTTGAAGGACTGCGTGCTGAGGACTCTTGCAGCACAGAACTTTAGTTGTAAATAGTTAGCACTTCGGTGCCCCATCTTGGTTTTACATAAAGCCATACTACCTCAGAAGAAAAACCCGTATGGTGTGGCCTTGAGTGAGGTCTGCAGCAACAAAGTCCTGCAGCCCACCCAAGACCCACGTGGGAGTTTTTTTTTTTTTTTCTATTTCAGCCCGGAAGTGCTGACGATAACTAGGGGGGGATGTGTGGCCCAGCTGCGCTTGGTACACATGTTCCCTGGAGAATGCACAGAAAGGTAATCACAAATATCTGATAAGCACACAACACTTGACATTTTTTCCTGGTTCCACCAGAGGGAGCCCTTGAGACAGCAGTGAGATAAAGACAATCTAGCTGAAAGGAGTAGTCGTTGGTGTTACCTCGGGAGAGCAGACACGACATCTCTGCACAGAGTTACCACATGAGAAGCTGACATCTACTGCTGCCTGTGCTCATATTAAGGTGTGTGTAGGACGACAGGCGAGTGGACAAAGGGAAAGAGTGACCGAGGTGATATAGCAACCATAGCTGCCTCCACTCTATACGACCGGACACTGGGTCCGAAGCTTGCTAGAACCTTCAAGGCTAGTGGGAGAAAACCGGAATCCCTGCTGGACTTCAGGTCGCAGAGGGGCCCTTCAGTGCTGATACGTAACCGAGGTTAGGAAGACGGGGGTCTGGCAGGTACCGCCATAGAGACACTGTTCTGTCCACAAAAAGACCTCATCACAAGATCAGCCGGGCGTAGAAAGGAGAAGGAGTTAAACTTAGCTTCATGCAGGTTGGAAACTCACACATTAAGAAGTAAGGAGGCCTTAAACCTACACAGTGATTACCTGGATGTGCATCCTCCACCCTGAGCAGCTTCCCGGGACATACCTGCAAATACCACCAGTAAAGGTATGGAAAGAGACTGACTTGTGTGTGTCTGACTTCTTGCCTGCACCCTGCAGCGCCATATACTTAGAGGGACTAGTCTTACCTGTGGAAGACTTAACATCTTGCTGCCCAGTAACAACCCCTCTGAGGATTTACCCTGCAGCGCTGGTCATCCTGATCAGAAACCACAGGTGGCGTCACGAACTATTACTACAATCCCCTGTAAATATCCCCCTTTGAATGAGCGCCCAGGGCAACGGACCGAGCTGTGCTACTTGTGACATTCCCCATAGACTTCAACGGGCTCGGTGCCGAGTACCCCATAACCCTGGTGTTGTGCGACTCACTACATTTTAAAACATGGGACAAAAAAAACCCAAGTAAAAGGAGGAAATCTTTCCAAACTGAGCCATAGGAAGGTCTGCACTGACTCCTGTATAGAAAAAGTGCCCCCAAAAGGTATACTTAAATTTAATCCAACTGCTTCCAACGTTTAGCAACTTGTTGCAGTACCATGCAGGTCCCAATACGACCTTGATAACTTGTAGCGCCATACAGTGATTGTTATGCTGTGACCAAAGTTGACATGTACCCCAGGCTCGGACTGGCACATAGGGTAACAGGGCAATCCCCCGGTGGGTCCCCAACCCCACTGTGTGGGCAGTACTTGGCATAATTCACTTGATTTGCTCCGTACATAAAAAAGCAGCATCTCATCATTCATTAACCAAACTACCCAGTTTATCATTATATAGAAATATATGTTAATTTGTGAATAAGGGTAGAGTAATAATTGTATGCAGGTGAAAGGTAGGCCTCACAAAGTCAATGCTACTGGTTGGCCCTTGGCACCCCAGTCCGACACTGATGTACCCCCAACCTTATGATGATACCAGAGAAACTTCTGTGCTTTAAATCAGAGTTCCCCAACTCCAATCCTCAAGGCCCACCAACAGGTCATGTTTTCAGGATTTCCTTAGTGTTGCCCAGGTGATAATTGCATCACTGTTTAAATCACTGTTGAACTTATCAACCTTAATATTTAGATATGAGCAAATCAATTCGCAGGAGCCTTTTTCAGTGGCCATGCCAGTAGTATTCCATAGCTGTTGGACGGCGTCCCTGAGAACAGCTGCCTACCTACCAGCATCCCTGGTTCCTCTTCTGATCATCTAGAATGGTGCTAAGTCATGCGTGCATCGTTCTGTAATGATGACATCACATCAGGCCTATTATTTAAAAGGAATGCCAGGGATTCCTGCAGGTAGGAGGCTGTTTGCATGGCTCTGGGCCAGCAGCCATGGAATAATGATGGAATAATAACCAGGATCCTTTGAATCGATTCTGTCATCTCTAAAAATTTTAAAACCACCTTCCAAATATTGTGTGGATCCCCTGTGGCCAAAAGAGATCTTGATCTGTGAAGGCATGGTCTCCACAAGACCTCTGAAGGTGCTATGTAGTATGTAGTATCTGGCACCAAGATAATAGCAGTAGATCCTTTCCTTACTGTAAGTCCAAGGAGTTGTGGCTTTTACTGCGCAAGTGACATTCACGTCACCGCTATTCCCGTGCATACGCAATAACAGCCACAACTGCGCGCTCTACCCGCGCATTTGCAGTAACGACGTGGCTGTTACTGCGCCTGCATGGGGATTAGCTGTGACATCTAATTTCACTGCTCTCGGGCCTATTTCTAGTCATATGTGCTAGAGTCACTGTTGGGTGGGATCAAAGCAGATGGTCTAGACTTTGCTACCTCCACACATTAATGAGTTTTGGGCAATCATGACGTTGGCACAAACTCTCCAGTTGTTCTTTCTTGTATATCTTTTGGTAGGTACTAACCAATTCCTACCGCCTACATAAGACCTGAAGTTTTGGAGATAGCCCAACCCAATTGTCTAGACATCGCAAAGTGTTCCTTGCCAAAGTCATTAATTTCCCTACACTTGCCCATTTTCTTGCTATCAGCGTGTTGACTTCTAGAATAGGCTGGTAACTTGTGCCTAATATTTCTTACCCATTGTTGCCAGAAAACGAAAGTTAGGCTACTTTCACACATCAGTTTTTTTGTGTCAGGCATAATCCGTCGAATACCTGAAAGGACGGATCCGGCGCTGATTTTGGAAAAACTGATGCAACGGGTCAGTTTTCTTGCTGGATCCGAGCTGGAGAGAGAGAGAGCTTGGTTTCCAGAATCCAGATCAGTCTTTTGTCGAATTGCACAAAAGACTGATCCGGTACCATAGAGTTGTATTATATCCGGCCGCCTGATGCGCCGCTTCAGGCACTATCAGGCGGGTCCGGTAAAAAAAGAAAACGTTGCAGTGACCGTCTTGTCCGGCCGCCGGAATGTACATTTCCGCCGGATCCGGACAAAAACGGATGCAACGCAACGACATCAGGCGCGATCCGGCGCTAATGAAAGTCAATGACAAAAAAACGCATCCGGTACCGGATCCGTTTTTTAACAACACGCCGGATCGCGCCTGACGTCAAAAAACTGATGTGTGAAAGAGGATTAATCGTTTCGCCTTTGAGTGGCTTTATTATTATGACTGATCGGTGTCTAAGGAGGGTATAAAGGTCCATCATCAGAAAATTATGATGGCTCGCCCCCTAGTGGCCATGTGATGTAATACGACTGTGACTTCAAACGATAATTTCTTTTACTCTACTTTCTATCAGTGAATGGGAAAACCTCATTGTTTTCAGTGTTCATTTTTGACCTGACCGTCATCTATCATTTAGATTTTTTTTTTTGCAAATGCAGAGCCGAGTGATAAACCATTTTTTATTATTATTTTTATTTATTTATTAAATTGAAGGGAACAATGCCCTTTCAAGGGCTTGGACCAAATACTTTTTCTGTTTCAATAATTTTTATTAAGGTTTTTTTTTTACATAATGGCTTAGGGAAAAAGCATAAATCCCAATCCTTATAATAAAACATTATATGGTGTATATATAGGCATACATAAAATTTTGAATTTAGTATGGATAAGGGAAGTGGACAAGAAAGGATAAATAAGGGGAAGGAAAGGAGGAAACTTAATACAAGGGGAAGGGGGAATGATATATAGAAGGAAAGAATGGCCCACATACTTTTTAAAGCTGCCGACAAAAAATGAAATTTTCACCAATGATTCCGGGAACAATATGGTGCTGACGCTAAAGTGACTTTTCAATTGAAATGAATGGAAGTCACATAAACCTTCCCATGGGTTGACCTCGCTCTTCATGCTTAGTTGGTCATACATGATTTCTCTTGGTAGCTATGAGAAAGATATCTCCATACGGATCGGTATCCATAACCCATTGTGTCCTGTATAATGTTTTACAAAACCAAGCTCTTCTGCGAGTTCCTTGTGTCATAAAAAGTTGTCTGAAAAAGGTAACGCTCTGTTATTCTAAGCCTCTGTTGGGAGCGATGTGAGGAAGTCCTGACACCAGTAATGGACTCTCATAGTTACTTAGCCTTCAATTAAAAGCTTAAACCTCAACCTCTGCTATAAACAGGATTAGGAAAGTTTAGGCTACGGAAAAGCTAAAAAGCTTCAGCGGTTTTATTAGACCTATTTTTACCAGCCTCGTTTGATCGCTTGACGTGATGTGACGCGGAATATTTTGCCATTTTCTGTTTTTCAGAGCATTATAATAAATCACACACTGCTTTTACGATGGAGGGAGTTTCTACAGACATTGGAAAAACATGTGACAATAGAGGGGTCCCTGACTGAGAGAAAACCCCCCCTCCCCGGGGGCAGATTATTTAAAATGAAAAAAAAAAAAAAAGTCCTTAACTCACCCTCCCCTGGTCCATCTCTGAATCGCTGAGTCTCTGCGGCCGTTCCCAGTGTCTGTTACTGTCTGCAGCGCTGATGTCATGTCAACATCGCTGCAGCCAGTCACTGAGCAGCTCAAGCCATCTACTCTGGCACAGACACTGAGCTCAATGATTGGCTGCAGCGCTGCAGACGTGACGTCACCACTGAGGACAATACCTGACACTGGGAGCAGTTATAGAGACTCAGCACTTGACCCAATGACGGTGCATAAGGCACAGCTTTTTGTTTTTTTCATAAACAAAAAAAAAATCTTTAATTGTATGTAGCGTTTCATTCTGTTGCCCTCTAAAACCCATCCGTTATCATTATTTTTCTTCTTGCCTCTTTTCTTTTCTATTATATGATACAGATTATCTACTTTATCGCTCCTCAGTCAACGTCTCAAAGTCGCACTCACAACTGAGGAAGTTGTATTAGCTGGCAAGTTGGAGGTCTCCTAGTCGAGTAAAATGATGGGGATCCTAAAGGGAGATGATCCAAAAGGGCATTTGAGTGGCTGATAAAAATAAATAAATAAATAAATGATAATAATAATAAACTAGCTTGGCCCGTGCAAAATTTTCACACATTGGTGGTCGGGGGCACAGGCAATTTCAGAAAAAGCAAGCTGGTCAAATGTAAATGTATTTCATGAGATGATGAACACAGACAGGTATTTATATCTGTAGCTTGGTAATACAATACATTGGTTTGATAAGTAGAGGCCAAAAAATGTCTTCCTGTTGAGGCGCCACCTGCAGGTCATTGTGTCTTTCTGCAGGTTTATAAGAATTAATGTTTAAATTGTATTTAGTGATAAAATCGTGAATGTGTGGTTTGTTTGGCTCTTTTCTTGCTGAAGGGGGCAAGTTTACCTTTCAAATGGTGTATCATTTGTGTGTGTGGGGCGAAGTAATCAGTGAAAAAGCAGTGCATGTATACAAATGTGTTTGCATATGTGACTCACCATTTGTATGTGTGGTCGAAGTAATCACCGAAAAAGCAGTGCATGTATACAAATGTGTTTGCATATGTGCCTCACCTACAGTGAAGTGTACAATCCTCCAATGTGCCTGAAATAGGCTGGGCATGCACTTGAGCAAGCTGTAAAGACCCCAAGGCAAATGTTTGGATTTGTTTGTGATGTCTCTAAGCAGCTTTGGGGTAGTGTGCTGCCACCTGCAGGTAATTTGACCTTTCAAATGGTGTATCATTTGTTTGTGTGGGTGGAGTATGAACGGAGCAAGTGTGCAATTCAATAGACAGTGCATGTTTACAAATGTGTTTGCATATGTGCCTCACCTGCAGTGAAGTGTACAATCCTCCAATTTGGCTAAAATAGGCTGGGCAAGCGGTTCGGCAAGCTGGAAAGCACCCAAGGCAAATGTTTGGATTTGTTGTGATGTCTGGAAGCAGCATTGTGGTAGTGTGCTTTGGGGTACTGTGGTGCCACCTGCAGATCATTTTTCCTTACTGCACGTTTATGAAAATTAATGTTTAAACTGTATTTTGTGATCAAATCGAGGATGTGTGGTTTGTTTGGCTATTTTCTTCCTGAAGGGGGCAACTTTACCTTTCAAATGGTGTATCATTTGTGTGTGTGGGTGCAGTATGAACGGAGATACAAAGTGATCACTGAAAAACAGTTTAGAAATAATATACTGTTTATTGATTAAAAAGCAGTGCATGCTATGCCTATTCTGGTCATCAGGTGGCAGTATTGTACACACAATGTGACATGATATAACATAGAATCATAGAATGGTAGAGTTGGAAGGGACCTCCTGGGTCATCTGGTCCAACCCCCTGCTCAATGCAGGATTCACTAAATCATCCCAGACAGATGTCTGTCCAGCCTCAGTTTGAAGACTTCCATTAAAGGAGAACTCACCACCTCCCGTGGCAGCCTGTTCCACTCATTGATCACCCTCACTGTCAAAAAGTTTGAACTAATATCTAGTAAAATACATAAATATCCATGGTTCTAATCATGTCACAGTTCACTAAAGTTTCCTGAAACATTTGCATTTATATTTTTTTGAAGATGTATTTATCTATTTTTTTTTTTTTATAAATCTTTGCTATTTAATGTGAAGAAATATACTGTCAAAGCTGGCAAAAACAAAGACGTATAACATATTTAAAACATCTGTAAACAGGCAATTATGATATTTAGAGACAAAAAGTAATTTTTTTTTTTTAGAACTAACATATCAGATAAAATATGCTATGAAAATAAAACACTAAACATTTGGGGAGAAAAAGAACCCTGGGCATCAAAGGCTATGTAGGTGTAAAATATTTACCCCTGCCCCTTCTACACGTCAACCCCATTGTCAAGGGATTGGCTTCTGCAAGTGCCGATTCTTCTTGGACCGATGCAGTGAGTGCCCACCTAAAGCTGCCTATGCAGAGCGCAGCAGACGAGATGAGTTTATCTACAGCTTCTGCTCTCTACATTGGTACCAACCAAAATGGGAAATCTCAGCATCATAAAGTTAGCTTTGTCATCACGGTTGCTGCCTATGCAGAGTGCAGAGTGTAGAAGCCAATGACAAACTCATCTCATTTGCTGCGCTCTGCATAGGCAAGTTCTAAGATTTCACAAAATAAGCTGCTAATGAAGACATTATTAAATTAAGTGTTTTGCGCATAATCCAATGCTGTGATTAATTCATTAATAAGAGCTGCTTTTAGATTGTTTCACTTTTTCTAACACTAGCTAGGGTTAGTGCTATGGATTGTCTCATGGTTAGGCTTGGGGACAGGGTTAGACTCAAGGTTAGGCATATTTTATTTATTTATTTATTGTTTTATTTATTTTACTCACTTTTATTGCACCATTAATTTCCCAGCACTTTACAGACATCATTAGGCTTAGGGCTAGGGTTAAGTTTAGGGCTAGGGTTAGGTTTAGGGCTAGGGTTAGGTTTAGGGCTAGGGTTATGCTTAGAGCTAGGCTGAGGACTAGGGATAGGCTTAGGGCTAGCTTTATGGTTAGACTTAGAGTTAAGGTTAGCAATACGGATAAGGTAATAAGATAGTTATATAAAAAATGTAATTAAAAAAACAAAACAGAATATAACAACATAACTTTAGTTTTAAAACTTTAAGTAAAAAGCAAAAAAAAATCTTGAATGTCAAAGAGCAAACAATAATTTCATCAGTATTATTATTATTTATTATTATAGCACCATTTATTCCATGGCGCTTTACATGTGAGGAGGGGTATACATAATAAAAACAAGTACAATAATCTTAAGCAATACAAGTCACGACTGGTACAGGAGGAGAGAGGACCCTGCCCACGAGGGCTCACAATCTACAAGGGATGGGTGAGGATACAGTAGGTGAGGGCAGAGCTGGTCGTGGTGGATCGGTGGTTACTGTAGATTATAGGCTTGTCGGAAGAAGTAGGTCTTCAGGTTTTTTTTTTTAAGGTTTTCACAGTAAGCGAGGGTCTGATATGATGGGATAGAGAATTCCAGAGTAGGGGGGTTGCACAGGAGAAAGCTTGTATGCGATTGTGGGAAGAGGAGATAGGAGAGTAGAGAAGGAGATCTTGCGAGGATCGGAGGTTGCGTGCTGGTAAGTACCGGGACACTAGGTCACAGATGTATGGAGGACACAGGTTGTGGATGGCTTTGTATGTCATGGTTAGGGTTTTGAACTGAAGTCTCTGGGTAATGGGGAGCCAGTGAAGTGATTGACAGAGAGGAGAGGCCGGGGAATAGGTGGATTACTTGGGCAGCAGAGTTTAGGATAGATTGGAGGGGTGCGAGAGTGTTAGAGGGGAGGCCACAAAACAGGAGATTGCAGTAGTCAAGGCGGGAGATGATGAGGGCATGGATTAGGGTTTTTGCAGATTCTTGGTTGAGAAATGTGCGGATTCGGGAGATATTTTTGTTGGAGTTGGCAGGAATTGGAAAGGGCTTGGATCTGTGGTGTGAAGGAGAGATCAGAGTTAAGGATTACCCGAGGCACCGAGCTTGTGGGACTGGAGAGAGAGAGCAGCCATTACCTTTGGGGGGGTCGAGTGAGATGGGGAAAGATGATGAATTCTGTTTTGTCCATATTAAGTTTTAGAAGTCTATCAGAGAAGAAGGATGAAATAGCAGACAGAAATTGAGGGATTCTGGTTAGTAGGGAGGTGATATCAGGTCCAGAGAGGTAGATCTGTGTGTCATCAGCATAGAGGCGATACTGAAAGCCGTGAGATTCTATGAGCTGTCCCGGGCCGAAGGTGTAGATGGAGAAGAGCAGGGACCCTAGGACTGAACCTTGCAGGATTCCGACTGAAAGGGGGCGAGGTGAGGAGGTGTTGTGCGAGTGGGAGACACTGAATGACCGGTCTGTTAGGTAGGATGAGATCCAAGATAGGGCCAAATCTGTGATGCCAAGAGATGAGAGGGTCTGTAGAAGTAGGGAATGGTCCACTGTGTCAAAGGCAGAGGACAGGTCCAGGAGGAGGAGGACAGAGTAATGTTGCTTGGCTTTGGCGGTTAGTAGGTCATTGTTGACTTTAGTCAGGGCAGTTTCAGTGGAATGGTGCAGTCAGAAGCCAGATTGAAAGCGGTCAAAGAGGGAGCAGGAAGAGAGGTGGGAGGACAGTTCAAGATGGATGTGTTGTTCCACTAGTTTTGAGGCAAAGAGGAGAAGTGATATGGGGCGATAGCTAGACATACAGGATGGGTCAAGAAAGGGCTTTTTGAGGATGGGTGTGATTGAGGCATGTTTGAAGCATGAGGGGAAAACAACAGTTCTTAGTGATAGGTTGAAGAGATGGGTTAAGGTTGGGATGAAGACTGTGGTGAGGTTTAGGGCGCAGGATGGGATCGGGTCAAGTGCACTGGTGGTGAGATGTGATCTTAAGAGTAGAGTGGAAAGTTGATCTTCTGTAATGGTGGACAAGTTGGTTTTGAAGGAGGAGGGCTGAGTAGTTAGGAGTAGGGGCTGTGGGGGTTGTAGGCCAAAGCTTTCTCAGATGTATTTACTTAAATTACCATAGATGTGTTTTGGGATCAATACTGGATTGGTGTAAGGGTCTCAGGAATTGCTAACAGTTCACTGGCTACAGGGCACAATATTGCCTTGCCCTGGGCACTGGCAAACACGCTACACCACTTTTCAAGTGTTTGAATGGTAAATGATTAAGGTATAGTAATATGATATTGGGTCAGCATGAGTCACTGTCTTCTGGATATTGAAAAATTTAACGCTATGCTTCCTGGAAATCTTCATCCCACACTATCTATAAACAGAAAGACAGTAAGGAAACACTTAGCTAACCTAAATGAATTCAAGTCTCCAGGTCCGGATGAATTACACCCCAGAATACTGAAGGAGATAGCAGAAGAAATTCTTGAACCACTGTCCATAATCTTTGAAATTTCTTGGAGAACAGGAGAAGTCCCAGAAGACTGGAGAAGAGCAAATGTTGTTCCTATCTTCAAAAAGGGGAAGAAGGTGGACCCAGGGAACTACAGGCCGGTGAGTCTGACTTCTATACCAGGAAAAATCTTTGAACAAATTATTAAAGAACATGTATGTAAGTACCTGCATAAGAATGAAGTGATTAAACAGAGTCAGCATGGGTTTGTAACTAATAAGTCATGTCAGACTAACTTAATTTCCTTCTATGACAGAATCACTGACTGGGTGGATCAGGGAAATGCTGTAGATATAGTATATCTTGACTTCAGCAAAGCATTTGACAAAGTATGTCACACAATCCTTATTGAAAAAATGACTAAGTATGGAATGGACAAGGCAACTGTTAGGTGGATTCATAACTGGCTTAGTGATCGGACTCAAAGAGTGGTCGTAAATGGCTGCACATCCAGTTGGAAGAATGTCTCAAGTGGGGTACCACAAGGCTCTGTTTTGGGCCCTGTATTGTTCAACATCTTTATCAATGATTTAGATGAAGGAATTGAGGGTAAACTGATCAAATTTGCTGATGACACAAAGCTAGGAGGGGTAGCTAATACTAGAGAAGAGAGAGAGAGGATTCAAAAAGATATAAATAAACTGGAGCAGTGGGCAGCAACCAGGGCCGGCGTCAGCACCCGGCACACCCAGGCAAGTGCCGGGGCCCTGAGCAGGCGGGGGGCCCCACTCGCAGTCTGGCACCCCCGCGCCCGTTAGCGGAGGAGAGCGGTGTCAGCGCCGCCACTGGGCCCCCCTCCGCTTGCTCAGGGCCCCGGCATCAGCTGGCACAATACTTACCTCTCCCGTGCCTCCGCTGCCGCAGCTCCGGGCTCCAGGGGGCGCCGGCGCTTCCTCTCACAGCAGCGCCGCTGAATGACGTCATCATTCAGCGGCCGGCTGTGGCAGAGAGCGCGGGGACGCCGGACAGGTAAGACGTGTGTGTGTGTGTCTCTGTGTGTGTCTGTGTGTATGTAGTGCGGTGCTTTGTGTGTGTATGTATGTGTGTGTGTATGTATGTGAGAGAGTGCTTGTGTGCTGTCTGTGTGTGATGATGGGCAGGCATTGATGATAATGGGCAGGCATTGATGATGGGGAGAAGATGATGATGGGCAGGCATTGCTGATAATGGGGAGGCATTGATGATGATGGGGAGAAGATGATGATAATGGGCAGGCATTGATGATAATGGGCAGGCATTGATGATGGGGAGAAGATGATGATGGGCAGGCATTGATGATGATGGGGAGGAGATGATGATGGGCAGGCATTGCTGATAATGGGGAGGCATTGATGATGATGGGGAGAAGATGATGATAATGGGCAGGCATTGATGATAATGGGCAGGCATTGATGATGGGGAGAAGATGATGATGGGCAGGCATTGCTGATAATGGGGAGGCATTGATGATGATGGGGAGAAGATGATGATAATGGGCAGGCATTGATGGTAATGGGCAGGCATTGATGGTAATGGGCAGGCATTGATGATGGGGAGAAGATGATGATGGGGAGGAGATGATGATGATGGGCAGGCATTGATGATAATGGGGAGGCCATGATGATGATGGGGAGGCAATGATGATGATAAGGAGGCAATGATGATGATGGGGAGACAATCATGATGATAATGGGGAGTCTTTCCACAGCGCCCTTTCCTGAGCCGTAACAGTGCAGAACGCAGTACAGCGCAGAGGAGAGCTCCATATTTTGTATGGAGCATTATATGGGGACCAGTATCCTGTATGGAGCATTATATGGGGACCAGTATCCTGTATGGAGCATTATATTGGGTCCAGTATTCTGTATGGAGCATTATTTTGGGTCCAGTATTCTGTATGGAGCATTATATGGGGGGTGACATCCTGCATGGGGTATTATATGGGTGATGAGGGGGAGACTGTGGTGCCCATAATATTGTATGGAGGACTGTACTGTCCAGTCTGTTCTGTGCGCTGTGAGGATTTGGCGGTTTTTGAGCTATTGTACAATTTACAATAGATATCACTCATGTAATGGAAGAAGTGAAGTATTTGGCATTGTACTGTACCTATATTTCTCTGCTGTATCTGTGCATCATGAATCGTAGTCTGTGTTAAAGGGGCCCACTGAGGCTCTTTCGCCCGGTACCCATAAAAACCTGGAGCCGGCCCTGGCAGCAACTAACAGAATGGTTTTTAACAGGGAAAAATGCAAAGTACTACATCTGGGCAATAAAAATGAAAAAAGCATATACAAAATGGGAGGAATAGGGCTAAGTAACAGCACATGTGAAAAAGACTTGGGTATACTAATTGATCACAGACTGAACATGAGTCAACAGTGTGATGCAGCAGCAAAAAAGGCAAATACAATTCTAGGATGTATCAACAGAAGCATACAGTCTAGATCACGTGAGGTCATTATTGCCCTCTACTCCTCTTTGGTCAGACCTCATCTGGAATACTGTGTCCAGTTTTGGGCACCACATTTTAAAAAAGACATCAACAAACTGGAGCAAGTTCAAAGGAGAGCCACCAGAATGGTGACCGGTCTGCAAACCATGTCCTATGAAGAACGGTTGCAGGATTTGGGAATGTTTAGCTTGCAAAAAAGAAGACTGAGAGGAGACTTAATAGCTGTCTACAAATATCTCAAGGGCTGTCACATTGTAGAAGGATCATCTTTATTCTCATTTGCACAAGGAATGACTAGAAGCAATGGGATGAAACTGAATGGGAGGAGACACAGATTAGATATTAGAAAAAACTTTTTGACATTAGGGTGATCAAGGAGTGGAACAGGCTGCCATGAGAGGTGGTAAGTTCTCCTTCAATGGAAGTCTTCAAACAGAGGCTGGACAGACATCTGTCTGGGATGATTTAGAGAATCCTGCTTTGAGCAGGGGGTTGGACCAGATGACCCAGGAGGTCCCTTCCAACTCTACCATTCTATGATTCTATGATTCAATCCCTGTCTCGCATGTTATCCTAGCAGTCAGGGCCAGGGTCAGCACCGGGCACAACCGGGCAAGTGTCGGGACCCTGAGCAGGCAGGTGGCCCACTCGCCGTCGGGTACACCAGCGTGCTATGGGGGCCCGGTGCCAGCTTCTGCGAGTGGGCCCCCCGCCTCTTGCTCAGGGCCCCCGACACTTATCTATCCCCGTTCCTGTGCTGCAGTGTCTTCCACGTCATCTGTCTCTGTGACGTTTCAGGTCAGAGGGCACGATGAAGTCACGTCTGTGCGATCTCTGCCTTAACAGTCACAGTGCAGAGAGATGGAAGACTGCGACGCTGCTGAGTCCAGAGCAGAGCAGCGGCCAGCGAAGACAGTTTGAAGCATCATATGGGGCCCATTATATAAGGAGTAATATATGGGGCCATCATATACTGGATCATCATATGAGGCCCATTATATACTGGATCATCATATGGGGCCCATCATAAACTGGAGCATTATATGGGGTCCATTATACTGGAGCATTATATGGGGTCCATCATATACTGGAGCAACATATGGGGTCCATTATATATGGAGCAATATATAGGGCCCATCATATGCTGGATCATCATATGGGGCCCATTATATATGGAGCATTATATGGTGCCCATCATATAGTGGAGCATCATATGGGACCATCATATACTGGAGCATCATATGGGGCCATCATATATTGGAGCAACATATATGGAACCCATCATATACTGGAGCATTTTATGGGACCCATTATATATGGAGCTATATATGAGGCCCATTATGTATGGAAAATTATATGGGGCCCATTATGTACTGTATGGAGCATTATATGTGGAACATTATGTATGGAGCAATATATGGGGCTCATTGTGTATGGAGCAATATATTGGGCTCATTATGTATGGAGCACTATATGGGGCCCATTATTCTGTATGGAGCATTATATGGGGTCCATTATACTGTATGGAACACTATATGG
Source organism: Oophaga sylvatica (assembly GCA_033576555.1). Classification (NCBI taxonomy): domain Eukaryota; kingdom Metazoa; phylum Chordata; class Amphibia; order Anura; family Dendrobatidae; genus Oophaga; species Oophaga sylvatica. Next base: position 101,797,812 of record JARQOD010000003.1, read on the forward strand.
GGCTCATTATACTGCATGGAGCACTATATGGGGCTCATTATACTGTTTGAAGCATTATATGAGGCTCATTATACTGTATGAAGCATTATATGGGTCTCATTATTCTGTATGGCGCAATATATTGGGCTCATTATTCTGTATGGAGGACTATGTGGTGCCAATAATACTGTATGAAGCAATATATGGGGCTCATTATTCTGTATGGAGGACTATATTAGGTCCATTATTCTGTAAAGAGCAATATATGAGGCTCATTATTCTGTATGAAGCAATATATGGGGCTCATTATTCTGTATGGAGGACTATATTAGGTCCATTATTCTGTAAAGAGCAATATATGAGGCTCATTATTCTGTATGAAGCAATATATGGGGCTCATTATTCTGTATGAAGCAATATATGGGGCTCATTATACTGAATGGAGCAATATATAGGCTTCATTATTCTGTATGTGGTGCCCATAATACTGTATGGATGACCATACTGTCCGGTTTCTGAGCTATTAATATCACTCATGTAATGTAATAATTAAGTGAAATCTTTGGCATTGTAATATACTTCTATTTCTCTGCTGTATCTGTGCATCATGAATTGTGGTATGTGTTAAAGGGGCCCGTGAAAACCTGGAGCCAGCCCTGCTAGCACCCATGATTGCTTGAAAACTTTTACCCTATCTGAATTACAAAACATTGATAATTATCTATATACTGTGGAACATTTATATTTTTATGATAACAATGAATCTTACTATGCATCTGTAGAAAACACATTGTTATGGGAGATCTGTGGCTGACCCATTGTTATGGGGGATCTGTCGACGCATTGTTATGGGGGATCTGTGGATGACACACTGTTATGGGGGATCTGTGGATGACACACTGTTATGGAAGATCTGTGGATGACACACTGTTATGGAGGTTCTGTGGATGACGCATTGCTATGGGGGATCTGTGGATGACGCATTGCTATAGGGGATCTGTGGATGACGCATTGCTATGGGGGATCTGTAGATGACACACTGCTATGGGGGATCTGTGGATGACACACTGTTATGGGATCTGTGGATGACCCACTGTTATGGAAGATCTGTGGATGACACACTGTTATGGGGGATCTGTTGATGACACACTGTTATGGGGATCTGTGGATGCCACACTGTTATGGGAGATCTGTGGATTACACACTGTTATGGGGATCTGTGGATGACACACTGTTATGGAAGATCTGTGGATGACACATTGTTATGGGGATTTGTGGATGTCACATTGTTATAGGGGATCTGTGGATGACACACTGTTATGGGGGATCTGTGGATAACATACTGTTACGGTGGATCTGTGGATGACACACTGTTATGTGGGATCTGTAGATGACACACTGTTATGGGGATCTGTGGATGACACACTGTTATGGGGATCTGTGGATTACACACTGTTATGGGGATCTGTGGATGACACACTGTTATGGGGATCTGTGGATGACACACTGTTATGGGGATCTGTGGATGACACACTGTTATGGGGATCTGTGGATTACACACTGTTATGGGGATCTGTGGATGACACACTGTTATGGAAGATCTGTGGATGACACATTGTTATGGGGGATCTGTGGATGTCACATTGTTATAGGGGATCTGTGGATGACACACTGTTATGGGGGATCTGTGGATAACATACTGTTACGGTGGATCTGTGGATGACACACTGTTGTGTGGGATCTGTAGATGACACACTGTTATGGGGATCTGTGGATGACACACTGTTATGGGGATCTGTGGATTACACACTGTTATGGGGATCTGTGGATGACACACTGTTATGGGGATCTGTGGATGACACACTGTTATGGGGATCTGTGGATGACAGGGGGATCTGTGGATGACACACTGTTATGGGGGATCTGTTGGATGACACATGTTATGGGGATCCTGGATGAATCACTGTTATGGGGGATCTGTGGATGACAACTGTTATGGGGTGGATCTGTGGATGAACACACTGTTATGGGGATCTGTGGATGACACACTGTTTTGGGGATCTGTGGATGAACACTGTTATGGGGATCTGTGGATGAACATGTTATGGGGATCTGTGGATTACACACTGTTATGGGATCTGTGGATGACACACTGTTATGGGGGATCTGTGGATGACACACTGTTATGGGGATCTGTGGATGAACACTGTTATGGGGATTGTGATGTCACTGTTAGGACTGTGGATGACCTGGATGTTACCTGTTAGGATCTTGGAGACAGTTATGGGATCTGTGGATACCACTGTTTGGGTCTGTGATGCACATGTATGGATTGTGGTGACACTGTTATGGACGGATGCACTGTATGGACTGTGAGACAGTTAGGGATCTGGATGCCACTGTATGGCGTAGATCACGTTAGGATTGTGACACTGTATGGGATGTGATACCCTGTTATGGATCTGTGATACACTGTTAGGGGTATCTGTGCACCGTAGGGGATCTGTGATGACACCGTAGGACTGTGATGACACAGTTATGGGGTCTGGATGCCACTGCATGGACGTGGGAACGTATGGATCTGTGAGGACACACTGTTATGGGATCTGTGGATAACAGTGTATGGGGATCTGTGGATGACACCTGTTATGGGATCTGTGATACACACTGTTATGGGATTGTGGATACACACTGTTATGGGGGATCTGTGATGACACACGTTATGGGGATCTGTGGATGCACACTGTTATGGGGTCGTGGATGACACACTGTTATGGGATCTGTGGATGACCACTGTTAGGGATCTGTGGATGACCACTGTTAGGGATCTGTGGATGACACACTGTATGACTGTGATGACGTTGGATCTGTGATGACACTGTTATGGGATCTGTGGATGACACTGTATGGATCTGTGGGAAATGTGGACTGTTGACCACTGTTATGGGATTGTGGATGACACACTGTTAGGGGATCTGTGGATGACCATGTTATGGGATTGTGATGACCACTGTATGGAGATTATCGTGACCACGTTATGGGGGATCTGTGGATGTCACTGTTATAGGGATCTGTGGATGAACACTGTTATGGGGATCTGTGATGACATACGTATGGGATCTGTGGATGACACACTGTTATGGGGGGGACGTTGGGGATGTGATGACACACTGTTATGGGGATCTGTGGATGACACCTGTTATGGGATGGGATGAATGTAGGGATCTGTGATGCACTGTTATGGGATCTGTGGATGAACACTGTTAGGGATCTGGGGGACCTGTATGGATTGGATGACATACAGCTGTTATGGGATCTGGGATGACACTGTTTGGGATATGTGTATGACACACTGTTATGGGGATTTATGATGACCACTGTATGGGGATCTGTGATGACTTATGGGATCTGTGGATGACACCTGTTATGGTGATCTGGGATGACACTTTATGATGATGCACATGTTATGGACGTGATGAACATGTTAGGGGATCTTGGATGACATACTGTTATGGGGATCTGTGGATGACACACTGTTATGGGATCTGTGGATGACCACTGTTATGGGGATCTGTGGATGACACACTGTTATGGGGATCTGTGGATGACACACTGTTATGGGGATCTGTGGATGACACACTGTTATGGGGGATCTGTGGACCGTATGGGACGTGGATGACACACTGTTATGGGGATCTGTGGATGACACACTGTTATGGGGATCTGTGGATGACACACTGTTATGGGGATCTGTGGATGACACACTGTTATGGGGATCTGTGGATGACACACTGTTATGGGGATCTGTGGATGACACACTGTTATGGGGATCTGTGGATGACACACTGTTATGGGGATCTGTGGATGACACACTGTTATGGGGATCTGTGGATGACACACTGTTATGGGATCTGTGGATGACACACTGTTATGGGATCTGTGGATGACACACTGTTATGGGGATCTGTGGATGACCACTGTTATGGGGATCTGTGGATGACACACTGTTATGGGGATTTGATGATGACACACTGTTATGGGGATCTGTGGATGTACACATTGTTATGGGGATCTGTGGATGACACACTGTTATGGGGATCTGTGGATGACATACTGTTATGGTGGATCTGTGGATGACACACTGTTATGGGGGATCTGTAGATACACACTGTATGGGGATCTGTGGATGACACACTGTTATGGGGATCTGTGGATGACACACTGTTATGGGGATCTGTGGATGACACACTGTTATGGGGATCTGTGGATGACACACTGTTATGGGATCTGTGGATGACACACTGTTATGGGGGATCTGTGGGTGACACACTGTTATGGGGATCTGTGAGTGACACACTGTTATGGGGATCTGTGGATGACACACTGTTATGGGTATCTGTGGATGACCCACTGTTATGGAATATGTGATGACACACTGTTATGGAGGATATCGATGACACACTGTTATGGGGATCTGTGGATGCACATGTTATAGGGGATCTGTGGATGACACACTGTTATGGGGATCTGTGGATGACACACTGTTATGGGGATCTGTAGATGACACACTGTTAGGGATCTGTGGATGACACACTGTTATGGAGGATTTATCGATGACACACTGTTATGGGGGATCTGTGGATGACACATTGTTATAGGGGATCTGTGGATGACACACTGTTATGGGGGATCTGTGGATGACAACTGTTATGGGGATCTGTGGATGACACACTGTTATGGGGGATCTGTGGATGACACACTGTTATGGGATCTGTGATGAACACTGTTATGGGGATCTGTGGATGACACACTGTTATGGGGGATCTGTGGATGTCACATTGTTATAGGGGATCGTTGGATGACACACTGTTATGGGGGATCTGTGGATGACATACTGTTATGGTGGATTGTGGATGACACACTGTTATGGGGATCTGAGGATGACACACTGTTTTGGGGATCTGTGGATGACACACTGTTATGGGGATCTGTGGATGACACACTGTTATGGGGATCTGTGGATGTCACATTGTTATAGGGGATCTGTGGATGACACACTGTTATGGGGATCTGTGGATGAGATACTGTTATGGTGGATCTGTGGATGACACATTGTTATGGGGGATCTGTAGATGACTCACTGTTATGGGGATCTGTGGATGACACACTGTTATGGGGATCTGTGGATTACACACTGTTATGGGGATCTGTGGATGACACACTGTTATGGGGATCTGTGGATGACACACTGTTATGGGGATCTGTGGATGACATGACACTTGTATGAGGGGATCTGTGGATGACACACTGTTATGGGGATCTGTGGATGACACACTGTTATGGGGATCTGTGGATGACACACTGTTATGGGGATCTGTGGATGACACACTGTTATGGGGATCTGTGGATGACACACTGTTATGGGGATCTGTGGATGACACACTGTTATGGGGATCTGTGGATGACACACTGTTATGGGGATCTGTGGATGACACACTGTTATGGGGATCTGTGGATGACACACTGTTATGGGATCTGTGGATGACACACTGTTATGGGGATCTGTGGATGACATCATGTTATGGGGATCTGTGGATGACACACTGTTATGGGTGATCTGTGGATGACACACTGTTATGGGGATCTGTGGAGACACACTGTTATGGGGATCTGTGGATTACACACTGATTATGGGGGATCTGTGGATGACACACTGTTATGGGGATCTGTGGATGACACACTGTTATGGGATCTGTGGATGACACACTGTTATGGGGATCTGTGGATGACACACTGTTATGGGGATCTGTGGATGACACACTGTTATGGGGATCTGTGGATTACACACTGTATGGGGATCTGTGGATGACACACTGTTATGGGGATCTGTGGATGACACACTGTTATGGGGATCTGTGGATGACACACTGTTATGGGGATCTGTGGATGACACACTGTTATGGGGTATCTGTGGGTGACACACTGTTATGGGGATCTGTGGATTACACACTGTTATCGGGATCTGTGGGTGACACACTGTTATGGAGGATCTGTGGATGACACACTGTTATGGGGATCTGTGGATGACACACTGTTATGGGGGATCTGTGGATGACACACTGTTATGGGGTATCTGTGGATTACACACTGTTATGGGGGATCTGTGGATGACACACTGTTATGGGGGATCTGTGGATGACACACTGTTATGGGGATCTGTGGATGACACACTGTTATGGGGGATCTGTGGATGACACACTTTTATGGGGATCTGTGGATGACACACTGTTATGGGGATCTGTGGATGACACACTGTTATGGTTGATCTGTGGATAACACACTGTTATGGGGATCTGTGGGTGACACACTGTTATGGGGTATCTGTGGATTACCCACTGTCTGTTATGGGGGATCTGTGGATGACACACTGTTATGGGGATCTGTGGATGACATACTGTTATGGTGGATCTGTGGATGACACACTGTTATGGAAGATCTGTGGATGACACACTGTTATGGGGATCTGTGGATGACACACTGTTATGGGGGATCTGTGGATGACACACTGTTATGGGGATCTGTGGATGACACACTGTTATGGGGATCTGTGGATGACACACTGTTATGGGGTATCTGTGGATTACACACTGTTATGGTGGATCTGTGGATAACACACTGTTATGGGGGATCTGTGGATAACACACTGTTATGGTGGATCTGTGGATGACACACTGTTATGGGGATCTGTGGATGACATACTGTTATGGTGGATCTGTGGATGACACACTGTTATGGAAGATCTGTGGATGACACACTGTTATGGGGATCTGTGGATGACACACTGTTATGGGGGATCTGTGGATGACACACTGTTATGGGGATCTGTGGATGACACACTGTTATGGGGATCTGTGGATGACACACTGTTATGGGGTATCTGTGGATTACACACTGTTATGGTGGATCTGTGGATAACACACTGTTATGGGGGATCTGTGGATAACACACTGTTATGGTGGATCTGTGGATGACACACTTTTATGGGGATCTGTGGATGACACACTGTTATGGGGTATCTGTGGATTACCCACTGTCTGTTATGGGGGATCTGTGGATGACACACTGTTATGGGGGATCTGTGGATGACACACTGTTATGGAGGATCTGTGGATGACACACTGTTATGGGGATCTGTGGATGACACACTGTTATGGGGATCTGTGGATGACACACTGTTATAGGGGATCTGTGGATGACACACTGTTATGGGGGATCTGTGGATGACACACTGTTATGGGGGATCTGTGGATGACACACTGTTATGGGGATCTGTGGATGACACACTGTTATGGTGGATCTGTGGATGACACACTGTTATAGGGGATCTGTGGATGACACACTGTTATGGGGGATCTGTGGATGACACACTGTTATGGGGATCTGTGGATGACACACTGTTATGGGGTATCTGTGGATGACACACTGTTATGGGGGATCTGTGGATGACACACTGTTATGGGAGATCTGTGGATGACACACTGTTATGGGGGATCTGTGGATGACACACTGTTATGGGGGATCTGTGGATGACACACTTATGAAGGATCTGTGGATGACACACTGTTATGGGGATCTGTGGATGACACACTGTTATGGGGGATCTGTGGATGACACACTTATGAAGGATCTGTGGATGACACACTGTTATGGGGGATCTGTGGATGACACACTGTTATGGGGGATCTGTGGATGACTCACTTATGGGGATCTGTGGATGACACACTGTTATGGGGATCTGTGGATGACACACTGTTATGGGGGATCTGTGGATGACACACTGTTATGGGGATCTGTGGATGACTCACTTATGGGGATCTGTGGATGACACACTGTTATGGGGATCTGTGGATGACACACTGTTATGGGGGATCTGTGGATGACACACTGTTATGGGGGATCTGTGGATGACACACTGTTATGGGGATCTGTGGATGACTCACTTATGGGGATCTGTGGATGACACACTGTTATGGGGATCTGTGGATGACTCACTTATGGGGATCTGTGGATGACACACTGTTATGGGGATCTGTGGATGACACACTGTTATGGGGGATCTGTGGATGACACACTGTTATATTCTTATTTTAGTTGCCCCTAATTTTGCCTGCAGTCTTGTATAAATCGATTTCGGTGGAAATGCTCGTCAGCCGTAGCCGACACATTGTAGCACAGAACATCCATAGGGAATTTTAGAAGCCGATTCCACTGGTTACAACATATTTTTAACCCATGGGAATGGGAAACGCGGTGCAGAAGTGAAAACAAGTCACAACTTCAAACTGGCTGCATTGTTCATGTAATAACAATATCACAGTTACCACAGAGCCGCCATTCAGGAGCTGCACATTCCCACATAGAGAAAGAAAACAAGGGGTCAAGCCACGTCCACACCCTGCAGGACAGGGATGGCAGATGAGGACAGCGCGTAATCCATAAATCAGAAGGGCAAAGAAGCTCACAATCTATTTAGCTTCACAATATCACTTCAGTGATTCAGCTAAGAATCAGAGGAGAGCAGTCAGCACTATTGTGTGCCAGGACTATCATAGACTGCAGGAGACAAAAAGCAAAAATTGCAATGATTCCATGGACATTCCAGTCCACATGTGGGCTGTCATTTGGGTGTTCCTATGTAATATGTGCAAGACTGATCAACATGAAAATGTTAGAAGTGAAGGAAGAGGAGAGAATGTGTTTTATATGCTTGTGGTTAGTCAGTGACTAAGTGACCAAAGGCAGTTCTGCAGGTTTGTAACATGGCTGAAGATTAGTGCAACTTCTTGTCAATAGTTCTAGAACTAGACCTGTGATCATAGCGATGAACAGGGAAAGTTTCTTCCTTTTAGCACTATCATTTTTTAATTGGACATTTTGGGTGTTAGAATACCCCTTTAATGCCACATTACATGGTCGTATTCAGGATCAGCTTCTTTTTTTATTTTTAAACCTGAAATGAATCGCACGAGATTCAAAGGTTTATTTTCTTCATCTTGCTGGAATCGATCGCATTCCTGGGGAAGAAAAAAAAATAGAGAAAGAGTAAATCAAAGTACAGAATAATAGGTGATTTCCTCATGTAGGTGTGTCCTTTTTTGTGTGTACTGCTGATTCAGTACTCACCAGCAGAGGGCAGCATAGTACAGGAACACCAAAACTGAGGCTTCATTGTTAGGACCTGGGAACACTCCAATGAATGATGAGCTCATAGTTAATGGAGTTTCCCTTTAGCTTTTCAGTTGAGTTTCTTAAAAGAGGATTCCCCATCTCTCCTGATATGTCTCATTTAGTAAATGCTCTTATTCTCTATGAAATAATTTCTGGGGAATCTTTTCTTATAACTCTGTGGGTTCCTCTGTTATTCCTACTAGAACTTTATCTGTAAATTGACAACTGGGTGTTACCATTCCCCCCTTAACGAAGAGGTCTTTGTCCACACTGATTGGACAGTATGTATAGAGACACACCCCCAACTGGTAACACCCTAGGGTTAATTTAATATAAGTTTTCTAAGAGGTATAACAGAAGAACGGCATACCACTGAGTCAGAGACGAAGATGATCCAGAATTGTCATTTCATGGAGAAAACATCATGTATGTATAGAAAAAGATGTTGCTGCAAGAATGACTTAATGTGAATAATGTTTTATGATTATGTGGCACCCCTGGGGGTCCAGTTGCCACAGAGGTACTGCACCTCATCCAGGGGTGTGGTACTCCACTCTCAGGTAAGGAGGGGACACTACCAGGACCCTAACACTTACAACCAACACACACCAGTTCAGTCAGGGCATCTGGTTGTACACTTTGGGAGAATGGCCTCATCCCAGGCTGGGTAGGAAAGGGTGTTGGGGAGTGGGTGGGGAAGGTAGAGAAGAGGGAGAAGTCAGGGAGGGTGACTGTGGTCTGAGAAGCTTCTGGAAGGAGTCTTCTGGAGGGAGAGGAGGAGTGAGGAGCAGAGAGTAGCTCCTGAAAGAAAGGCAGACAGAGAAAGAGTCTACATGGGGGCTGAAGCTGAGAGCTGCTTGTCCCCAGACTACAGAGAGAATTGAGAGGGAGAGACAGAAGGAAGCTCCCGGGAGGACAGAAGGCGTCCTAGGGGCACGGATAGTGAGGAATCCATCCGTAGGGCCCGTATTCACCGACGTGGTCGGTGGAGGGACCAGGTCGCAGTAAGGGGACCAGCCGCAAAACTAGTAGAGAAATTAAGGACTCAGCTAGAAAACCGGAGACTGCAGTATCTGCATGTGCTGCAGCCACATCCAACACATTCGCTGAAAGGCAGACATATAGGATCCAGGGGTCTGACCATCGTCGCCCGACAAGATCCGAGTCTACTGGCTCAGGACACTGTGTATGAAGAAGAAAAAGCGTGTGCACAGCAATATAATGGGAAGGTGCCAAGATAGGTTCCCACACCGTAATAGTAACAATTGAAAAATCTGGCACTCAACTTAGAATTTTGTGATTTTATTGCATCCGTATGTACTAGCAATCAAACAGCAACAAACAGCAAAATGTTTCGGTCCACAAACGGACCTTCGTCAGTTGCGTTTGTAAATACTGAGTCAACTTTAGAGCCAAGTGGAGCAATCAGAGGTAATAACCACTAGAGTGAAATTTAATATCCCAATGGAGCTGGTTTGCAGCCCGGTGAGTGGCGCTGCCGACGCGGTGTCCACTCGCCGGGCTGCAAACCAGCTCCATTGGGATATTCTATTTCACTCTAGTGGTTATTAGCTCTGATTGCTCCACTTGGCTCTAAAGTTGACTCAGTATTTACAAACGCAACTGACGAAGGTCCGTTTGTGGACCGAAACGTTTTGCTGTTTGTTGCTGTTTGATTGCTAGTACATACGGATGCAATAAAATCACAAAATTCTAAGTTGAGTGCCAGATTTTTCAATTGTTACTGTGTATGAAGAGGCAGGGCAGGAGAGGCGGTAGCCAGCATAGTGAGACGGCCAGGAAAGGAACATCTAAGGGAGCCCTGGTAACATGCACCTCAAGCTACCTGAGAGCTGACTGGACCACAGACCCTGAGGACACAGCACCCCGGCTGGGGATTGTAACAGAAGAACTGTGAGTAAAACCTGTGAAGACTGCACAATGATGTGTCCTCCTGTTTATTTGCTGCGTCACCTCAGCCCTAAACTACAACAACAATCATCATTTTACACTTTCACTGCCCTGGGGAATAGCTCTGCCTGTGGAGAGCTGAACCAACTCTGCTGCATCAACAACTGCCCCAGTGGACTGAATCTGTAGGGTCGGCTAACACCTTATTTGCTGAATACCACAGGCAGGTGGCGTCACAAACTATCTTTTATAAACTTTATCATCCCCTTATCATCATTTTCATTGGATGCCCAGAGCCACAGACCGAGTTATTGCTGCCGTGACACATCCCCTTAAGAACCGGCCCGGTACCGTCTAACCCCCGGCCCTGGCGGGCGCTCCAATAATGTATTATGTTATATGCTTGATAAATTTTATAATTATGGTCGGTTTGTGTCTCGGTTCTCCTGGACGCTCAGCCTCAAGGCCGTCCCCAGGGATTGAGGAGGTCTGACCACTAGGGGAACCATTGCAAAGGATAGAGATATCGTTTGCATCACACAGAATACAGTTAACAGTTTGGGATTAGCCCACTGGATGGGAGGGGTTAGATTAGATAAGAAGGGCAAGCACTTCCTGCTTTAGTCACAGAGAGAGTGGAGTCAGGTTAAGAGGGAGAGTCAAGTGTGTGTAAGTGGGGTTCTGAGGAAGTGCTAGATACTGACAGTGTTCAACAGCTTTCAAGATAGCGGATGCAGTAGAGACGAAAAGGCCCACTAAAAAGATGACCTCCATGAGGTTCTGTCAGTGTCAAGTCTCCCAACAGTATGAGAACACATCTTAAGCTTCATGAGGACACCGGTGTAGTCTTGGACCTAAGGCCCAAAGGAGAGGTATTGATTGCCATATCTCTGTCTCCCATGTGAGGAAGATGTTGGCCGGGTCTCAGCGAAAGGGAAAGATGATGGGCTTCAGGGAAGCTGTTATGCCAGATAGAAGGTTCCTGGTACTAACTGGAGCTGTTGAGGCGAGGGCAGGTCAGGCAGAATGAAGTCAAGGACTGATAGTACATTGGACAAAGGGAAAATCAACCAGAGAGAATTCTGTCTCACTGTGTGTGCCGCAACCGCATGTATCTGAATTCCACAGTAAGGGCTCATACTCACTGGCTGGAAAAAAATCGGTCCGTTTTCTGCAGGAAAAAAACGGTACATTTGTTGTAAAAAAGCATGCGATTTTGATGCGATTTTAAATCGCACCATGCGTTTTCCATCAGTTTTCCATCAGTTTTCCATCTGTATGCAATGCGATTTTAACATGAAGTTTTACATAGAGCAGTTATCTCTATGTAAAAAGTCATGTAAAAATCACATTGTAAACAAAAAATGTACACAAAAAGCAAATAATTATATATATATATATATATTATATATATATATATATATATATATATATATATATATATATATATATAATATATATAGGTCATACACTTCTACATAGTATAATAGCCGCTAATTCATCCCTGGCTATACTGTAAAATCACACTGACAGCTTTAATAAAGAATAGAAACAATACATATACACACATAGAATACACATATATCTATGTAGTTGTGACATATATATATACATATATTTATAGTTCATACACTTCTACATACTGTAATAGCTGCTAATTCAATTGCCCGCTGTTGTGAAATCACAAAAGCCAACATGAAATGATACATTGTTTAGACACAGTTAACCATGTCATTTCATGTATTTTGATATATGGTTTTAACTTACAATTACATAAGTGTATGTGTGCAAAATTTCAGACATGTAGGGGTTAATTAAAGGTGTAAATTCGTTGAAAAAAAATGCGTGGGCTCCCGCTGTATTTTCTCCACCAGACAGACAAAGCAAGCGAGTGGGGGCAGATAATAATAGCCTAGGGAGGGTGCATTTATTTTGTGCCCCCCCTGGCTACTAACATCTGCCCTCAGACACCCTAGAAAGGGCAAATCTCTAATTAGATTCGCCCTTTCTGGCACTTTGCCTGTCTATTCCCATTGCCCTGTAGCGGTGGCGAATGGGTTAATAAGGGGTTAAAGCCACCTTGCTATTGAAAGGTCACTTTAAGCCAGGTTAATAATTGAGAGCTGTCAATTAGACAACTATCAATTATTAATCCTATTGAAGGAAATAAAAAAATCACACACACTTTAAGAATAAATAATTTTAATGAAATAAAAACACATTTTTTTGACCATCTTTTATTTAACTCTTAATCCCTGCGAAGCCCTTGATCTTCTATAATAAAGAAAAAAAAATAAAACAACATTATTCTTACCTATCTGGCGATCTGTCACGTCCCACGATGTAATCCTTCACAAAGGGTTAACTAGCAATCAGCTAAGCAGCGCAAGTAATCCTGCGTGCTCAGCTGAAAGCTCCTGAATGAATGAGCTTATCTCCTGCCGACAGGAGAGGATGTGATTAATGAATGAAGCTTAATTGATTGTGTCCCACTTTCACTTTAGGTCAGGTCACTGAAGTGAAAGTGGCAATAAATCAATTAAGCTCCACTCATTAATCACTTCCTCTCCTTTCGCTGGGAGAGGAAGTTATTCATTTGGGGGGTAACAGCTCAGAAGGCAGCATTAGCTCCCTGCGAGCTGTAATCTGTTAACCCTTTCTGATGGATTACAGCGTGGGACCTGACTGTGCATCAGATTGGTAAGAATAATTTTGCTTTTTTATTTTATTTTTATTACAGGAAATGGTTTTAGCAGGAAAATAAAATATGGTCAAAAACTGTGTGATTATTTAATTAAACTTCTTTTGTATTAAACTGTGTGTGTTTGATTTTTCTATCATACAAAAGGATAAATAATTGATAGTTTTCTAATTGACAGCTCTCAATTATTAAACTGGCTTAAAGTGACCTTTCAATTGCAAGGTGGCTTTAACCCCTTATTAACCCATTCGCCACCGCTACAGGGCAATGGGAATAGACGGGCAAAGTGCCAGAAAGGGCGAATCTAATTAGAGATTTGCCCTTTCTGGGGTGTCTGGGGGCAGATGTTAGTAGCCAGGGGGGGCACAAAAAAAATGTACCCTCTCTAGACTATTATTATCTGCCCCCACTCGCTTGCTATGTCTGTCTGGTGGAGAAAATACAGCGGGAGCCCACGCATTTTTTTCAACGAATTTACACCTTTAATTAACCCCTACATGTCTGAAATTTTGCACACATACACTTATGTAATTGTAAGTTAAAACCATATATCAAAATACATGAAATGACATGGTTAACTGTGTGTAAACAATGTATCATTTCATGTCGGCTTCTGTGATTTCACAAAAGCCGGCAATTGAATTAGCGGCTATTACAGTATGTAGAAGTGTATGAACTATAAATATATATATGTGTCACAATGACATGTATATATATATATATATATGTGTATTCTATGTGTATGTATCTAGTGTTTTGTGAGCTGTCAGTGTGATTTTACAGTAGCCGGGGATGAATTGCCGGCTTTTCAAAGGAGACTGGTGCGTATAAATCGGACAGCACTTGCATGGTGCAAGTGCTGTGCGTTTTTTAATCGCACCCATTGACTTGCATTGGCGATTATCATCCCAAAATCGCATCAAATCGCAGCATGCTGCGATTTTTTTCTCACACCAATTTCTGATGAGAAAAAAATCGCAAATGAGAACTCACCTATTGAATAACATTGGTCAGATTTGAATCCGATTTTTTTTCGTCTGATTATCATCCGTTTTCGGCGCCAGTGAGTATGAGCCCTAAAGCTGAACCTGTTGAACCAGACCTAAGGTCTCCTGTCATATTTGTAGCTGTAACTGTTCCCATGGACGGGAGGTAACGTACTCCCGAACAACAAGTGAGTAAAGAAAGCACCCCACAGCACATCACACTCAACTCTGATTCCTGTTTAGCAGAGGGATTTCAGGGCAAAGAGAACTCAGTTCAAGCCCACAGCAACTGGTACAGGCCACCCCTTCAAGTGGCGCTGAGAGCAGGGTCAGGCCCTAAGAAAAGGGACGAAACAAGAAAATGGAAAACTTAGTACCTTAAAGGCGAACACAATGGTGGACAGGGACTTGAGCTCCAAAATGGCGGCATGATTCCCAAGATGGCAGACAGAAGCACGAATCTCAAGATTGTGACTATGGGGGGTCTGAAGATGGAAGATCCTGCCCATCGTGAGAGTGGTCAGCGTCCAATGGCACGAAAACAGTGTGAATGGCCCACCAAAGAGATGACCTCCAAGAGGTATTCCAAAATTAAGATCCAACCCAGAACAGGTGGAGCGTGCAGAGGAATCCATGAGGAGATATGGCTCACCTGGTAAGAGATGATGAAAGGGCAGGCGTGTCTAGAGATGGAGTCGCAGGGAGTGATAGCGAAGGTGCCAGCTACGTCATTGGTGCGACCAGGTAAGGACTGGGGCTGAAATTCAGCACTGGCATTTGAAATCACACAGGCCCATGTTGTCTCCGTCCCCAAGCACCAGACGGGATATATTACTACAAATGTTACCCTGGATAGAAGAAAGCAAGATTTAATACTAGACCAATATTTCTAATGATTCCGGTGGCCTGCTAGGGTAAGTGATGGAGTCAGCGACTTTGTGCTCCGTCACAACTCTTAACAGTATGGGTGTCTTGAGAACACCGATTCTGCTAACAACGTAACAGTAGCAGACAACGCAGCCCACAACCAGACAGGCCTTTCTGGCATTTGCCAGTATTGCCAAATGGCCAGTCCGGCCCTGGGTGCGACCACCAGAGGGACAGAGACAGCCAAGTGTAAGGCGCAGTGGAAGTGACTCGCGGCACCATTTTGCTTACAGCATCAGCGAGGTGAAGACACGTGCCTGAACTCTCCTACATTGAGTCGTACATTCAGCAATTACGCAACCAGCGAGAAGATAGATACTTCATCTGAGGAAGACACCATCTTCCTCACTACTCCAAGGGCCATAGCCAGAAGAATTCCCAGCAAGGCCAAGGAACTTGCCATTATCTGTGGCGATTAAGTGGAATCAACACAGCAGCCGTGGGTAGGCCTGATCCAGCACGAGGTCTGGTTAGTTTACTGAAGCTGGAGGCCGGAGGAAGACCGCATGCTGACCTTGGAAGACGTACCTTTTCCAGGTCTGTATACTCCTACTGGCCTGTCCGATCTGTCCCTTGAGGCAGAGGGAGAAGAGGAAGAGGAAGCCCCATTACCTTTCCCCACACGCCTGAAACGGGCTCAGCCCGAACGCTTCGACTGAAATAGAGGACAGTGGGACATCCCAATTCCTGAGAGGCCAACTTTCTGTGGGTTTTGGTGGCCGCGTGACCTCCCAGATGTTGTGGAGGAGGGCAAGCAGGCTGATGCTTTAGCCTGGAAATGGCTGGCAGGACCAAAAAGAGCAGCATTCAAGGAACAATGCATGGAAGGCCGTGTTGTGGACTTTAATTACCTAAAAGGTTATGGATTCATTAAGGAGTAGGGGACTGGAGATGATGTATATGTCAACCGGGCAATGGTCAAAAGGGAGACGTTGCCTTAGGGTATGATTCCACGGTCCGGAACCAATGCGCTTTGGACGGAGCGGAAACCCTGCTCAGCTCAAAGCCCTACCCCCTTCTGAACGCGCGGTGAATCCGGATGTGTTCATTGAACACATCTGGAATCGCCACACTGCTGCATAGGACAGTGCTATTTACCTTGCGGCGACGTAATCGGACGCAGAGTGGAGACGGGATTTCATAAAATCCACTCCACTATGCAGGAACAACTGGCCGCTGTGGATTAAACGCTGTGGTAGGACACAGCATTCAATCCGCAGCTAATCCGGATGGTTTCCTGACCGTGGAAACATACCCTTACCGTCCTCACAACCTGTACGTGGGAGAAAAGATACATTTCTGCAAAGTGTGGTGCAGGAAAGGCTGGTACACTGTGGGCGTCACAGGCTACTCTCCAGTGAGGAGATCTCAAAATAGGAGGAAGAAGCAGACTTTGAGAGGTCCCACAAGCACTGGCACTCTCCCTCCCATCCCATGTTCAGACCACCAGAAACTCCAAGGGCACCAAAGAAAGAAAGTCCAGTCACACAAACCACCATTTGGCCCAAAGGTAACCAACGCCTTGGAGCTGAAGTGTCCCCAGTGGCCAGTACAGGTACCAGTATCTGCCTGATCGGCAACCCTTCTGCTCAAGTTTTTGTCTCTGGGACCGGTGTACTGTAGAATGACAAAGGGAGTTGAGATGACCTCCGTCCCATAACACCTGGGAATCCTGAAAGAAGAAGACAAAGTACTGGACATTTCCAGGTGTTCTGAGGTATTTTTCTTGTTTTTTTTTCCTGTATGTGTCTCGACCACGCACCACAATTGTGGGTTACCAGGGCAATGGGGTACTCAGAGCCGAGCCCGTAGAAGTCTATGGGGATGTCACAGGTAGCGGTGGCTCGGTCTGTGGCCCTGGCGGTCTGGCGTATGTTAGGGATATATTTACAGGGGATAGATTTATATACAGTTCGTGACGCCACCTGTAGTCTTCTGGTAATTTGTACCAGCGCTGCTGTAGATCTCTGAGGGGATGGTGAGGCAGCTAGATGTCGGGTCCCCTACAGGTGGGACTCTTCCCTCAGGTCGGTAGTTAGGTAGGGATTGTGCAGGCATGCAATAATAACTCAGTCTCACACCGTCAGCGTCTTTCCATACCTTTACTTGTAAGATGGTAAGGCAGGTCCCAGGGAGGCTGATGGGGTTGATGGAGGATGAGCTTTGAGGCAACGGTTAAGCAAGTTAGGGGCCTCCTTTACTTTCAACACGATGAGTACAACCAGCCTGCAGCGTAGTTCCCTCTATAATTCCAGCTATTCCAAAGCTGTACTGCCCAGTCAGATTTGTGGTCGGAGCCTTCCTGTGAGAGAGTTGAATTCCTATCTTGCTGATCAGGCTCAAAGTCTTCACTCCCCCTGACCCCAGTTACGTACTGACTATTTGGGGCTGATTGCCGCGACCTAAGGTCCGGTAAATCTCTGGTTTTCTTACCACTATGCTTGTAGCTAATAGTGATCCTTCGGTCCCCAGTGACCGGTTACAATGTGCAGGACTTCTCCAAGCCAAAAGCACTTTTTAGATATTCCTTCCACTTTGCCCTTCGATTTGCTCGACTCTTAATAGATATCTCCGTCTGTCTTCCAGTGGGGCACAGCTCTGACTAGGCTGAGGTGAACTAGACCACCTGTACTAGCCTCCACTTTCTGAACTGCTAACAGGCTCAGACTGGACACGTCTACTCTGTCCAAGGACAGGAAACTGACTGACTAAATCACTCCCTTCCACACCCCTGCTGGGTGTGTCAGAAGTGTACGTGATGTCATGAAGAGCCCTTAACCGTTACCTCTCCACTCATCCTCCTGGTATTGTGTACCAGGGCTACACATTCCCCCATGGTAAACGACAGCACTCCCGGGCTGTAAAATACAAAGAGACAGTTTTGTTTATGCATGAAAACATCAACATTAAACATTAATTCGTCCCATCCGGGAGGTAAGGATGTCTTAAACGTTGCGAACAATAACATTATAGAGAAATACAAATATTAAATAAACATGTTCATAAAAATAGACAATATACTTGTGAAGGACCCGCACCAAACCTTCAACGTGGGTCCTGGGTGGGCTGCAGGACATCCGAATGCAGACCTCACTCAGTGCCACACCACACGGGTTTTCTGTTCAGAGGTAAGTCAAGGTTTCATGTGAAACCATTAAAAAGGCACCTTAGTGCAACTATTTACAGGATACAGTTTTTGGGCTGGCTCAGTCCTCAGCCTCTGAGTCCATTATAAGACATAATAGGGAAAAACACATATATATATATAGACTTTTTACAGTATTCACATTAATTCGTTATAATCACTGCTGATATCTAATGGGTAACTTCCCTTTGGTGGTTCGCTCTGATCTACGTGGTGTAGCTTCAGGTATATCAAGTTGCGATCTGTCTGCACTGCGTAACGGCAAACTATAGAACTGCCTCAATCTTTCTATGGATCTGGCAAGCGTACTGATGGCTGGGCGGTGTGAGTCAGCTTCACCAGGGGATCCCATAGTATGGGGCGCTGCTTCAGATGATCCTTCTTGAGATTCCACAGGTTGAGGTGTTGCTGGAATGGGTAACTCCTGAACGGGCTCGACTGGCACCACGGGCACAACTGGAGGTAAAACTTCCTCTTGTGGCTGATAAAACTGCAACACCGGAACTATTACAGCATCTCCCAGTCTAGGCCAATCCGCAGGAAAATCTCCCAGATCGGTGTGTATGACCTCTTCCTTTCTTTCTCCTTGATTGATGACAGGGTTCTTTTCACAACGCTTTAAGGGTTCTGGACACAATTTCAAATGGTCTCTGGACACAGTGGTTGTTGTTCTTCCTCCGTCCTTACTGACGACACAAACTTTTCTGTTGTCATATTTAGAATCTTGTATGACGTAGGGTTCTTGCTCCCACTGGTTATCCAATTTGTGCATCTTCCTTTTTCTTTTTAATACTACCTCTCCAGGCATCAAAGGCTTGGCAGGAGCATTTCTGTTGTAAACATCTTCCTGTTTCTCCCGTGCCTTATTGAGACTTTCCTCCACACAGATTTGCACTCTTCTGTACTGCTCTTGCCGATTGACGTCCCAGTTTTCAACAGCGTCGTCTGCCTCCGGTTCTACCACTCCAAGTTCTAGATCCATTGGTAGTTTTCCGGGCCTTGCTCTCATAAGATAAGCTGGAGTGCAGTTAGTTGAACTTACAGGTATATGGTTATATAAATCAACCAAATCAGGTAGTAAATCCGGCCATCGATTCCTGTCTTCCAACGGTATGGATCTCAACAAATCAAGGACAATATGGTTCATTTTTTCGCAAAGACCGTTGGTTTGAGGGTGATATGGTGTTGTTCTAATTTTCTTGCACCCATACATGTGACAGAATTCCTTGAATATATCAGCTTCGAAAGCAGGTCCTTGATCGGTTAATACTTGCTCCGGATACCCATGCGGTCTGCAGAAGCTTGCTTGAAAGGTTTTCGCGGCCGTCACTGCGGTCTGGTCCTTAACTGGAACAACCACCAGAAATCTGGAGTAATGGTCCACCATGGTCAAGGCGTATGAGTATCCAGATCTACTTGGCGACAATTTGACGTGGTCCAGGGCCACAATCTCCAGAGGACGAGTCGTCCGGATAGGTTGCAGGGGTGCCTTCTGACTACCGTAGTCCTTCCTTCTGAGACCACAGGGTCCACAGTTCCGACACCACCTCTCAATGGAGCTGCGCATCCCTACCCAGTAAAACCGGCATCTCAACAGGGTCTCCAGCTTTCTCCAGCCAAAGTGTCCTGCTTGATCGTGGTATGCTTCCAACACCATTGGGACGTCTGCCTTGGGGACCACGATTTGCCAGACCATCTCATGGGTTCTGGGGTTGACGTATCTCCTGCACAACTTCTCACGGTATAGGAACAACCTGCTTTTCTCGTTCCACAGGAGCTTGGCTGACATAGGTGCTTCCTTTTCCAAAGAGGAGCCTTCCTGTCTTAACAACTCCTTGATGCGGCTGACCACTGGATCACTGTCCTGAGTCTCTTTCCAGCTGTGATGGGGTAAAGGATTTAATGTTGCACCATACTGCTTTCTGTGGACTCGATGCTCGTGGACTACCCCATTTCGATGGAACGCAGGTAGCTCAATTTCTTCCAGGTCGTCCGATTCTTCTTCCGTGTCAGAGTCATGCGGCATTCGGGACAATGCGTCAGCATTAGCATTCTTTCGACCTGCCCGGTACTTGATAGTAAACTGGTAATTGGACAACCGAGCCATCCAACGCTGCTCCATGGCGCCCAGCTTGGCGGTTTCCAGGTGCGTTAACGGGTTGTTGTCTGTGTACGCCGTGAACTTATTAGAGGCCAGATAATGCTTAAATCTTTCAGTAATGGCCCAGACCAGCGCCAGAAACTCCAGCTTGAAGCTGCTATAATTTTCCGGATTCCTTTCAGTTGGCCTGAGTTTTCTGCTGGCATATGCGATGACTTTTTCTTGGCCATTCTGCTTCTGACTGAGAACTGCTCCCAACCCTTCATTACTGGCGTCGGTGTACAACAGGAACGGTTGGCTGTAATCAGGATAGGTTAAGATCTCATCACCTGTAAGGATCTCTTTCATCTTTTGGAATGCTTCAGCCTGTTCTTTACCCCAATTAAAGGGAGGGTTTCTGCTCTTTAAGGATTGTCCTACCAGGAGGTCCTGTAAAGGAGCTGCCTTCTTCGTGTAATCTTTCACGAACCTTCTGTAGTAACCCGTTAATCCCAGGAACTGTCGCACTTCCTTAAGGTTCTTCGGCTCCGGCCACTTCTGGATGGCAGTGACTTTCTCTGGGTCCGGCGCTACTCCTTCCGAACTGACGATGTGCCCCAAGTATTGTACCTTCTGTTTGAGTAGATGGCATTTTGAGGGTTTCAACTTCATCCCGTACCTGGACAGGGACTCAAATACTTCTGCCAGGTGCTTCAGATGGTCCTCATAAGTCTTGGAATACACGATAACGTCGTCTAGGTATAGCAGCACGGTTTCAAAATTGAGATGTCCCAGGCAATTCTCCATCACTCTCTGAAATGTTCCTGGGGCACTGCTGAGCCCAAACGGCATTCTGTCGAACTCACAGAGCCCCATTGGGGTGGTGAAAGCCGTTTTCTCACGATCCTCCTCAGCCACAGCCACTTGCCAGTAACCACTAGTCAGATCAAGGGTAGAAAAGTAGTTAGCCGTTTTCAGAGCAGCTAATGATTCCTCTATACGTGGTAACGGGTATGCATCCTTGTGTGTTATGCGGTTCACCTGCCTGTAATCCACACACATTCTCATACTACCATCTTTCTTTTTAACCAGAACTAGAGGGGCTGCCCAGGGGCTACAACTATCCCTTATCACCCCGGCTTTCTTCATATCATGCAACATTTCTTTAGCCTTCTGATAATGAGCTGGAGGTATGGGCCTATACCGCTCTTTGATGGGAGGATGACTGCCTGTAGGGATATGATGTTGTACTCCCTTAATTATCCCAAAATCAAGTGGATTTTTGCTAAACACTTGGGCGTACTCTTGCACCACCCGTAATACCCCTTGCTTCTGGTGAGCGGGAGTGGTGTCCGTCCCAACATGGAGATGCTGACACCACTCCGCCACCTGAGTTGCTGGGTCATTGTCCTCCGCTATTTGACAGGAGTCTAAGGACTCAGCCGGGAGAATAGAATTATTATCAACAGCATGTAGTTTAGCAATGGTTGCATAACGGGGTAAGTTTACCTCATCATCTCCCCAATTGAGAAGCCGTACCGGTACTCTACCATTCACCACTTCTACTACTCCTCTAGCAGTCATAAGTGTAGGTCTATGTTCTGAATGGTGGGGTTCTACTACAGCTTGGTAATTCTGTCCTCTCAGACCTATGGCTGCCCTGCACCAAATGATCATTTCACTCATTGGGGGTATCACAATAGGATCCGAGTCAGTGACCCGTACATTACCAATTTCGCCGTCTGTAAGCTTCGCTTGCTGCTGACACACCAGGGCCCGGATCTCTCTTTGGATTACTCCTCTCTGCCTTGGTCGGGCAATCTCAGCGAGCTGTTGGAGCAAGAACACAACTTCTCCCAAACAATTACCGATAATGTTAGTACCCAAAATTATATTTAAACCGTTCTCCTCATTTACAGTCTTTACTACCAGAAGCCCCTGGTCTTTCAACTCCTCTCTGCCCACCTTTACATCTACACATTTTGTTCCGAGTACTTCTACAGGAAGACCATTAGAAGCATACACAGTAAAGTTAAGGCTCGGAGGTTTAAGACTGTCCATTGACCAGTACTTGGTATATAGGGCATCAGGTATTAGGGTCACCTGGGACCCAGTGTCTAACAATGCTGGAACAGCAATACCATCTAGAATAATAGACAGGTAGGGTCGCCCGCCCACATACCTGCGGTTCCAGTCTAGGGGGCCTGACGGGTATTCTCCTGGGTGTTGGCCCTTGGACCCAGGTTCTGCCCGTTTAAAGGACACTGTGGAGACAGATGACCTTTCCGGTTGCAGCGATAACAGATGATCTCTCGACGAGGAGGGTGTTGATCAGAGGTCGCTCCTGGGGGTGGCGTTGTCCTCCTCCAGGGGGGCGACGTCTTCTTTCTTCTCCGGTGCATCCACGGAACGTCCTCTGGGCAGTCAGCTAACAAGATCTTCCCTTCCTCCTCTTTCCGCAGCTGTAGGGCACTCATCACAGCGGCCAGATTTTTAGTCAGCTGGCGCACCTCTGAGCGCAGACAGTCCAATTCACTAGGAGGTGTCATCTGCGCTTTGGCTTCGGCCACTAACGGGGAACAGGGGGTTACTGCCGGTTCCAGAGTGACTTCACCCTGATGATGTTGGGTGGCCACCTCAGGTTTGCCCAGGGGCCGCAGCCCTTTTATTGCCATGTCCTTTAGGGCATCAAAGGTAGCATCCGGATGGTCTAAGGACCACCAGTTTACAGTTCTGCGTTCCTCTTGGGATCTCAATCCCTGTATAAATTGTTCTTTCAGCATTTTATTCTCGTCGATAGCATTTAAATTGTTAATTTGCTTGAGGGCTCTCAGGGCTCCCTGTAGTCGGCAAGCATAGTCCCGGATGCTGTCACCTGGCTGTTGTGAACAGTGATAGAAGGCCATCCGGAGATCCGTTTCTGTGCGGTCTTCAAATATGGCATGCAGCTTAAGGAAGATCGCAGGTACCGACTCCTGATCAACGGTATCCCAAGTCTCCACTTCCCTCTCCGCAGCGCCAGTTAGTTGCCCTATTAGCACAGCAGCTTTTTGTCTCTCAGGCATGGAGTACATTTCTAGGATGCTGCATAACTTCCGCTTGAAGCCTGCTAATGTGCCTGGCTCACCGCTGTACTGGGGAAGCCATTTCGCCCCAGGCATATATGGGAGCGTTAGTGGCATGATCGGGACTACCGGACTGGGTGCAGGGCCTGCGCCCCCATCTGGCGCTACAATACCAGACGGTGCGGGATTGGGGCCTCCGGCCGGGGCCGCACTGTCAGCCGGTTGTTGTGACATCTTAGCGCCCCCTTGGTTAAACGGAGCCTACCGGTTTCAGACGCTGCTATTTCACAGGCACCGCAGTGGGAACAGGACCTTCGTCGCAGGCGCTCTGATGTCAGAGCGTTCACTTCCTGTTGCAGGACCTGCCGCTGAGTCAGAGCCGGGGGCGTGTCCAAGACTTTGCGCGCTCTTTCAGGTACGCCCACCTTCTTCTCCAGCGCCTTAGGGCGCGAATCTGGCGGCAAATATGGCGGTATTTGGCGCCAAACAACAGCAACAGTCTTTTTCGCCAAAACACTCCACAGGCACACAGGGCTCGCAATGCTGCAAGTTTCGTATCCTGTTCGTGACGCCAATTTGTCTCGACCACGCACCACAATTGTGGGTTACCAGGGCAATGGGGTACTCAGAGCCGAGCCCGTAGAAGTCTATGGGGATGTCACAGGTAGCGGTGGCTCGGTCTGTGGCCCTGGCGGTCTGGCGTATGTTAGGGATATATTTACAGGGGATAGATTTATATACAGTTCGTGACGCCACCTGTAGTCTTCTGGTAATTGTACCAGCGCTGCTGTAGATCTCTGAGGGGATGGTGAGGCAGCTAGATGTCGGGTCCCCTACAGGTGGGACACTTCCCTCAGGTCGGTAGTTAGGTAGGGATTGTGCAGGCATGCAATAATAACTCAGTCTCACACCGTCAGCATCTTTCCATACCTTTACTTGTAAGATGGTAAGGCAGGTCCCAGGGAGGCTGATGGGGTTGATGGAGGATGAGCTTTGAGGCAACGGTTAAGCAAGTTAGGGGCCTCCTTTACTTTCAACATGATGAGTACAACCAGCCTGCAGCGTAGTTCCCTCTATAATTCCAGCTATTCCAAAGCTGTACTGCCCAGTCAGATTTGTGGTCGGAGCCTTCCTGTGAGAGAGTTGAATTCCTATCTTGCTGATCAGGCTCAAAGTCTTCACTCCCCCTGACCCCAGTTACGTACTGACTATTTGGGGCTGATTGCCGCGACCTAAGGTCCGGTAAATCTCTGGTTTTCTTACCACTATGCTTGTAGCTAATAGTGATCCTTCGGTCCCCAGTGACCGGTTACAATGTGCAGGACTTCTCCAAGCCAAAAGCACTTTTTAGATATTCCTTCCACTTTGCCCTTCGATTTGCTCGACTCTTAATAGATATCTCCGTCTGTCTTCCAGTGGGGCACAGCTCTGACTAGGCTGAGGTGAACTAGACCACCTGTACTAGCCTCCACTTTCTGAACTGCTAACAGGCTCAGACTGGACACGTCTACTCTGTCCAAGGACAGGAAACTGACTGACTAAATCACTCCCTTCCACACCCCTGCTGGGTGTGTCAGAAGTGTACGTGATGTCATGAAGAGCCCTTAACCGTTACCTCTCCACTCATCCTCCTGGTATTGTGTACCAGGGCTACACATATGGCCATGTTACAGAGGCAATTCCCTGAGTCAGTGTTTTCTGGACTCAGCAAGAGTTCCTGTGTTCCAGATTTTACAAGAGCTTGTTGCTACATGGGGGCCTGTTGCTCCCACCTACAAGAGACATGGGAACTCCGGTCTGGTCACTCAGCATACATGACCGACAGTTCATAAGGCTAGTTTCACACTAGCATTCAGCAGGGCTGCGGAGGGCTGCATACTTCCTCCATCAAGCCCCGCCCACTGCCGCACCTCTTCCTTTCAGCGCTGCCTATGTGTGACCCGCACCACAATCGTGGATTACCAGGGCAATGGGGTACTCAGAGCCGAGCCCATGGAAGTCTATGGGGTTTGTCACAGGTAGCGGTGGCTCGGTCTGTGGCCCTGGCGGTCAGGCGTATGTTGGGGGGTATATTTACAGGGGATAGATATATTTACAGTTCGTGACGCCACCTGTAGTCTCTGGTAATTTGTACCAGCGCTGCTGTAGATCTCTGAGGGGATGGTGAGGCAGCTAGATGTCGGGTCCCCTACAGGTGGGACTCTTCCCTCAGGTCGATGGTTATGGTGGGGTTGTGCGGGGATGCAATCAAATAACACAGTCTCACACATCAGCGTCTTTCCATACCTTTTTACTTGCAAGATGGTTATGCAGGTCCCAGGGAGGCTGATCCAATGGAGGATGTGTTTCAAGATAGCAGCTGGACAAGTTAGGGGCCTCCTTTACTTTCACAAAGATGAGTCCAACCAGCATGAAGCGTAGTTCCCTCATAAACTCCAGCTTCTCTAAGCTGTACTGCCCGGTCAGTTTTGTGGTCGGAGCCTTCCTGTGATGAAACTAGGTTCTTCTCTGCTTGGCCTAGCTCAAAGTTCCTATTCCACCTGACCCCAGTTACGTACTGACACTCCAGGGGCTGCTTGCCGCTACCTAAGGTCCGGTAAGCCTCTGGGTTTTCTACCACCATGCGTGGAGCTATGGTGATGCTTCGGTCTCCAGTGACCGGTGACAACGTGCAGGACTTCTCCAATCCTATAGCACTCAGAATTTCTACCACTGTGCCTTTCGCCTTGTCCGCGCTGGTAGCATAAGCATTTCTCACTTCACAGGTTAATAAAGTCAGTCCCTTACTTAATTCCTTTCTTGAGCTTGTTGCCAGACTCTCAGTAATCTTCCAGGCAGGAGCACATCTCTGAACCTTCACTGTCCTTGGGACAGGAGACTGAAGTATATCTGCAACTCACTTCTTTCTTACTGCACAGACTGCACTTCCTGACTCCTTCGAGTCCAGGCTAGACTGACTCACTGTCCGAGGACAGGAAACTGACTTCTGACTGCACTCAGACAGACTGCCTGAACACTCCCTGTGACTAGACTATATATATATCTGTGGGCGTGTCTAAGTGTGTGTTGAAATGAATGTTCATTGAGCATTAAACTGCTATCTCTCCACACATCCTCCAGGGTACTGCGTGTGCCTTCACACCAGGGCTACACATTCCCCCATGGTAAATGACAGCATTCCCGGGCTGTAAAATACAAAGAGACAGAAATTTTTGTTTATGCATTAAACATTAACATTAACTCGTCCCATCCGGGAGGTAAGGATTTCTTGAACGTTGCAAACAAAACAATAAATATAGAAACATACAAAATATTAAATATACATTCTCATATAATACACAGCAAAATTCTTGTGAAGGACCCGCACCAAACCTTCAACGTGGGTCCTGGGTGGGCTGCAGGACATCTGGATGCAGACCTCACTCAGTGCCACACCACACGGGTTTTATTATTCAGAGGTAGTTGTGATGGTTTTATGTAAAACCAAGATAATGCACTAGGTGCAACTATTTACAAAATCAGTTCTTGGGCTGGCTCAGTCCTCAGCCTCGAAGTCCATTGTAAGAAAAAGACACATTATATCAAATCACATCACAATAAAGTGCAAAAACTTTTTATCTGATTACCCAGCCGGGCATTCTACTTTTGGCAATATATATAAACACTATATACTCATAGAAACTGTACAAACTATCTTCACTTTTATAAAAACTTATGTACATCTTCTTAGTTGCGGTAAACCCTGTCTGGGTCCTACCGTTCTTCACATTCTCTTGACTTCAATGACATCTTCCACCCCGGGGGCTGGAACAATGCGATGGTCCCTAGATCCCATGACTAACAAGTCGTGTGCTGCTATTAGGGTCTGGGTCGCCACAGTTCTCGTGCGAACCTCTAGGGGCGCAACGGGTACCTTCTCCTTGCGAGACACCGATTGCGTTTCAATTTGCGTTACAGTTAGCGATATCGATCGTGTCATAGATTGCGATGGAAACTGGGTCGCAAGTTGCGATGTAGAAGGACGACTAGATAATGAAGAGTATGTAGACGTTGCTTCCATTTGCGAGGAGCCTGCAGGGGGCGATGCTGGGGCACGGCCTGGTGCTGTTTGAGCTGGAGACGGGGACGCTGCGGTAGTGGTGACGTTACCTGCGTCGGGGACGGGGTCACGGACGATTGTGACATTAAGGGCATACCATCCCTTCATACCCCAGTGTCGTGTATAGGTGACAATGTCTCCATTAACTAGGTCCCTCCCGGATGGCCTTGCGGTAGGTGGGATTCTACATCACGTCTGCTGACAAAGACCCCTGGGTAGAGGCCCGGTTCTCTGATGAAGCCCCAGCCCTTTCGGAGCTGGAACTCTGTCACACACCCCTGCCGCCGCGGTTCCCTCAGAGTACCTTTCTCTCGACGGACACTCTCCTTGTCCGCGATCAGCTCTGCATGTTGCCGCTGTCGGTTCCTCTGCGCTTCCCGCTCTTCCTCCTGCTGGCGTTGCTGCTTCTCCTCACGACGCTGCCACTCACATTCCCACTGGGCGGTATAGGCGACGTCATCCAGGCGCGCCATCTCGTCCCAGTCCACGTCTGGTAACGACGGACAGGACCCCTCCGGTGTCCCTGCCGGGGATCGATCATCTGCTGCGGCCTCCTGGCCGGGCGGGCGTTCCGGAACTGGCGGTACCTCCTCAACCTCCTTCGCCTCCACCGCTTCACCGGTGGGATCAGGATCGGTACTTTCGGGGGCAGCCTCCGGTTGCTCCTTTGCCTTGGGCAGCAGAAGTTTTGGCAACTCCAGACGTAGGGGGTCATCGAAGGGAGAGATCACCGCGTCCCACAGTCGCCGCTGCTCCAGGGTACGCCGGCGTCTCTCGATCTCCTCAAATCCAGGTTGTGGCAAAATCATCTTTTTCAGTCGTGCATTTTCTTCTTTGATTTCCAGCAATGCTTGCTGCAGGTGCAGGACCACGGATGACTCCGGTTCTAGTGGCAGCTTGGCTGGGGCACGGGGCCTGCCTTCCTCCGCTTCCCTGCTCGGCTGCACACGTCCTGCTTCCATGATGTTCCAGAGCGTTCTCTCATCCCCCTCCAGAGACGTCCGGTCTCTTCCGTGGAGGCGGGGTTTGCGTCTCCTCCTCTTTGCAGGAAAGGTGAAGAGGAGGCGGACCTCCTTTGCTGTAGGGCAGGATCGCATGTTGTAATAGCACTTTGAGAGGGCAGGCATTTTCTTCGCGCCACAGGGGGTACACGCCCACGAAGGTACGCCCACCTTCTTCTCCAGCGCCTGAGGGCGCGAATATGGCGACAAAGATGGCGATTTTTGGCGCCAAAAGTGCAAACAGTTCTTTTTCACAAAAACAATTCCATAGGCACACAGGGCTCGCAATTTTGCGAGTTTCGCATCCTGTTCGTGACGCCAAAGTTGTGTGACCCGCACCACAATTGTGGATTACCAGGGCAATGGGGTACTCAGAGCCGAGCCCATGGAAGTCTATGGGGTTTGTCACAGGTAGCGGTGGCTCGGTCTGTGGCCCTGGCGGTCAGGCGTATGTTGGGGGGTATATTTACAGGGGATAGATATATTTACAGTTCGTGACGCCACCTGTAGTCTCTGGTAATTTGTACCAGCGCTGCTGTAGATCTCTGAGGGGATGGTGAGGCAGCTAGATGTCGGGTCCCCTACAGGTGGGACTCTTCCCTCAGGTCGATGGTTATGGTGGGGTTGTGCAGGGATGCAATCAAATAACACAGTCTCACACATCAGCGTCTTTCCATACCTTTTTACTTGCAAGATGGTTATGCAGGTCCCAGGGAGGCTGATCCAATGGAGGATGTGTTTCAAGATAGCAGCTGGACAAGTTAGGGGCCTCCTTTACTTTCACAAAGATGAGTCCAACCAGCATGAAGCGTAGTTCCCTCATAAACTCCAGCTTCTCTAAGCTGTACTGCCCGGTCAGTTTTGTGGTCGGAGCCTTCCTGTGATGAAACTAGGTTCTTCTCTGCTTGGCCTAGCTCAAAGTTCCTATTCCACCTGACCCCAGTTACGTACTGACACTCCAGGGGCTGCTTGCCGCTACCTAAGGTCCGGTAAGCCTCTGGGTTTTCTACCACCATGCGTGGAGCTATGGTGATGCTTCGGTCTCCAGTGACCGGTGACAACGTGCAGGACTTCTCCAATCCTATAGCACTCAGAATTTCTACCACTGTGCCTTTCGCCTTGTCCGCGCTGGTAGCATAAGCATTTCTCACTTCACAGGTTAATAAAGTCAGTCCCTTACTTAATTCCTTTCTTGAGCTTGTTGCCAGACTCTCAGTAATCTTCCAGGCAGGAGCACGTCTCTGAACCTTCACTGTCCTTGGGACAGGAGACTGAAGTATATCTGCAACTCACTTCTTTCTTACTGCACAGACTGCACTTCCTGACTCCTTCGAGTCCAGGCTAGACTGACTCACTGTCCGAGGACAGGAAACTGACTTCTGACTGCACTCAGACAGACTGCCTGAACACTCCCTGTGACTAGACTATATATATATCTGTGGGCGTGTCTAAGTGTGTGTTGAAATGAATGTTCATTGAGCATTAAACTGCTATCTCTCCACACATCCTCCAGGGTACTGCGTGTGCCTTCACACCAGGGCTACACACCTACCTCTGCATGAGTCCTGCGTATCCTATCTTTAACATTGGGTATAGAGGCCATGCGGATGTATGCGGATGCCTCCGCACGTGTCATTTTGACGCTGCGCCGACATGCGTGGAACGCAACATGTTGCATTTTGTTGCTGTCGGCACAGTGTCAAAACGATGCTTGCGGAGGCATCCGCATACATCCCCATGGCCTGCGTACCCAATGTTAAAGATAGGGTACGCAGGACGCATGCAGAGGTAGGCGGCGCTGAAAGGAAGAGGTGTGGCAGTGGGCGGAGCTTGACGGAGGAAGTACGCAGCCCTGCCGAACGCTAGTGTGAAACTAGCCTAACAGACGAGGATGTTGTGCACTGGAGAAGAACTAAGCCAGTAATGGGGAGCGCGCTAATGATGGGGAGAGCGCCAATAATGGGAGTGATGGGGAGAGGGCCAGTGATGGGGAGGGCGCCAATGATGGAGAGAGCGCCAATGATGGGAGTGATGGGGAGAGGGCCAGTGATGGGGAGAGCACCAATGATGGGAGTGATGGGGAGAGGGCCAATGATTGTGAGTGGTCCAATGATGGGAGTGATGGGGAGAGGGCCAGTGATAGGGAGAGCGCCAATGATGGGGAGAGGGCCAATGATAGGAGTGATGGGGTGAGAGCCAGTGATGGGGAGAGCGCCAATGATGGTAAGAGGGCCAATCATGGGAGTGATGGGGAGAGGGCCAGTGATGGGGAGAGCGCCAATGATGGTAAGAGGGCCAATCATGTGAGTGATGGGGAGAGGGCCAATGATGGGAGTGATGGGGAGAGGGCCAATGATGGGAGTGATGGGGAGGAGGAAATCATGGAGGTGGTGGAATTTCTACATGAAGGGGATCATGATGGGGCATATTTCTGCATGAAGGGGATCATGATGGGGCATATTTCTGCATGAAGGGGATCATGATGGGGCATATTTCTGCATAAAGGGGATCATGATGGGGCATATTTCTGTATGAAGGGGATCATGATGGGGCATATTTCTACATGAAGGAGATCATGATGGGGCATATTTCTGCATGAAGGGGATCATGATGGGGTGTATTTCTGCATGAAGGGGATCATGATGGGGCATATTTCTACATGTAGGGGATCATGATGGGGCATATTTCTGCATGAAGGGGATCATGATGGGGCATATTTCTACATGTAGGGGATCATGATGGGGCATATTTCTGCATGAAGGGGATCATGATGGGGCATATTTCTACATGAAGGGGATCATGATGGGGCATAATACTACAAGAAGGGGATCATAATGGGATATTTGTACATGAAGGGGATCATGGGGCATATTTCTGCATGAAGGGGATCATGATGGGCATAATACTACAAGAAGGGGATCATGATGGGGCATATTTCTACATGAAGGGAATCATGATGGGGCATATTTCTGCATGAAGGGTGTGATGATACTGGAGCTCCATGTCTTGTGCTGTTGCTAGAACTACAGTCCTCATCCTGTTTTGTACTGACAGCCCACGGAGCCAAGTTTCCCCCCTCCCTCTCTCATGCTTCCCATCAACCCCCTCCCAGCCTGCACTCAGGCCGTGTAATGTGAGCTGCCAGTGCTAGAGTTTTCCCGCCTCACCGTAGGGGGGTCGCCATTGTCTTCACATGTGCTCTCCTTCTATAGCAGCCATTTTGGAGAATTCATTCTGTTTTAGTTATCACACGGTGGGAGTGTTCGCTAGAAACACGAAAGTACTGTTGTGAAACATGCGCCTGACAGGCATCGTTCCCGTGGTACTGGTGAACCCGTAACTCCAACAGAACCCGAGAAATGGAATTCTCGGATCCCCCACAAACTAGCTCATCCAAGTTTGGGTTCATTGGAACCGTCATTTTAAAGTAAGATCATTGATAGGTCTGCCTTTATTCTGCTAGGTTCACAGGACGAGGGATGGACCTTATGATATTTCAGAGCTCAAATCATACACTTCTGTCCTGGGGAGGTGGCCAGAAAAACCCTCCCCTTTTCGTGAGGTCAGCAGTCCCCGGTATAAGTCTGGCAGTGAGTCCCCCCTTGGAATTCCTTGCTGTGACGTCTTGACTAAGAGATCTGCAAATGAACTATGACGTGTGGCTCCTTCCCCAGCCTGGCTTGCCTGTATATGATCTAACTATCATGTGAGTCTTTCATTCTTAATCCCGTTTATTTTGTAACTGTATTGTACATAACTATATTGCCTCAGCTTGTTACATCTTTTTATATTGTATAAGCACTGCCTTTTTTTTTTTAAGGAATAAACCTATAAATTTATTAGTTTGTTTCTCCTGCTCTATAAACGAATTTGCACGTGCCTGAAGCACTACGCTACTGTTTTGGGGTTGCTACGGACCCTCTTGATAAATTGTTCAGTAAGAAAAACCGTAGCTGGTGGCAGCTTAAAAGAAGGGGGTGTTAAGTGTTGACATATGGGGTGGCGTTGGCAGTGACGGAGCGGGTATTATAAGTGTATTACCCGGCTGCGGCTCGGAGTAATTATAATTCCCTCACTGCAGCGTGCCCAATAGCCAGCACACATCCAAGTGACCCGTCTTTTGACTGATTATCCTAGGTGCAGTTCCCTGACTGACCTGAGGGTAAGGGGGCGCCATAGAGCTGCAAGTTCCTAAGTGGAAGTGGGATAATTATAAATCCCTGCAGTTTACCGGGTCAGACGGCAGCAGCCGTCGTGTGTGTGCACCGTTTCATCACATATTGGTGGCAGCGGTGGGATTATAGAGCATTAGTGATCTGGTTTGAGCAATCATTCCATTCACTAAAAAACTTGCACGGTTCTTCAGCGACCCTGCATCTAAAGTTTTGGAGAACAGACTCAGTGTTTATTAGTCCTGAGACAATTGTGTGTACTTGCGGTTACCCCCCCCTTCTCTTTGTTTTCTATCCTATCTTTTATTTGGCAACCATGGCTACGAGGGGATACGACTGGTATAATCGGAATAGCAAGGAAGCTCTTCTTGCCATGTGCGAGTGGAGGGAGATTGTCCCCATGGCCCAAACCAAGGCCGAAGTGATCCAGGCCCTGATGGCACGGGACCACGCTCAGAGCGAGGAGGGCGCAGGAGCCGGCCCAAGCCAAGTTGGTGCCTGCCGGAGCAGAGGCCCAACCCCTGACTGCTTACACCCAGGGCGGGATGGACCCTTACCTGCAGGCGGCCCTGGAGGGACTCCCCACCGACGACCGGGAGGAGCGCCTGAAGCTGATCCAGCAATACCAGCAGGAGGCCCGAGCCGAGCGCCAAGCCCAGCGGGAGGCTGAGAGAGCCCAGCGGGAGGCTGAGAGAGCCGAGCGGGAGGCTGAGAGAGCCGAGCGGGAAGCTCAGAGAGCCCATGAACTGGAGCTGCTCAGACAAGGGGCAATGCCCTCCACAGCCCAGAGCCGTGTGCCCAGCAGCGCTCAGAGTCCCAAGCCCCGGCCGGAGCACTTTCCCGTGATGGAAAAGGATGGAGACTTGGACACTTTTCTGCGGGCCTTTGAGAAAGTCTGCAGACAGTACCGGCTGCCTGACAACCAATGGGCCAGGTACTTGACCCCCGGGCTAAAGGGCAAAGCACTGGAGGCGTTTGCTTCACTCACGCCGGATCAAGATGACAACTATCAGGCCATCAAGCAGGCCCTGATCGCCAAGTACCAGCTAACCCCTGAGGTATACCGAAAGAAGTTCCGGAACCTCCAACGTGGCCCACACGACAGTTATAGCGATGTGGTGCAAGGACTCAGGAGCCACTTTGACCAGTGGATCCATGGACTGTCAGTTGACACCTTTGAGAAGCTATGAGGCCAACCGGAAACCCGAGGTGCGGAAGCCCGTCACCACACGCTGGGGAGGGGGTAAGCCTGCAACCAACCCCAGTGCCCCTGCCAGCCGTCCCTCTGGAGGCACTATCCCCTTTGCCAGCGCCCGGCCTACATCAGACCCCCGCCAGTGTTTCTCCTGTAACAGGACTGGACACATCAGCGCCACCTGTCCGGAGAGGCAGAAGAACCCCCCCAGCCAAGGCCTCCAGGCCCAACGCCTCTGTTCTTTTTGGTGGGTGGTGTGGTGGGGAGGGTTGATGACAACGTGCAGCCCGTCCGCGTGGGGGTGTCACGCTATCTAATGATATGACTATAATGTCAGTAAACTATTTATACAGGAACCACACTCTATACAACATATAGTTTAGCAACATAAGAATGTAAGTATAAAATAGATTTACCTGACACAATATCAGCAGAACTTAGGGTTAATCTTGAGGACTAGATGTGCAGAGACGATATCAGTTGAACTCAGGGTTAATCTTGAGGACTTGATGAGCTG
Source organism: Oophaga sylvatica (assembly GCA_033576555.1). Lineage (NCBI taxonomy): Eukaryota > Metazoa > Chordata > Amphibia > Anura > Dendrobatidae > Oophaga > Oophaga sylvatica. The sequence goes on from JARQOD010000003.1 coordinate 101,832,818, forward strand.
TAACAGGAAAGAGGAGGACCGGGGTCTAACCTGACCCTACACTGGGGTCCTAACTAATCCCTTACCTTGGAGGTACTGATAATGGTTCAGAGGTCCAAGTCTCCAGCCAAACCCTGTCTCCTATCAGACCCTGAACCCTGTAATCAGTCCTAAGAAGGATCCTGATTACCTCCAAAGGGATATGGGCTGATCTCAGCTAAATACACAGATTAGACATATAAGACAGACAGGATAGCACTCTCTTGCATACACACTCAAACACCGAAGGAACATAAATGGTCTGGGAAATAAACTCTAAGCAAGTTAAGCTTAAAACAACTAAGGAGCTCTCAACTAGAGTCTATACAGATTCATTCCTATCTGTGGTCTGCATGAAGTGTTTCACTGGCAACTTCCAAAGCAGACAACCAGAAACTTAAAGGAAACCAATCAACAATTAATCAATTGCAGCCGTGAGAAACTGCACCCAGTCCCAGCACCGAGCACAGACAGAATTAACTCCCTAGCTGCCAAACACAAAGAAACAGCAACTCAGCTGTGAGAAGTCAAAATGTGCAACCGCGACGATCTTCGTGGCAATGCACACATGACAGTACCCCCCCTTCTACGAGGGGCCTCCGGACCCTCAGGACCAGGCCTGCCCGGGTGAGTTCTGTGGAAGGTCCGAACCAAACGATCTGCGTTAACATCAGACGCAGGGACCCACGTCCTCTCCTCCGGACCATACCCCTTCCAATGCACCAAGTACTGAAGGGACCGGCGATTCAGGCGAGAGTCAATGATTTTTGATACTTGAAATTCCAAGTTACCATTGACCAACACTGGAGGAGGAGGTAGAGGTGACGGTATGACTGGTGCCACATACCTTTTAAGTAATGACTTGTGGAACACATTATGAATTTTAAAAGTAGAAGGGAGTTCCAGACGAAATGCCACAGGATTAATTATGGAACTGATCCTGTACGGCCCGATGAATCTGGGACCCAGTTTCCAGGAGGGCACTTTAAGTTTTATATTCCTGGTAGACAACCATACCAGATCGTTCACATTCAGATCTGGACCAGAAACTCTCCTCCTATCAGCCATACGTTTGTAACGGTTCCCCATCGTACTCAAATTATTCAATACACCTCGCCACACAGAAGCAAGTGACGACGAGAAACGCTCCTCCTCAGGAACCCCAGAAGGACCCCCCCCCCATTGAAAGTACAAAACTGGGGATGAAAACCATATGCCCCAAAAAACGGGACTTACCAGTGGACTCGCTCCGTCTGTTGTTAAGAGCGAACTCTGCCAGAGGCAAGAAAGATGACCAGTCCTCCTGGTTCTCCGAGACAAAACACCGGAGATATGTCTCTAAACTCTGATTCAGACGCTCTGTCTGACCATTGGTCTGTGGATGAAAAGCCGAGGAAAACGACAATTGCATCCCCCGACGTAAACAAAATGCCCTCCAAAATTTGGACACAAACTGAGACCCCCTATCTGACACCACATCAGAAGGCAACCCATGAAGTCTCACGATCTCCCTAATGAACACCTGCGCCAGAGTTTTAGCATTAGGGAGTGCAGGAAGAGCAACGAAATGTGCCATCTTACTGAACCTGTCAACAACCACCAGTATGACAGTATTCCCTGACGACGGAGGAAGATCCGTAATGAAGTCCATAGATAAATGAGTCCATGGACGCTCCGGAAGTTTCAAGGGTAAAAGGGTCCCAGATGGACGGGTATGAGGAGTTTTAGAGCGAGCACAAACCCCACAGGACGCGACAAAAGTTATAACATCTTTATTAGCGTTAGGCCACCAAAATCGGCGAGAAAGGAGATCTAAAGTAGCCTTACTCCCTGGATGTCCTGCTAAAGCAGAATTATGATGTGCCTCAATAACCTTTTGTCTCAACTGATTCGGGACAAACAGTCTCCCTGGAGGTCCTGCAGGGGCGTCCCCCTGAGCCTCTAACACCTCCTCCTCAAGCTCAGAACATACAGCCGACACTACCACCCCCTCCTGAAGGATAGGAATCGGGTCATCCATTTTCCCGGCCCCTGGGAAACTGCGAGACAAAGCATCAGCCTTTACATTCTTAGACCCCGGACGATAAGTGACGACAAAATTAAACCTGGTAAAAAACAACGACCATCGAGCTTGTCTGGAATTCAGACGCTTAGCGGATTCTAAATACAGCAGGTTCTTGTGATCAGTAATAACGGTGACCGGGTGGACTGCCCCCTCCAAAAAGTGACGCCATTCTTCAAAAGCCAATTTAATGGCCAAAAGTTCCCTATTGCCGATATCATAATTCCTTTCGGCGGACGACAATTTCTTAGAAAAGAAAGCGCACGGATGCCATTTACCAGGGGACGGACCCTGGGACAATATAGCACCCACCCCTACGTCAGACGCGTCCACCTCCACAATGAACAGCTGAGATACATCTGGTTGGATGAGAACGGGTGCCGAAGCAAAACATCTCTTTAAAGAGGAAAAGGCTTGGCAAGCTTTGTCCGACCACCTAGAAAAATCCGTCCCTTTTCTCGTCATGTCCGTGGAGGTTTGACGACAGACGAGAAATTACAAATAAATTTCCGGTAGTAATTAGCAAACCCCAAAAAACGCTGCAGAGCCTTAAGATCCCCTGGCTGATCCCATTCAAGCACTGCTCTCACCTTTTCAGGGTCCATACGGAAACCGGAGGCTGACACCAAAAAACCCAAAAACTGAAGTTCCTGTACGGCAAAAACACACTTCTCCAGTTTGGCGTATAGTTTATTGTCTCGCAAGATCTGCAACACCTGTCTCACATGCTCCTGGTGAGACACAAGATCTGGCGAGTAAATTAAAATGTCATCCAAAAATACGACCACAAACACCCCCACAAGGTGACGAAAAATGTCATTAACAAAATGTTGGAATACTGCTGGTGCAGTAGTCAGACCAAAAGGCATAACCAGGTTTTCATAATGTCCCTCCGGCGTGTTAAACGTCGTTTTCCACTCATCCCCCTCTTTTATTCTAATCAGATTATACGCCCCCCTGAGATCCAATTTAGAGAACCATTTGGCGCCAACAATTTGATTGAAGAGATCAGGAATAAGAGGGAGTGGATACGGATCTCGAACAGTAATCCGATTAAGTTCGCGGAAATCCAAGCAAGGGCGTAGGCCTCCATCTTTTTTCTTCACAAAGAAGAACCCCGCGGCTACAGGGGAAGATGAAGGTCTAATATGCCCTTTGGCCAGACTTTCGGAAATATAATCTTTCATAGCCTGTCTTTCAGGACCAGAAAGATTATACAACCTAGCTTTAGGTAACTTAGCATCAGGAAGAAGATTAATAGAGCAGTCATACACACGATGAGGAGGCAACTCCCGACACCCCTCCTCAGAAAAAACATCCCCAAAATCCTCCAAAAAAGGAGGCAATGTACTAGGTACGACCGCACTGACGACTGTGTTCATGCAGTTGCTTTTGCAAAACTCACCCCATTGGCTTATCTCTCTGGACTGCCAATTAATTACAGGGTTATGTTTAACCAGCCAAGCAAGTCCCAACACAATGGGAGTAGGTAGACCCTCCAACACATAACAAGATAATTGTTCCCTATGTATTGCCCCTACCCGAAGGTCAATGTTATGAACCTCATGAACAAAGCTACCTTGGCCGAGAGGCCTGGCGTCAATGGAAAAAATAGGGATCGGTTTGACCAATACACTCAGATGCATACCTTGAGCCTGAGCAAACTGAGCGTCAACCAGATTGGCGCCGGAACCACTATCCAGAAGAACAGACAATCTCTTCACTCTAGTACCAAACACCACCTCCACTGGTACAAGGAACTGAGAAGAACCGGCGGATGAAATACATACTCCCAGGTTGTCATCCACCACACAACCTGGGATTAGCAGTTTTCCGGCGACTTTTTACTTAACAAGACACAAGATGGACATTCTCCAACAAAATGTCCCTCTTTCCCGCAGAAAAAACACCTTCTAGTCCTGCGGCGTGCCGCCAATCCCCTACTACGAAAAGATGTCCCTCCCAACTGCATAGGCTCATCCGAACAGACAAGGGGAACCTCAACATAAGGGACTTTAGTAGTAGGTGGAGTAACAACAGGGAGTGGAGTTACCTCACCCCTCTCCCGAAGCCGTCTATCAGTACGGATAGCTAGGGCCATAGCAGCCTCCAGAGAAGGAGGAGACTCATACTGAGCCAAAACGTCTTTTAATTTGTCAGAAAGCCCATGACAAAACTGGCTCCTAAGAGCTGGGTCATTCCACTGAGTATCCGTGGCCCATCTACGAAACTCAGAAGCAAATTCCTCCGCCGGACGATCTCCCTGCTGTATCTTACGTAATTTAGTCTCAGCAAGAGAGACCCGATCTGGGTCATCATATACCAATCCCAGAGCAGTAAAAAATTGATCTACAGACTGTAGAGCCGGGGATCCCGGAGGAAGGGAAAATGCCCAGGATTGAGGGTCCCCTTGAAGAAGTGAGATAACAATTCCCACTCTCTGCTCATCACTCCCTGATGATCGCGGCCGAAGCCGAAAATATAATTTACATGCCTCCCGGAAGGTAAAAAATTTGTCTCGCCCACCAGTGAACCTATCTGGAAGAGCCACCTTAGGTTCAACTCTGGTTTGCTCCAGGGGAGACAAAACTTTGGACTTAATGTCCGTCAGCTCCATGGATAATCCCTGCAACTGCAGAGCCAGCTGGGCTACTGGATCCATGGTAACTAGAGATAATTTTTGAGGGCCAGTGAAAATGTCACGCTGTCTAATGATATGACTACAATGTCAGTAAACTATTTATACAGGAACCACACTCTATACAACATATAGTTTAGCAACATAAGAATGTAAGTATAAAATAGATTTACCTGACACAATATCAGCAGAACTTAGGGTTAATCTTGAGGACTAGATGTGCAGAGACGATATCAGTTGAACTCAGGGTTAATCTTGAGGACTTGATGAGCTGTAACAGGAAAGAGGAGGACCGGGGTCTAACCTGACCCTACACTGGGGTCCTAACTAATCCCTTACCTTGGAGGTACTGATAATGGTTCAGAGGTCCAAGTCTCCAGCCTAACCCTGTCTCCTATCAGACCCTGAACCCTGTAATCAGTCCTAAGAAGGATCCTGATTACCACCAAAGGGATATGGGCTGATCTCAGCTAAATACACAGATTAGACATATAAGACAGACAGGATAGCACTCTCTTGCATACACACTCAAACACCGAAGGAACATAAATGGTCTGGGAAATAAACTCTAAGCAAGTTAAGCTTAAAACAACTAAGGAGCTCTCAACTAGAGTCTATACAGATTCATTCCTATCTGTGGTCTGCATGAAGTGTTTCACTGGCAACTTCCAAAGCAGACAACCAGAAACTTAAAGGAAACCAATCAACAATTAATCAATTGCAGCCAGGAGAAACTGCACCCAGTCCCAGCACCGAGCACAGACAGAATTAACTCCCTAGCTGCCAAACACAAAGAAACAGCAACTCAGCTGTGAGAAGTCAAAATGTGCAACCGCGACGATCTTCGTGGCAATGCACACATAACAGGGGGCCCGTCTTGCTACAGGCCTCAAGGACACCGGGGCTGAACGAACCCTCATCCGACCCGAACTGGCGGCCCCTGAAGAGTTGATTCCGGGGAAAACCTTAACTGTCACAGGGATTGGGGGCGTCCACTACCCCTTGCCGATATCCCGAGTTTTCATTGACTGGGGTGCTGGGAGCGGGGTGAAGGAAGTGGGGGTGTCCGAAAATCTGCCCACTGATGTTTTATTGGGGACTGATCTGGGGAGGATGGTGGCGTACTATGTCCCTGACACCCCTTCCCAATCTGATGATAAGGTTAACGTTAACCATGATGTTGATGTTGATGATGATGGGAAACTGATTGTGTTACCTGCTAATGCTTTGCGAAGTGATGATGCAACTGATAACCTTTCTTTCCCTAGGACTGATGTTGATAGTGATGTATCTGTGCCATCTGAATCTGTTAACCCTTTCTCTGAAGTGGTAGATGTGTCCACAGGTACAGGAGCGTTCAGTCCCGTCGCTCTGCGGAGTGAGACGGCTGAGGAACCCCTAGCAGGAGCAAGCGACAGTGCTCAAGGAAATGGGGAGGTGCATGGGAACCGGGAGGAAGGTGACGCCATGACACTGACCAGTGCCACCGAGGAAGGTAACTGGCCCATAAGTAGCACTGCTCCTGAAGTGTTGGGGGTGGATGGGGGGTAGAGCCCATAGCAGCGCAGGCTGATGGGTCTATAGAAACCCCCGGGGAGACGGCATATGTAGCTGCTGTCACCCACAGTCAGAGTGCCCGGATCGCAGGTAGCGCCCTACCATCTGGACCCTCCTCCGCTACAGGAGAGACTGAACCAGAGTTGGACCCAGAGCCGGTCCCAGAGGGTCCCAGTGAGGAAGGAACCCTGACGTCACTTCTGGCTGCCTCCAGCCAGGAGTTCCAGGCCGCTCTGCACTCAGATGCGAGCCTGGAGAACTTGAGGCACCTCGCCGAGACGCCCACCTCCGTGACTGATAAGGAGAGGGTGTTCTGGGAACGAGGAAGGTTGTACCGGGAGACAGTACCCGGAGATTCCCAAAAGGAGTGGTTGAGGGAAAAACAGCTGGTCGTCCCGCACCAGTTCCGAGGTGAGTTGTTGAGGATTGCCCATGAGATTCCACTCGCTGGACACTTGGGGATCAGCAAAACTAAGGCACGGCTGTCTCAACACTTCTATTGGCCCAAGATGGGGACAGATGTGACTAACTACTGCCGCTCCTGTATCACCTGTCAAAGAGTGGGGAAGGCGGGGCCTGCTCTTAAGGCTCCCCTGATCCCGTTGCCAGTGATAGAGGAGCCTTTCCAGAGGATCGCGGTGGACATTGTGGGCCCGCTGGCCGTCCCCAGCAATACATCCTTACTGTGGTAGACTACGCTACCCGGTACCCAGAGGCAGTAGCTCTGTCCTCAACTAGGGCAGATAAGGTGGCGGATGCACTGGTGACCATCTTTTCACGGGTAGGATTTCCCAGGGAGATGCTTACCGATCAAGGGACCCAATTTATGTCTCGCCTAATGAAGGCTCTCTGCAGCAAAATGCAGGTGACGCGTATGGTATCGAGTGCGTATCACCCACAGACCAATGGTTTGTGTGAGCGCTTTAACGGTACCCTCAAACAGATGCTCCGCATGCTGGTTGAGACCCAGGGACGCGATTGGGAGCGGTACCTCCCACACCTGCTATTTGCCTACAGAGAAGTCCCGCAGGCCTCGACGGGGTTCTCCCCCTTCGAGCTCCTGTATGGTAGGCGAGTCCGGGGACCCCTTGGGTTGATAAGAGAATCCTTGGAAGATGAGCCAAACCCCACGGAAGTGTCCATCGTGGATTATGTCATGCGCTTCCGCGACTAGATGCAGACCTTGACGCAGTTGGTGCATGACAACATGACGCAGGCTCAGGCTGACCAGAAGCACTGGTACGACCAGAACGCCCGGAGCGGACCTACCAGGTGGGTCAAAAGGTGTGGGTTCTGGTCCCCGTACCAAAGGATAAGCTTCAGGCAGCCTGGGAAGGCCCGTACGTCGTGCACCAACAGCTCAACCCAGCCACCTACGTGGTCACGCTTGACCACACTTGGGGTAGGCGCAAGGCCTTTCACGTCAACATGATGAAGGCCCATCACGAACGTGAAGCCTGCGTCCTACCGGTCTGCAATCTGCCCGAGGACGGGGAAGAGGATCCCCTCCTGGACATGCTGGCCCAAGCCCAGGCCAATGGGTCCATTGAGGACATGGAGGTAAATGCCTCGCTAACCGTCTCCCAGCGGTTGCAGTTGCTGACCACTCTGGAACCCTTCCGGGCCGAGTTCACAAACCGACCCGGAAGGACCAAGTTGGCGGTCCACGAGGTGGACACCGGGAATCGCGCCCCGTTACGGCGGACACCTTATCGGATCTCTGAGGAAGTGCAGCAGATTATGCGCCAGGAGATCCAGGAGATGTTGCAGCTGGGGGTGATCCGGCCGTCCAAAAGCGCGTGGGCCTCACCTGTAGTTCTCGTGCCCAAAAAGGATCGGACCACCCGGTTCTGCGTGGACTACAGGGGGCTCAATGCCATCACTACCTCTGATGCGCACCCAATGCCACGCATCGAGGATCTGCTGGAGCGATTGGCGAATGCCAAGTACATATCCATCATGGATTTAAGCCGGGGATACTGGCAGATTCCCCTGAGCCCTGAGGCGCAGGAGAAATCCGCCTTTATCACCCCTTTTGGACTGTACGAGTCCACGGTCATGCCTTTCGGCATGAAGAATGCCCCTGCCACTTTCCAGCGGATGGTCAACCACCTGCTTCAGGGACTGGAGGAGTACGCTGTGGCGTACCTGGACGACATTGCCGTCTTCAGTTCCACCTGGGAGGAACACCTTCAGCATCTCCAGGAGGTGCTCAAGCGTATTCACCAGGCAGGTCTGACCATCAAGCCGGGAAAATGCCAGATGGGCATGAGGGAGGTCCACTACCTGGGGCACCGGGTAGGCGGGGGTTCCATGAGTCCAGAGCCCGAGAAAGTGGACGCGATCGTGTCCTGGCCCACCCCCAGGACCAAAAAGCAGGTGAAGTCCTTCCTGGGCACTGCAGGGTACTATAGGCGTTTCGTACCGAACTATAGCGCCATTGCAAAACCCTTGACGGACCTCACCAAGGGTGGTCTACCCCAAACAGTCAACTGGACAGATGGCTGTGAGGCGGCATTCCGAGCTTTGAAAACAGCCCTGTGCAGCTCTCCAGTGTTGAAAGCCGTCGACAGCAGTCGGCCATTCCTGGTACAGACTGACGCCAGCGAATTTGGCCTCGGTGCTGTACTCAGCCAGGTTGATTCGGGGAACCAGGAGCACCCCGTGTTGTACCTGAGCCGGAAACTTCTGCCAAGGGAAGTGGCATACTCCACCATCGAGAAGGAGTGCCTGGCCATGGTCTGGGCACTGCAACATTTGCAGCCCTACCTGTACGGGCGCACCTTCAAGGTGGTCACCGACCACAACCCTCTGAGCTGGCTGCACACAGTGTCCGGAACCAATGGTAGGTTGCTACGCTGGAGCCTTGCCCTACAGCAGTATGATTTTGCCGTACAACACAAGAAAGGCAGCGAACATGGGAATGCTGATGGGTTATCACGACGTGGCGAACCCGCTGAGGTGCGCATGTCGGATTACCGACAGGTCATGCCTCCGTAGCGCCCTCTAAAGGGGGGAGGTGTGATGATACTGGAGCTCCATGTCTTGTGCTGTTGCTAGAACTACAGTCCTCATCCTGTTTTGTACTGACAGCCCACGGAGCCAAGTTTCCCCCCTCCCTCTCTCATGCTTCCCATCAACCCCCTCCCAGCCTGCACTCAGGCAGTGTAATGTGAGCTGCCAGTGCTAGAGTTTTCCCGCCTCACTGTAGGGGGTCGCCATTGTCTTCACATGTGCTCTCCTTCTATAGCAGCCATTTTGGAGAATTCATTCTGTTTTGGTTATCACACGGTGGGAGCGTTCGCTAGAAACACGAAAGTACTGTTGTGAAACATGCGCCTGACAGGCATCGTTCCCGTGGTACTGGTGAACCCGTAACTCAACAGAACCCGAGAAATGGAATTCTCGGATCCCCCACAAACTAGCTCATCCAAGTTTGGGTTCATTGGAACCGTCATTTTAAAGTAAGATCATTGATAGGTCTGCCGTTATTCTGCTAAGTTCACAGGACGAGGGATGGACCTTATGATATTTCAGAGCTCAAATCATACACTTCTGTCCTGGGGAGGTGGCCAGAAAAACCCTCCCCTTTTCGTGAGGTCAGCAGTCCCCGGTATAAGTCTGGCAGTGAGCCCCCCTTGGGAGTCCTCGCTGTGATGTCCTGACTAAGAGATCTGCAAATGAACTATGACGTGTGGCTCCTTCCCCAGCCTGGCTTGCCTGTATATGATCTAACTATCATGTGAGTCTTTCATTCTTAATCCCGTTTATTTTGTAACTGTATTGTACATAACTATATTGCCTCAGCTTGTTACATCTTTTTATATTGTATAAGCACTGCCTTTTTTTTTTAAGGAATAAACCTATAAATTTATTAGTTTGTTTCTCCTGCTCTATAAACGAATTTGCATGTGCCTGAAGCACTACGCTACTGTTTTGGGGTTGCTACAGACCCTCTTGATAAATTGTTCAGTAAGAAAAACCGTAGCTGGTGGCAGCTTAAAAGAAGGGGGTGTTAAGTGTTGACATATGGGGTGGCGTTGGCAGTGACGGAGCGGGTATTATAAGTGTATTACCCGGCTGCGGCTCGGAGTAATTATAATTCCCTCACTGCAGCGTGCCCAATAGCCAGCACACATCCAAGTGACCCGTCTTTTGACTGATTATCCTAGGTGCAGTTCCCTGACTGACCTGAGGGTAAGGGGGGCGCCATAGAGCTGCAAGTTCCTAAGTGGAAGTGGGATAATTATAAATCCCTGCAGTTTACCGGGTCGGACGGCAGCAGCCGTCGTGTGTGTGCACCGTTTCATCACAAAGGGGATCATGATGGGGCATATTTCTACATGAAGGGGATCATGATGGGGCATATTTCTACATAAAGGGGATCATGATGGGGCATTTGTACATGAAGGGGATCATGGGGCATATTTCTGCATGAAGGGGATCATGATGGGGCATAATACTACAAGAAGGGGATCATGATGGGGCATATTTCTGCATGAAGGGGATCATGACGAGGCATTTATGCATGAAGGGGATCATGATGGGGTATATTTCTACATAAAGGGGATCATGATGGGGCATAATACTACAAGAAGGGGATCATGATGGGGCATTTGTACATGAAGGGGATCATGGGGCATATTTCTGCATGAAGGGGATCATGATGGGGCATAATACTACAAGAAGGGGATCATGATGGGGCATATTTCTGCATGAAGGGGATCATGACGAGGCATTTCTACATGAAGGGGATCATGATGGGGCATATTACTACAAGAAGGGGATCATGATGGGGCATTTGGCACGTGTTGGCACTTCGTCATAAATAATTGGGTTTTAGGTTGCAGTTTGGGCACTCGGTCTCAGAAAGGTTCGCCAACACTGTCCTAGAGGCTCTGCCTTAAGGCCGTTACCAGGGATTGGGAGGGCTGTCCACTAGTGGAACCAATACGAAGGATCAGGATATAGTTTGCATTTAACATCTTAGTATACAGTTAACAGCTTGGGTTTAGCCCACTAGTTGGGAGGGGTTAGATCAATTATTAAGGGAAGGATTTCCTGCTTAAAGGTACTGCCACACTAAACGCTCCTGCTAACGATCACGATAACGACGCATACTAATGCGATCGTTTTTTGTGATCGTTTTAATGTCGCTAGTAGCTGCCAAACTTAACGATCTCGTTAACAACGCATAAGTGGTTAGCGATTTCGTTAACGACTTTGGCAGTCATTGCGCTATAAAAAACAGCGCACATCGTTCAAAAAAGGTGCCAGACACAGCGATATAGCGCTCACCAGCGGGACGCCAACGATCAAAATACGGTCCAGAACGCCAATGAACGATCAGCGAGATCACAGCAGGGGCCACGTCGTTGCTACATGCCACACACAACAACGTCACTAACGAGATCGCTAAATAGTGACGTTTTTTAGCGATCTCGTTAGCGTTCTTGTTTAGTGTGGCATACCCTTTAGTGAGAGAAAAAGTGGAGTTAGGCTAGGAGTGAGAGTCAAGTGTGTGAGTATGGTTCTGAGGAAATGCTAGATACTGACAGTGTTCAACGGGTTCCAAGACAGCGGATGTAGCGGATGCAGAGTCTCATGTCCTGACTGCACTGAAACATTATAATTAAACACTGCAAAGTGCCTTGGATGAAGCTGCACCTCCTACATTTAGAGCAACTCGGCACAGACGGTGACAACCCTGGCACACACTGCAAACAAGTGTCCTACAGCGGTGCGCCGAACATCTGCAGAGAAAATCCAATCTGATCGAAGATACATTTTATTCCCTCCTCAGTCCAAGAGTACAGGCGCCAACCACCGACCTCTGCACTGTCAATCTGGCCAATTATTTAAAAAAAAAATTGACCATATCCAACAGGAAATTTTCTCCCAATCTCTTCATACCATGCAATGTCCTCCCTGCATCTAGCTCACTCTCTGTCTTTGAACCAGTCACGGAAGAAGAAGTGATTAGGCTCATGGAATTTTCTCACCCTACTACTTGCGCCACTGACGCTATTACATCTCCTCCAGTCTATTTTCCCAGCTGTCACCACTCACCTAACAAAAATATTCAACCTCTATCTCTCATCTGGTATCTTTCCCTACTCATTTAAACATGCCATCATACATCCATTACTTAAAAAACCGTCCCTCGACCAAAACTGTGCCGCTAACTATAGACCTGTCTCTAATCTTCCCTTCATCTCTAAACGCCTGGAACGCTAGGTCCACTCTCCTCTAATCTATCAGATAACTCTCTTCTTGACCCTCTACAATCCAGTTTCCGCTCTTTACATTCTACTGAAACTGCCCTCACTAAAGTCTCTAATGATCTACTAACATCTAAACCTAAGGGTCAATACTCCATGATTATTCTCCTGGATCTCTGTGCAGCATTCGACACTGTGGATCACTAGCTCCTCCTCACTATGCTACGCTTTATTGGCCTCAAAGACACCATTTTCTCCTGGTTCTCCTCCTACCTCTCTGACCACTCCTTCTCTGTATCTTTTGCTGGCTCCTTTTCCCCTTACTAATCGGTCTCCCTCTTAGTAAACTCTCACCGCTTCAATCCATCCTGAATGCAGCAGCCAGGATTATATTCCTCGCCAACCGTTACACCAATACCTCTACCCTGTGCCAGTCATTGCACTGGTGGCCCATCCACTACAGAGTACAATATAAACTTATCACTCTCAACTACAAAGCTCTCCATGCTTCTGCAGCACTCTCCATATCCTCCCTCATCTCAGTCTACCACCCTACCCATGCCCTCCATTCTGCTAATGACCTAAGATTAACATCCTTAATAATTTGAGACCTCCCACTCCCATCTCCAAGACTTCTCGCGTGCTGTGCCAATTCTTTGGTATGCACTACCCAGGACACTTTGATTAATCCCCAATACCAACAGTTTTAAGTGTGCCTTAAAAACGCATTTATTCACACTGGCCTTCTGCCTCAATATACTTATTATTATTATTTATTTATGTAGCACCATTGATTTCATGGTGCTGTACTTATCTAACTATCCCTGTTTTGCCTATACAAAATTTTCTTAAAAACCCGATCCATTGACAGCATGTATCAGGCACTTGCTGTATGAATTCAGCCATGTATGTTTGATGGTGTTTCAGAGAAAATCATACTTTTAAAGCCGCCGGGGAAAAAAACGCACTGGAGACTAGTCTGACAGGTGGGTCTCTAGTGCCTTATCCCCTCCAGCTGCCACTGACTGACAGGTCTCTGAAGTCACCGTTCGCTATATTGTAAGCACGCCCTGACACTGTGGGTCACCAGGACACCCTGGGATAATCTTTCTAGAGATGCCCATATACCTGTCTGCAGGCCAACAGCTATTCCTTCCGATCCTCAATACCAATGAATGCTTGTTTCATTCTAGCGTTAGCTCTCATTGGGAAGAAGAAATAAGTTACTGGCAGACACCTCTGGCAGCATCTTCTTTCCAATAAGAACAAAGGATCATGTTAAATTTCAACATACCTGATCCATCTTTCTTCTAAAGTGAGAAACCCTCATTCACATACCGTAGTCATCAGATCCCAGGTTTAGTCAACTCTTCTCAATGTGGATGGCATACTTCCTGCTTTTGAAGGCTAGTGTCCTGAAATTTTAGAACCAATATCACCTCTCCACACATTGGTTACCGCCTACCAAGACTCCATGGTACAGTAACAAGGCGGTAACTTTTCTACCAGTTTCATGAGGACCCTACAGGTTTTCCCAATTTTTCTTTGAGGTCTCCACATTTTTTGGGAAGATCCTGGACTTTTAGGGAGGTTTGGCAAATGTGGAATACAGACACTTAATATTAAAGATAGGTTGTTCAGAGGGATCAGCCCATTCATTTTGGTAACAGTATTCTCCATGTCAGGAACAAAGTAGGGGCATACATGGAGGGCAGAATCAAAATGGAATTCCAATCTATTGCCATTAACACCAGACCATCTTTTTACACACAAGCTTAGCATTTGTTACCCTTTACTACCCTGTTTTGATCATTTGAAAAATATGAACTTTCAACTTTTTCCATTACCTGTTGTCATCTTTGATGGCTCCTGCACAGATATATGCTGCCCATAGTGAAGAGGAAAAGTGTCAACCTACGCAGGGCTCCACTGTTCCTGAGGCATAGTATCTTGGATGCTCACGTAATAGGCTTCAATGTACAAATGACTGCCACTATTACATTTCGGCAAGCCAGCATTAGTCACGCTGAGTAGAGAGGGCCCAGGAAAGTCCAGTGACGACATCTGCTATATAAAAATCTGCCTCTGTTTACTTGTCACGGGTCTTCCCCCTCTTGGGTGGCTGAGACAAGAATCCTGGGCTCGTGTCCAGTTCTTCCTCTGTTTTCCTTTCGTTGCTCGTTTTATTCTGGATTTAATTAAATTATTGTTTTTTAATACCTCCCTGCGCTCCTGGCCAATTTACAAACTTATAATAAGAAGTATTTAAATGTTTCGTAACTATTTCGACTAGTGCCAAAGTCATGGGCAATGACAGTCGCCTCCAGGTTACTGGGTGATTCTGTGACCTTATTAGGTTAAAAATAACGTTTGTGGCTGGCGGCCGTGGAAGCCGCTTTGTAGTGACAAGTTTATTTTCTAGTTATTATGAAAGTGCCTAATGTACGTTATGAAGCAATTAAGGTATTAATCAGTCTTGATACAAATGTGTGAATTGTTCTCTACTCCATGTAATGGATCTTGGAAATTGGTTTTATTTATATCTAATTAAGCCATTTTGCCGAGTGAGAAGTAAGAAGGGCGCTCAGTGTTTTTGGCATCAATGGAGAAAAAATGATTGTAGTTTGCAATCAGCAGAGATTATGAGGATAAGATGAGCCCTCCACTTTATTGGGAAAGCAGGAAAGCAGAACAGGCAGCAGCTAGAAGTCCCATAGACAAGCTTAGGTCGGGCCCATCCACTTGGTGTGAGGACTTAAAGGGGTGTTCTCAAGTTTAAAAGTTACCCACTATGTACAGAATAGAGCAGTGGTCCCAAATATTTCTGACTTTGAGAGCCACTTTTAGCTTTAAGGTTCGAGAGCCACTTATAGGTCTAAGAGAGAGTCGGGAGCCACATCCAGCTCCCACTCACAGTAGCGACACACAGAGCCCTCATTACTGGTGTAATGACTGCCAAAGCTCTTCCACAGAAATCACACCGAGGCAGTAAACCAAGATTCAGAGGTTCCCACAGTACCTAAGTTCAGTTTACTTCCGCTACACTGTTACTGTCAGCTTCAAGCACCTCCTCTGACAGTTATCATCATCCAGTCTCAAGCTTACCATACTTAAATTATCTCCAAACCCAGAAGGCCATACTATGCACATTCAGATCTGCTATTTTGTGCAGGGCTACTCACAAAACCCACCATCTGGAGGCCTGATCTTCACAGTTGTTTGCTAGACCTGGTGCTAATGCACCAAGCTTGCAGGCAGCCGCGATTCACATGTCATGGGCCTGCGACCAACATGTGGCTCCCGAGCCTCAGATTGGGGACCCCTGGAATGGCGGATAAATTTGCTATTGCTCGGGGTCCTAACGATGTGAAGAATACCGGCTGAATGGAGCAGTGGTCAATCACTGTGTACTAGCACTCCATTAATTCTTAAAGGGGACTGTTGGAGATTGCCAAGCACAGCGCTCGACTGATCTTCGGCTTTCCAATTAGAATGAATGGAGAGGCTGTGCAAATGATTAATCTCCACTCTATTCAGCAAGGGCTCTACCCCAGTCTTTGGATTGGTGTGGGACACGGCGGTCAGACCCCCAGTGATGTCCTATTCTGTGGGTATGGAGCAACTTTTAAACTTCAGAACACTCCTTTTAAGTCCTCTCACCCATTGGATGAGCCCAGCCAGGGCTCTATTAAATTTAGAGCGCAGTTTTTGGAATGGGTGGGTGCCACGATGGCCGGAAGTATCCTTTAAATTTACACCATTCATTCTTTTTCAGTAGGAGTTTATCAGCATAGAACATATACACTATGTTTCAAATTATTATGCAAATTATATTTTTCTCTGATTTTCCTTAGTAGTCGGTGCAAATGACAGTCAGTCTAATAAAAGTCATCACCCGTTAGAGTATACATCGAATTTTATTGAAGAAACCTCCCAATGATAACAGTATAATCTCCAAAATGGAAAAAAACTCAAAATGCACTGTTCCAAATTATTAGGCACAGTAGAATTTCTGAACATTTGATCTGTTTTAAAGAACTGAAAATGCTCATTTGTGGAATTTGCAGCATTAGGAGGTCACATTCACTGAACAAAAAAGCTACTTAACTCCAAAACATCCTAACAGGCCAAGTTACATGTTAACATAGGAACCCTTCTTTGATATCACCTTCACAATTCTTGCATCCATTGAACTTGTGAGTTTTTGGAGAGTTTCTGCTTGTATTTCTTTGCATGAAGTCAGAATAGCCTCCCAGAGCTGCGGTTTTGATGTGAACTGCCTCCCACCCTCATAGATCATTTGCTTGATGATACTCCAAAGGTTCTCTATAGGGTTGAGGTCAGGGAAGATGGTGGCCACACCATGAGTTTATCTCCTTTTAAGCCCATAGCAGCCAATGACTCAGAGGTATTCTTTGCAGCATGAGATGGTGCATTGTCATGAATGAAGATGATTTTGCTCCTGAAGGCACGTTTCTGCTTTTTATACCATGGAAGAAAGTTGTCAGTCAGAAACTCTATATACTTTGCAGAGGTCATTTTCACACCTTCAGGAACCTTAAAGGGCCCTACCAGCTGTTTCCCTATGATTCCGGCCCAAATCATGACTCCTCCACCTCCTTGCTAACGTAGCAGCCTTGTTGGGACATGGTGGCCATCCACCAACCATCCACTACTCCATCCATCTGGACCATCCAGGGTTGCTCAACACTCATCAGTAAACAAGATTGTTTGAAAATTAGTCTTCATGTATGTCTGGGCCCACTGCAACCGTTTCTGCTTGTGAGCACTGTTTAGGGGTGGCCGAATAGTAGGTTTATGCACCACAGCAAGCCTTAGAAGGATCCTACACCTTGAGGTTCGAGGTACTCCAGAGACACCAGCAGCTTCAAATATCTGTTTGCTGGTTTGTAATGGCTTTGTAGCAGCTGCTCTCTTATTTCGATGAACTTGCCTAGCAGAAACCTTCCTCATGCAGCCTTTATCAGCACAAACACGTCTGTGCTCAGAATCAGCCACAAATCTCTTAACAGTACGATGATCAAGCTTAAGTTTTCGGGAAATATCTAATGTTTTCATCCCTTGACCAAGGCATTGCACTATTTGATGCTTTTCAGCAGCAGAGAGATCCTTTTTCTTTCCCATATTACTTGAAAACTCTGGCCTGCTTAATAGTGTGGAACATCCAGTTTTCCTTTTATTGTGCTCACATGGCAAACTAATTATCACAGTTATCTGAGATTGATTTCAGTTATCCAAAGAACCCTGAGACACAATACCATCAATGGGTTTAATTTACAAAAAAAACAAAAAACGCTATGACACTTAAAACCGATTTGCATAATAATTTGGAACATAGTGTAGAATTGGTAATCTTTGCCCACTCTTTCTTGCAGTATCTCCAAATCTGACAGATTCTGAGGGAATCTTCAGGTCAACCACAGATCATTCATTGGATTCAAGTCTGGGTTGGGTCATTCCAAAACTTTCACCTTCTGCTGGTGGAGTCTCACTTTTGTTCATTTGGAGGTATGCTTAGAGTCATTGTTGTGCTGAAAGATGAAATTCATCTTCACCTTTTTAGCAGAGGCCTGAAGGTATTGATGCAAATTGACTGATATTTGGAACTGTTCATAATTCCTTTTATCATGACTAAAGCATCAGTTGCAAAGCATAATGCAACCTCCACCATGCTTCATTGTGGATATGGTATTCTTTTGGTGATGCATAGTGTTGGGCTTTGTGCCAAACATACCTTTTAGAATTATGGCCAAAAAGTTCAACCTTGGTCTCATCAGACGATAACATGTTTCTCAAATGCCTTTTGCAGACTTCATGTAGGTTTTGGCGGAACATAGCTGGGCTTGGATGTTTTTGTTTGTAAGAAAAGGCTTCTATCTTGCCACCTTACTCAACAGATCAGACATATGAAAAATACGGGAGATTGTTGTCACATGCAGTACACAACCAATACTTGCCAGAAATTCCTGCAGCTCCTATAATGTTGCTGTAGGCCTACTTGTAGCCATCAAGACCAATTTTCTTTTTGTCTTTTCATTCATTTTTTAAGGAAGTCCAGTCCTAGGTTAGGTCACTATTGTGCCAAATTTATGTCACTACTTGATGATGTCTTCACAGTGTTCCATGGGTATATTTAATGCTTTGGAAAAAAATGTGTATCCTTCTCATAACTGATAACTTTCAACAATCAGATACCTTTGCTGTGTTGTAAGCTGTTTATTGACCATGGCTTCTGCTGTAAAATGCAACTACGAAAATGTCAGGAATATCCTCCAAAAGCAGCAAAACTTTATATAGGGTTAATCACATTCATCGTAAATGTTAGCAACTGTGCACTGACTACTATGTAACAGTAGTGTAAATGAGAATGGCTAATTCTTAACACAACTATATTCTCAATTATAAGAGGGTGTTTACACTTATACAACTACATTATTTTAGTTTTATTATTTTTATTTTCCCCTCAACATGATTTCAGTTTGTTTCACAATAGATATGTACAGATAGTGAGTGACATTAAACGGTGGAAAAAGTTCTGAAATTATTTTTCCTGGTGTGAATTTTATTAAATGCAAAAACCTGACATTCTAACATGGGTATTTATACTTTTTATATCCACTCTAGGTAATTAAATCCAAAACTTGGCTCCATTGAGACATTAACTATGGAACTCTTTCTATTTTGTGTGCACCTCAGGTGAGTGCTGTGACGCTGAGTCACTTATCACGGACAAGCCGAGAGTCAGGGACGTCAAGAAATCCGAGGTCAAGAGGCAGGAGGGTACTTCATAAATAGATGGAAAAGACGAAGGCATATTCAGGTCACAGTCCGGGGCCAGAATTCCAAGGTCAGAATGCGTAAAGGCAAAAGGGGTAGTATAAACGGGTAGTCAAAAGGCATATCCAAGGTTCAGCAACAAAAGATCAGAATGTCTGAGTACAGAGCACAGAGAAAACACACCATTGTGCTTAAAGCTACGATTGGCAGAGGTCTGAGACTGACAGCTTAGCTAAATAGCTGGATAATCACTACGTACAGGGAACACCTTAAGGAAGTTCAGCAACACCCAGTCTCAGATTGGATGGCTGAGCTGTCTATAAAAATATCAACAGCTCAGCACGCCCCAGCACTAGACTGGACAATTGAACTGTCACTCACCAAACTGACAGCTCAGCATGACCCTGATTCCATAGGGTAGCAAGACTGTTGTTCACTGCATCCAAGACACAATGAGATGATGAATCATGACAAATGACTAGAGATCTCATAAAAATTTTTAGGGGGTCTATGGCTCCGGTTGGAAAATATAAAACTTCAAATCCTATTCTTACCTTAGGCAGTTATGCCTTAGTCTTCAGTTCTATTAATTTCTATAAGCTCTCAAGCAGGAGGAGAAGTTAGCTACCTCCTCTCTCACTGATATGATCTTTGCTCTATACTTCCCACAGGTTACAATAAAAATCACTAATGGCTAAATATAAGGAAGAAGACTCGGGTAGGGTGTGAGACATCACAGATGGGACCACGGAGATTTGGCCAGTGATGCCATAGAGCCATAGAGAAGTATTAAAGTATTAAGATTTTTCCGTGGTGATACCTAACTAAAAGTCGCCATATAGTGAAAAAGGGGTTGCTTCAGGATATATGATAACTTAATCAGTGGGGGTCTGACCACTAGGAACTTGCGACAATCAGTAGAACAAGGAATTTTTATCTCTGACACGTCAATTCATTCATAATCTATAGGGCAGGCCAGAAAAAAATCGAGTACAATGCTTGGCTATCCCACAGTGAATGAATGGAGCCGTGGTCGAACTTGGACAATAGTGCCCCCCATTCTCAGGATCGGACCCCCACCAATCAACTTGTTTTCACCAGACATCCCCTTTAAACTAAGAATAGGGATGAGCGAGTATATTTGTTAGCCTTCTTGGTTGTGACATTACTATGATTGGCTGGCCGCGCACCGTCATAGATGAGTCATAGCCTGTGACTCATAGGATCTAAAGACCGTGTGAGGAGAATGTGTGTGGGGGGTCTGTGTGTATGTGTGATCGAAGGCTTCGTGGAATTAGCTGTATATGGTGAGTATGTACTCTATGTGTGTATGTGTTTTTTTTTTTTTACTATTCAACACATTAGCTGGATGATGGGACTACTACTGTCCCATCATCCGCTAATGCTGTCACTCTAGCAGGCATAGCCGGAAGGGATTTGAAGTCCCATCGGACAATGCCAGCCTACACACAGACCCGCACACACACACAGCCCCGCAGACACACACAGATACACAAAGACCCCCGCACACAGACACGCACACATTCTCCGCACACTCATTGTCTCCGCCCACACACATTGTCTCTGCCCACACACATTGTCTCCGCCCACACACATTCTCCGCCCACACACTCTTCCTCCTCCCAAATACCGCCTGCTTTAAACAAACATGCACCCATTACTCGCATGTACTCACACTTCCCATTGACTTTCATCGGACTCGCTATACTTGTAACGAATACCCGAGTATTAGGACCTACTCTTTACAAGTATAGCGAGTCCTAATATCTCACTACTCGCTCATCCCTAACTAAGAAGTAGAAATGTATCTTCTCTATTGTGTTATCTTTTTTTTAATAATGAAAGTGTTTGTGTATACAGGAATATTGAAGAGACCGTGACATCTCCTTCCTGGGGGATGCACCATCTCTGGGGTTTACTGGAGCTAATTATACAGATCAGCGCAGACGGCTGTACAAAGCTGACTGGAAGACGCTGCTCCGCATTGAGACTCCCCGACATGTAAATAGCTGGGTTCTCGCTGCCGGTATCTGGTAATTAGCCGCGCTCACCTCCTAATTGCAGGCAGAGGTCTGACAGGGGAGCTGAGATAATGGGCGGTTTTGGGTTTCATTGAACAGAAGGCGTAAATCTAACCGTATCATTCTGCGCGTTTCCCTGCCTCTTGTAAATATATATAATTGTATTTACATCATCGCTACTGTGACACTAAATCTGATATATGGAGAGTTATAGATCATTTACAGGACCAGAAATGTGTCATGTAACCATTATATATGAAGAACTATGGTACGAAGAACTTAGTTATCTGAAGGGCCCCAATAATATTCAGTCCTGTGTCATAATAAGACGCAAACAATTGAAATAGAAGAAACAGCGCTCCATCCAGGTGAAATAATTTTCAAAAAGCTTTAATCCGCCATATAAATGCGACGTTTCAACCCATAACAGGTCTTTTTCAAGCATGTGATGGGTCGAAACGTCGCATTTATATGGCGGATTAAAGCTTTTTGAAAATTATTTCACCTGGATGGAGCGCTGTTTCTTCTATTTCAATTGATTACGTGTCCAAGAAGGTTCCTTGGCTGTGAGACGAGCGCCCCAATGCAGTTAGTGCTGTCAGTCCACTCTGCTTTTTTAATAAGACGCAAAGTCACAGGGGGCTAATTCTAATTATATATGTACAGCTGGTATAAGTTATACATCTTCTGTATATAGTGGTATGGAGCATGCTGGTATAACCTGGGCATCTCCTGTATATAACTATATATGTACAGCTGGTATAAGTTATACATCTTCTGTATATAGTGATATGGAGCATGCTGGTATAACCTGGGCATCTCCTGTATATTATTATATATGTACAGCTGGTATAAGTTATACATCTTCTGTATATAGTGATATGGAGCATGCTGGTATAACCTGGGTATCTCCTGTATATAATTATATATGTACAGCTGGTATAAGTTATACATCTTCTGTATATAGTGATATGGAGCATGCTTGTATAACCTGGGTATATTCTGTATATAATTATATATGTACAGCTGGTATAAGTTATACATCTTCTGTATATAGTGGTATGGAGCATGCTGGTATAACCTGGGCATCTCCTGTATATAATTATATATGTACAGCTGGTATAAGTTATACATCTTCTGTATATAGTGGTATGGAGCATGCTGGTATAACCTGGGAATATCCTGTGTATAATTATATATGTACAGCTGGTATAAGCTATACATCTTCTGTATATAGTGGTATGGAGCATGCTGGTATAACCTGGGTATATCTGTATATAATTATATATGTACAGCTGGTATAAGTTATACATCTTCTGTATATAGTGATATGGAGCATGCTGGTATAACCTGGGTATATCTCTGTATATAATTATATATGTACAGCTGGTAAAAGTTATACATCTTCTGTATATAGTGATATGGAGCATGTGTATAACGGATTCTGGTAATAATTATAATGTACTAGCTGGTATAAATTATACATCTCTGTATATAGTTAACTGTATAACTGTTCAAAGCTGGTATAAGTTATACATCTTCTGTATATAGTGATAATGGAGCAGCTGGTATAACCTGGGTATAATCCTGTATATAATTATATATGTACAGCTGGTAATAGTATACATCTTCTGTATATAGTGATATGGAGCATGCTGTATAACCTGGGTATCTCCTGTATATAATTATATATGTACAGCTGGTATAAGTTATACATCTTCTGTATATAGTGATATGGAGCATGCTGGTATAACCTGGGTAATCTCCTGTATATAATTATATATGTACAGCTGGTATAAGTTATACATCTTCTGTATATAGTGATATGGAGCATGCTGGTATAACCTGGGTATCATCTCTGTATATAATTATATATGTACAGCTGGTATAAAGTTATACATCTTCTGTATATAGTGATATGGAGCATGCTGGTATAACCTGGGTATATTCTGTATAATAATTATATATGTACAGCTGGTATAAGTATACATCTTCTGTATATAGTGATATGGAGCATGCTGGTATAACCTGGGTATTCTGTATATAATTATATATGTACAGCGTATAAGTTATACATCTTCTGATATAGTGATATGGAGCATGCTGGTATAACCTGGTATTCTGTATATAATTATATATGTACAGCTGGTATAAGTTATACATCTTCTGTATATAGTGATATGGAGCATGCTGGTATAACCTGGGTATCTCCTGTATATAATATATATGTACAGCTGGTATAAGTTATACATCTTCTGTATATAGTGATATGGAGCATGCTGGTATAACCTGGGTATCTCCTGTATATAATTATATATTATGTACAGCTGGTATAAGTTATACATCTTCTGTATATAGTGATATGGAGCATGCTGGTATAACCTGGGTATCTCCTGTATATAATATATATATGTACAGCTGGTATAAGTTATACATCTTCTGTATATAGTGATATGGAGCATGCTGGTATAACCTGGGTATTCTGTATATAATTATATATGTACAGCTGGTATAGTTAACATCTTCTGTATATAGTGATATGGAGCATGCTGGTATAACTGGGTATACTCTGTATATAATTATATATGTACAGCTGTAAGTTATACATCTTCTGTATATAGTGATATGGGCATGCTGGTAAACCTGGGTATATCCTGTATATAATTATATAGTACAGCTGGTATAAGTTATACATCTTCTGTATATAGTGATATGGAGCATGCTGGTATAACCTGGGTAATCCTGTATATAATTATATATGTACAGCTGGTATAAGTTATACATCTTCTGTATATAGTGATATGGAGCATGCTGGTATAACCTGGGTATCTCTGTATATAATTATATATGTACAGCTGGTATAAGTTATACATCTTCTGTATATAGTGATATGGAGCATGCTGGTATAACCTGGGTATATCTGTATATAATTATATATGTACAGCTGGTATATAAGTTATAATACTTACTTATAATAGTGATATGGAGCATGTGGTATAACCTGGGTTATATCCTGTAATAATTATATATGTACAGCTGGTATAATTATACATCTTCTGTATATAGTGATATGGAGCATGCTGGTATAACCTGGGTATCTCTGTATATAATTATATATGTACAGCTGGTATAAGTTATACATCTTCTGTATATAGTGATATGGAGCATGCTGGTATAACCTGGTATATCTGTATATAATTATATATGTACAGCTGGTATAAGTTATACATCTTCTGTATATAGTGATATGGAGCATGCTGGTATAACCTGGTATCTCCTGTATATAATTATATATGTACAGCTGGTATAAGTTATACATCTTCTGTATATAGTGATATGGAGCATGCTGGTATAACCTGGGTATTCTGTATATAATTATATATGTACAGCTGGTATAAGTTATACATCTTCTGTATATAGTGATATGGAGCATGCTGGTATAACCTGGGTATCTCTGTATATAATTATATATGTACAGCTGGTATAAGTTATACATCTTCTGTATAATAGTGATATGGAGCATGCTGGTATAACCTGGGTATCTCCTGTATATAATTATATATGTACAGCTGGTATAAGTTATACATCTTCTGTATATAGTGATATGGAGCATGCTGGTATAACCTGGGCTATCTGTATATAATTATATATGTACAGCTGGTATAAGTTATACATCTTCTGTATATAGTGATATGGAGCATGCTGGTATAACCTGGGTATCTCCTGTATAATTATATATGTACAGCTGGTATAAGTTATACATCTTCTGTATATAGTGATATGGAGCATGCTTAGGTATCGGTATAACCTGGGTATTCCTGTATATAATTATATATGTACAGCTGGTATAAAGTTATACATCTCTGTATAAAGTGATATGGAGCATGCTGTATAACCTGGGTATTCCTGTATAATATATATATGTACAGCTGGTATAAGTTATACATCTTCTGTATATAGTGATATGGCATGCTGGTATAACCTGGGTATATCCTGTAATAATATAATATGTACAGCTGGTATAAGTTATACATCTTCTGTATATAGTGATATGGAGCATGCTGGTATAAACCTGGTGTACTTCCTGTATATAATTATATATGTACAGCTGGTATAAGTTATACATCTTCTGTATATAGTGATATGGAGCATGCTGGTATAACCTGGGTATCTCTGTTATATAATTAATATGTACAGCTGGTATAAGTTATACATCTTCTGTATATAGTGATATGGAGCATGCTGGTATAACCTGGGTATATCCTGTATATAATTATATATGTACAGCTGGTATAAGTTATACATCTTCTGTATATAGTGATATGGAGCATGCTGGTATAACCTGGTAATCTCCTGTAATATAATTATATATGTACAGCTGGTAAAGTATAACTCTTCTGTATAATAGTGATATGGAGCATGCTGGTATAACCTGGGTATATTCTGTATATAATTATATATGTACAGCTGGTATAAGTTATACATCTTCTGTATATAAGTGATATGGAGCATGCTGGTATAACCTGGTATATCTGTATATAATTATATATGTACAGCTGGTATAAGTTATACATCTTCTGTATATAGTGATATGGAGCATGCTGGTATAACCTGGTATATCCTGTATATAAATTATATATGTACAGCTGGTATAAGTTATACATCTTCTGTATATAGTGATATGGAGCATGCTGGTATAACCTGGTATACTCTGTATATAATTATATATGTACAGCTGGTATAAGTTATACATCTTCTGTATATAGTGATATGGAGCATGCTGGTATAACCTGGGTATATCCTGTATATAATTATATATGTACAGCTGGTATAAGTATACATCTTCTGTATATAGTGATATGGAGCATGCTGATATAACCTGGGTATATTCTGTATATAATTATATATGTACAGCTGGTATAAGTTATACATCTTCTGTATATAGTGATATGGAGTCATGCTGGTATAACCTGGGTATCTTCTGTATATAATTATATATGTACAGCTGTATAAGTTATACATCTTCTGTATATAGTGATATGGAGCATGCTGGTATAACCTGGGTATCTCCTGTATATAATTATATATGTACAGCTGGTATAAGTTATACATCTTCTGTATATAGTGATATGGAGCATGCTGGTATAACCTGGGTATCTCCTGTATATAATTATATATGTACAGCTGGTATAAGTTATACATCTTCTGTATATAGTGATATGGAGCATGCTGGTATAACCTGGGTATCTCCTGTATATAATTATATATGTACAGCTGGTATAAGTTATAATCTTCTGTATATAGTGATATGGAGCATGTCGTATAACCTGGGATATCCTGTAGTAAATATATATTACAGCTGGTTAAGTTATACATCATCTGTATATAGTGAATGGACATGCTGGTATAACCTGGGTATCTCTGTATATAATTAATATGTACAGCTGGTATAATTATACATCTTCTGTATATAGTGAATGAGCATGCTGGTATAACCAGGTATATCCTGGATATAATTATTATGTACAGCTGGTATAAGTATACATCTTTTGTAATAGTGATATGGAGCAGCTGGTATAACCTGGGTATCTCCTGTAATATATATATACAGCTGGTATAAGTTATACCATCTTCTGTATATAGTGATATGGAGCATGCTGGTATAACCGTGGCATCTCTGTAATAATTATATATGTACAGCTGGTATAAGTTATACATCTTCTGTATAAGTGATATGGAGCATGCGATATAACCTGGGTAATCCTGTATATAATTATATATGTACAGTCTGGTATAAGTTATACATCTCTGATATAGGATGGAGCTGTTGATAACCTGGTGATTCACTGTTATAATATAAGTACCGTGGTATAGTATACATTCTTAGTGTGGAGCAGCTGTATAACCGGAATCCTGAAATTATGTACAGCTGGTATAAGTTATACATTCTTCTGATATAAGTGATATGGAGCATGAGGTATAACCTGGATCTCCGTATAATTATATTGTACAGCTGGAATTAAGTTAACACTTCTGTATATAGTGATATGGAGCATGCTGGTATAACCTGGATCTCCTGTATATAATTATATATGTACAGCTGGTAAGTTATACATCTTCTTATATAGTGATATGAGCATGCGTATAACCTGGGTATCTTCCTGTAAATAATTATATATGTACAGCTGTATAAGTTATACATCTTCTGTATATAGTGATATGGGCATGCTGGTATAACCTGGGTATATTCTGTATATAATTATATATGTACAGCTGTATAAGTTATACATCTTCTGTATATAGTGATATGGAGCATGCTGGTATAACCTGGGTATATTCTGTATATAATTATATATGTACAGCTGGTATAAGTTATACATCTTCTGTATATAGTGATATGGAGCATGCTGGTATAACCTGGGTATCTCCTGTATATAATTATATATGTACAGCTGGTATAAGTTATACATCTCTGTATATAGTGATATGGAGCATGCTGGTATAACCTGGGATCTCCTGTATATAATTATATATGTACAGCTGGTATAAGTTATACATCTTCTGTATATAGTGATATGGAGCATGCTGTATAACCTGGTATCTCCTGTATATAATATATATGTACAGCTGGTATAAGTTATACATCTTCTGTATATAGTGATATGGAGCATGCTGGTATAACCTGGGTATATTCTGTATATAATTATATATGTACAGCTGGTATAAGTTATATGTGTGGCCCAGCTATGTAAGGCACACATTATCCAGGGAAATGCACAGGAAGGTAACCGCAAAAGCTTGTTATCATTCACGTCACTCACACTTTCAGACACACCCACCAGGGGTATAGGAGGTAGTGACACGTAGCAGAGCTCATTCAAGTTTCCTGTCTGAGAAGAGCTCAAATCAGAGAGTTTTTTGTCTTAGGACAGTGCAGTTCAGCGCCAGTTCAGTCTGGACTAGGAGAGGAGAGAGGACTGAATCCTCGCAGAGCTAGCGTAGCTCATCTGACAAGGAAGTGGAGGCTAGTACGGGTGAAGTGAATCATCCTAGCCTAGTCAGAGCTACCCTCAATCAGTACCTCAACAGAAGCTGAAAGAAGGAGGATACTAAGAGCTGCTCAGCGAGCTCTGGAAGAAAGCTGACATTTCCATCGAAAGCTACAAGTGCTTATGCTAAGAGCAAAAGCAGGGCGAAGGGCGCAGTGGAGAAGGACAGAGAAGTGCTTCAGGTACGGGATTACCTGCACTAAATCACCGGACACCGGGGTCCGAAGCGTTGCTAGTGTTTCAAGCATAGTAATAAGATACCCGGAGGCTATCTGGACTACAGGTCGCAGAGAGCAGCCCAAAGCGCTGATACGTAACCGGAGTCAGGGAAAGCTGGAGTCTAGCCTGATCAGCAAATATAGACTTAGTTCTCTCAACATCTGAGATTCAGAGACATAGAAGGCTCCACCACAAAGTCAGCCGGGCTTGGCAGCTATTGAGAGAGCTGGAGATTTCAGAGTTAACTTCGCTTCAGGCAAGTTGGACTCACATACATATTGAAGTTAAGGAGGCCTCTAACCTGCTCAGCGGTTACCCGAATGTGCATTCTCCACCCCGACCAGCTCCCCGGGATCTTCCTGAACCATCTACCAGTAAAAGGTATGAAAAGAAGCTGCATTGTGTGTGACTGAATTCTTAACTACACCCTGCATCATCACCATAGACTTCCAGGGACCAGTCTCACCTGTGGGAGACTTACTACCCAGCTGCCCCATAACATCCCCTGTGAAGGTCCTTATAGCAGCGCTGGTCCAATTGACCAGATACCACAGGTGGCGTCACGAACTACCTATCCTAATAATCCCCTGTAAATATCCCCCATCGCTGGACTGCCAGGGCCACGGACCGAGTCCCGCTGCCAGTGACATCTCCCATAGAAATCTATGGGCTCGGCTCCGAGTACCCCATAGCCCTGGTATCCACAATTGTGGTGCGAGTCAACTATACTTGGCGTCACGAACAGGATCGAAAGCTTGCAATTGTGAGTCCTGTGTGCCTCTATTGAATTGTTTGGTGAAAAAGACTGTTTGCTGTGTTTGGCGCCAAAATACCGCCATCTTTACCGCAATATTCGCGCCCTCAGGCGCTGGTGAAGAAGGGGGGCGTACGTGAAAGAGCGCGCTGGTTCCCTGGCCCTGCCCCCAACTCTGACGCGGCGGCAGGTCCTGTGAAACAGGAAGTGAACGCTCTGACATCAGAGCGCCAGCAACAAAGGTCCTGTCTCCACCGCTGTGCCTGCGACGCTGCAGCCTGTGAAAGAGGTAGGCTCAGATTAACCAAGGGGGCATCAACATGTCGCAGCAACCGGCAGACGGAGCGGCCCCCGCCGGAGGCCCCAATAGCCCACCGCTTGGCGTTGTAGCGCGGGATGGAGGTGCAGGCCCCTCATCTGGTCCGGTGGTCCCGCTTATGCCCCTAACGCTCCCATACATGCCAGGAGCGAAGTGGCTCCCCCAATACAGCGGCGAGCCCGATACCCTGCCAGGGTTTAAAAGGAAAATATGTAGTATTTTGGATATGTACTCCATGACTGAGAAGCAAAAAGCTGCTGTGGTAATAGGACAGTTAGCTGGTGCGGCTGAGAGAGAAGTAGAGACTTGGCCCACTACAGACCAGGAGTCAGTACCTGCGATTCTCTTAAAGCTACAGGCCATCTTTGAGGACCGCACAGAAACGGATCTCCGGATGGCATTTTATCAGTGCTTCCAGAGACCGGGTGACAGTATTAGGGACTACGCCTGCCGACTACAGGGGGCCCTGCGAGCTCTTAAACAGGCTAACCCTACAAGTCCCATTGATGAGAGCCAAATGTTGAAAGAGCAATTCGTGCGGGGACTGAGGTCTCCAGCGGAAGGCAGGACTGTAAACTGGTGGTCCTTGGATCATCCAGATGCCACCTTTGATGCCCTAAAGGACATGGCAATAAAAGGACTGCGACCCCTGGAAAAGCCTGAGGTGGCAAATCAGTATCATCCGGGTGAAGCCACTCTTAAGCCGGCAGTACCCACCTTTTCCCCGCAGGTGGCAGAAGCTAAAACGCAGGTGGCGCCCCCTAGTGAGTTGGAATGTCTGCGCTCAGAAGTGCGCCAGCTGACTAAGAACTTAGCCACTGTAATGGATGCCCTGCAACTGCGGAAAGAGGAAGGAGGAAAGATCCTACTAGCCGACTGTCCGGAGGATGTTCCTTGGATGAACCGGAAGAAATGGAGGACGTCGCCTCATCGGAGGAGGACCACGCCACCCCCAGGAGCGACTCCGGAGCAACACCATCCTCGCCGGGAGATTATCTGCTACCGCTGCAACCAAAAAGGTCATATGGCTCAGCAATGTCCTTTAAACGAGCCAATCCTGCGTCAGAGGGCCAACACCCAGGAGTAGACTCATCAGGCCCCTTAGACTGGAACCGCAGGTTCGTGGGTGGACGGCCCTACCTGTCCATAATTCTGGACGGGATTGCAATTCCTGCACTGCTGGACACTGGATCTCAGGTGACCATCATACCTGATGTCCTTTACAATAAATTTTGGTCCATGGACAGTCTCCAGCCCCCGAGCCCTGACTTGACAGTGTACGCCACCAATGGTCTCCCTGTTGAAGTGATTGGAGCCAAAAACGTGAACGTAAAAGTGGGCAGGGTGGAGCTGAAGGATCAGGGACTCTTAGTAGTCAAGACTGTGAATGAGGAAAATGGCCTAAATGTGATATTAGGTACTAACATTATCAGTAACTGTCTGGGAGAAGTTGTGTTTTTGCTCCAACAGCTCGCTGAAGTTGCCAAGCCAAAGCAGAAGGGAGTGATCCAGAGGGAGATCCGGGCCCTGATGTGCCAGCAGCAAGCGAAGCTTACAGATGGTGAAATCGGTAATGTACGGGTCACAGACTCGAACCCCATTGTAATACCCCCAATGAGTGAAATGTTAATATGGTGTAGAGCAGCCATAGGTCTGAGAGGACAGAACTACCAAGCAGTAGTAGAACCCCATCGCTCAGAACACAGACCTACACTCATGATTGCTAGAGGGGTAGTGGAAGTAATAAATGGGAGAGTACCTGTACGACTTCTCAACTGGGGGACGATGAAGTAAATTTGCCACGTTATGCTACGGTTGCTAAATTACATGCCGTAGATAACAATTCTATCCTCACAACCGAGTCCTTAGCCTCCCACCAACCAGCGGAGGATAATGATCCGGCAACCCCGGTAGCGGATTGGTGTCAGCAGCTTCATATAGGGACAGACACCACTTCCGTCCACCAGAAACAGGGGGTACTATGGGTGGTACAAGAGTACGCACAAGTATTTAGCAAACACCCACTTGACTTTGGGACAATTAAGGGAGTACAGCATCATATCCCTACAGGCAGTCATCCTCCCATCAAAGAGCGGTACCGGCCTATACCTCCAGCCCATTATCAGAAAGCTAAGGAAATGCTGCGCGACATGAAGCAAGCCGGGGTGATAAGGGATAGTTTGTAGCCCCTGGGCAGCACCTCTAGTTCTAGTTAAGAAAAAGGATGGTAGCATGCGAATGTGTGTAGATTACCGACAAGTAAATCGCATAACACATAAAGATGCATACCCATTACCACGTATAGAGGAAATCTTAGCTGCTCTGAAAACAGCTAACTACTTTTCTACCCTCGACCTTACTAGTGGGTACTGGCAAGTAGCTGTGGCTGAGGAGGATCGGGAGAAAACTGCTTTCACCACCCCAATGGGACTCTGCGAGTTTGACAGAATGCCGTTTGGCCTCAGCAGTGCCCCAGGCACATTCCAGAGAGTGATGGAGAGCTGCCTGGGACATCTCAACTTCGAAACTGTGCTGCTGTACCTGGACGACGTAATTGTGTACTCTAAGACATATGAAGATCATCTGAAGCACCTGGCGGAGGTATTCGAGTCATTGTCCAAGTTTGGGATGAAACTGAAGCCCTCTAAATGCCACCTGCTCAAACGGAAGGTACAGTACTTGGGACATATTGTCAGTTCCGAAGGAGTAGCGCCGGACCCCGAGAAGGTCACAGCTATTCAGAAATGGCCGGAGCCGAAGAACCTAAAGGAGGTGCGTCAGTTCCTGGGACTAACAGGTTACTACAGGAGGTTTGTAAAAGATTATACCAAGAAGGCGGCGCCTTTGCAGGACCTCCTGGTAGGACAACCTCTTAAGAGCAGAAACCCTCCATTCAATTGGGGAAAAGAACAAGCTGAGGCATTCAAAGAGATGAAAGAGATTCTGACGGGCGATGAAATCTTAGCCTACCCAGATTACAGCCAACCGTTCCTGCTATACACAGATGCCAGTAACGAAGGACTAGGAACTGTCCTCAGTCAGAAGCAGAACGGCCAAGAAAAAGTCATCGCATATGCCAGCAGAAAACTCAGGCCAACTGAGAGGAACCCGGAAAACTATAGCAGCTTCAAGCTGGAGTTCCTGGCGCTGGTCTGGGCCATTACCGAGAGATTCAAACATTACCTGGCCTCCAACAAGTTCACTGCGTACACAGACAACAACCCCTTGACGCACCTTGAAACAGCCAAGCTGGGAGCCATGGAGCAACGTTGGATGGCTCGGTTGTCAAACTACCAGTTTACCATCAAGTACAGAGCGGGCCGTAAAAATGCTAACGCGGACGCCTTGTCCAGAATGCCGCATGAGTCCGACACGGAGGAAGAATCAGACGATCTGGAAGAAATCGAGCTACCCGCGTTCCACCGAAATGGGATGGTCCAAGAGCAACGAGTCTACAGAAAGCGGAGCGGTGAGATGTTGAACCCTTTACCTCATCATAGCTGGAAGGAACTCAGGACAGCGATCCCGTTGTCAGCCGTGTCAAGGAGCTGATAAGACAGGAAGGTTCTTCCTTGGAGAAAGATGCACCCATACCAGCAAAGCTCCTGTGGAATGAAAGAAGCCGGTTGTTCATATACCGAGAGAAGTTGTGCAGGAGATACGTCGACCCAAGGACCCATGAGATGGTTTGGCAAATAGAGGTCCCCAGAGCAGACATCCAAATGGTGCTAGAAGCCTACCACGATCAAGCGGGCACTTTGGCTGGAAAAAGCTGGAGACCCTGTTGAGGTGTCGGTTCTACTGGGTAGGGATGCGCAGCTCCATCGAGAAGTGGTGCCGGAACTGTGGACCCTGTGGTCTCAGACGAAAAGACTATCATAGTCAGAGAGCACCCCTGCAGCCTATCCGGACGACTCGTCCCCTGGAAATCGTGGCATTGGATCACGTCAAGTTGTCCCCAAGCAGGTCGGGATACTCATATGCCCTGACCATGGTGGATCACTATTCCAAATTCCTGGTGGTCGCCCCTGTCAAAGATCTGACAGCAGAGACAGCAGCCAAGGTCTTCCAAGCAAGTTTCTGCAGACCACACGGATATCCAGAGCAGGTACTGACTGATCGAGGTCCAGCCTTTGAAGCTGAACTGTTTCAAGAATTCTGTCAATTGTATGGATGTAAAAAGATCAGAACAACACCATACCACCCTCAGACCAACGGCCTTTGTGAAAAGATGAATCACATTGTCATGGATTTACTGAAAACTGTACCCCTGGAAGAAAGAAATCGGTGGCCAGACTTGTTACCTGACCTGGTTGACTTGTACAACCACATACCAGTAAGTTCCACCAACTGCACTCCAGCCTACCTTATGAGAGCAAGGCCAGGAAGACTGCCAATGGATTTGGAACTGGGTGTGGTAGAACCAGAGGCTGATAACAACGCTGAGGATTGGGACACAACTCGACAGGAACAGTACAAGAGAGTACAAGCCTGCGTAGAAGACAGTCTCAACAAAGTAAGAGAAAAGCAAGAGAAGAACTATAACAAAAATGCTCCCGCTAAGCCTTTTATGCCTGGAGAAATGGTGCTCAAAAGGAAAAGAAGAATGCACAAGTTGGATGATTAGTGGGAACAGGAGCCATACGTCGTGCAAAATTCCAATTTTGATAACAGAAAGGTCTGTGCCATTAGTAAGGATGGAGGAAAAACGACGGCAACTGTGTCTAGAGATCATTTAAAGTTGTGTCCTTGCCCATTAAAGCTCCGTGAAGAAAACCCTGTTGTCAATCAGGAAGAAAATAATGAAGCGGTCATACACACGGATTTGGGAGATTTACCTGCGGATTGGCCCAGATTGGGAGACGCTGTAATTATTCCTGTGCTGCAGTTTTATCAACCGCAAGAGGAGTCTTTGCATCCAGTCGTACCAATTGTGCCAGTTGAGCCAGTTCCAGAAGGACCTATTCAGGCAGACCCGCAACCATTGGGATCCCAAGCAGCGGAACCACAAGAGGCAGCACCCCAAGAAGTGGAGTCCCCTGGTGAAGCAGTACCGCCTCGTCCAGTCGCTAGCATGCTTGCCAGGTCCCTAGAGAGGTGGAGTCGTATCTATAGTTTGCCGTTACGCAGAACAGAAGGGTTAGACACTACTATACCTGATGCTACCCCACGTAGGTCAGAACGTATCACTAAAGGCAAACTACCTATTCGCTATCAGGAGGAATCCTAGTAAAATAGTTAGCAAGACCCAGACAGGGTTTATTGTCACTGACAAAATGTATAAAGTTTGAAAAAGTTATTAATGTGATTTCTATTGATTTGTCTTGAAATATGTCTTTTTTCTCATGCATGGACTGCGTGGCTGTGGACTGTGCCAGCCCAAAAACTCTAAATGTAAATAGTTTGCACTACGGTGCCTTATCTTGGTTTTACACTAAACCATTACTAACTACCTCTGAAGAAAAACCCGTATGGTGTGGCCTAGAGTGAGGTCTGCAGTCAGAAGTCCTGCAGCCCACCCAGGACCCACGTGGGAGGTTTTTGGTGCGGGTCCTCCACAAGAATATTGTCTAATATTTATTGAAAATGTTTTGATACTTTTGATACTTTTGTAATTTTCTAATGTACAATTTGCAACGTTCAAGAAGTCTTACCTCCCGGATGGGAAGAGTTAAAATGTTTATGTCTAATGCAAAACAAAAATGTTTTCTTTTTCTCTTTTACAGCCCGGGAGTGCTGTGTTTAACCAAGGGGGATGTGTGGCCCAGCTATGTAAGGCACACATTATCCAGGGAAATGCACAGGAAGGTAACCGCAAAAGCTTGTTATCATTCACGTCACTCACACTTTCAGACACACCCACCAGGGGTATAGGAGGTAGTGACACGTAGCAGAGCTCATTCAAGTTTCCTGTCTGAGAAGAGCTCAGATCAGAGAGTTTTCTGTCTTAGGACAGTGCAGTTCAGTGCCAGTTCAGTCTGGACTAGGAGAGGAGAGAGGACTGAATCCTCGCAGAGCTAGCGTAGCTCATCTGACAAGGAAGTGGAGGCTAGTACGGGTGAAGTGAATCATCCTAGCCTAGTCAGAGCTACCTCAATCAGTACCTCAACAGAAGCTGAAAGAAGGAGGATACTGAGAGCTGCTCAGCGAGCTCTGGAAGAAAGCTGACATTTCCATCGAAAGCTACAAGTGCTTATGCTAAGAGCAAAAGCAGGGCGAAGGGCGCAGTGGAGAAGGACAGAGAAGTGCTTCAGGTACGGGATTACCTGCACTAAATCACCGGACACCGGGGTACGAAGCGTTGCTAGTGTTTCAAGCATAGTAATAAGATACCCGGAGGCTATCTGGACTACAGGTCGCAGAGAGCAGCCCAAAGCGCTGATACGTAACCGGAGTCAGGGAAAGCTGGAGTCTAGCCTGATCAGCAAATATATACTTAGTTCTCTCAACATCTGAGATTCAGAGACATAGAAGGCTCCACCACAAAGTCAGCCGGGCTTGGCAGCTATTGAGAGAGCTGGAGATTTCAGAGTTAACTTCGCTTCAGGCAAGTTGGACTCACATACATATTGAAGTTAAGGAGGCCTCTAACCTGCTCAGCGGTTACCCGAATGTGCATTCTCCACCCCGACCAGCTCCCCGGGATCTTCCTGAACCATCTACCAGTAAAAGGTATGAAAAGAAGCTGCATTGTGTGTGACTGAATTCTTAACTACACCCTGCATCATCACCATAGACTTCCAGGGACCAGTCTCACCTGTGGGAGACTTACTACCCAGCTGCCCCATAACATCCCCTGTGAAGGTCCTTATAGCAGCGCTGGTCCAATTGACCAGATACCACAGGTGGCGTCACGAACTACCTATCCTTAAAATCCCCTGTAAATATCCCCCATCGCTTGACTGCCAGGGCCACGGACCGAGTCCCGCTGCCAGTGACAACTCCCATAGAAATCAATGGGCTCGGCTCCGAGTACCCCATAGCCCTGGTATCCACACATGTGGTGCGAGTCATATACATGTTCTGTATATAGTGATATGCAGCATGCTGGTATAACCTGGGTATATTCTTTATATAATTATATATGTACAGCTAGTATAAGTTATACATCTTCTGTATATAGTGATATGGAGCATGCTGGTATAACCTGGGTATATTCTTTATATAATTATATATGTACAGCTGGTATAAGTTATACCTCTTCTGTATATAGTGATATGGAGCATGCTGGTATAACCTGGGTATCTCCGGTATATAATTATATATGTACAGCTGGTATAAGTTATACATCTTATGTATATAGTGGTATGGAGCATGCTGGTATAACCTGGGCATCTCCTGTATATAATTATATATGTACAGCTGGTATAAGTTATACATCTTCTGTTTACAGTGATATGGAGCATGCTGATATAACCTGGGTATATTCTGTATGTAATTATATATGTACAGCTGGTACGAGTTATACATCTTCTGTATATAGTGATATGGAGCATGCTGGTATAACCTGGGCATCTTCTGTATATAATTGTATATGTACAGCTGGTATAAGTTATACATCTTCTGTATATAGTGATATGGAGCATGCTGGTATAACCTGGGTACATTCTGTACATAAGTATATATGTACAGCTGGTATAAGTTATACATCTTCTGTATATAGTGATATGGAGCATGCTGGTATAACCTGGGTATATTCTGTATATAATTATATATGTACAGCTGGTATAAGTTATACATATTCTGTATATAGTGATATGGAGCATGCTGCTATAACCTGGGTATCTCCTGTATATAATTATATATGTACAGCTGGTATAAGTTATACATCTCCTGTATATAGTGATATGGAGCATGCTGGTATAACCTGGGTATCTCCTGTATATAATTATATATGTACAGCTGGTATAAGTTATACATCTTCTGTATATAGTGATATGGAGCATGCTGGTATAACCTGGGTATCTCCTGTATATAATAATATATGTACAGCTGGTATAAGTTATACATCTCCTGTATATAGTGATATGGAGCATGCTGGTATAACCTGGGTATCTCCTGTATATAATTATATATGTACAGCTGGTATAAGTTATACATCTTCTGTATATAGTGATATGGGCATGCTGGTATAACCTGGGTATATCCTGGATATAATTATATATGTACAGCTGGTATAAGTTATACATCTTCTGTATATAGTGGTATGGAGCATGCTGGTATAACCTGGGCATCTCCTGTATATAATTATATATGTACAGCTGGTATAAGTTATACATCTTCTGTATATAGTGATATGGAGCATGCTGGTAAAACCTGGGTATATCCTGTATATAATTATATATGTACAGCTGGTATAAGTTATACATCTTCTGTATATAGTGATATGGCGCATGCTGGTATAACCTGGGTATCTCCTGTATATAATTATATATGTACAGCTAGTATAAGTTATATATCTTCTGTATATAGTGATATGGGGCATGCTGGTATAACACGGGCATCTCCTGTATATAATTATATATGTACAGCTGGTATAAGTTATACATCTTCTGTATATAGTGATATGGCGCATGCTGGTATAACCAGGGTATCTCCTGTAAATAATTATTTATGTACAGCTGGTATAAGTTATACATCTTCTGTATATAGTGATATGGAGCATGCTGGTATAACCTGGGTATCACCTGTATATAATTATATATGTAGAGCTGGTATAAGTTATACATCTTCTGTATATAGTGATATGGAGCATGCTGGTATAACCTGGGTATCACCTGTATATAATTATATATGTACAGCTGGTATAAGTTATACATCTTCTGTATATAGTGATATGGAGCATGCTGGTATAACACGGGCATCTCCTGTATATAATTATTTATGTACAGCTGGTATAAGTTATACATCTTCTGTATATAGTGATATGGCGCATGCTGGTATAACCTGGGTATCACCTGTTTATAATTATATATGTACAGCTGGTATAACCTGGGTATCTCCTGTATATAATTATATATGTACAGCTGGTATAAGTTATACATCTTCCATATATAGTGATATGGAGCATGCTGGTATAACCTGGGTATCACCTGTATATAATTATATATGTAGAGTACACCCAAAAAAAGTAATTTTCCTAACAAATTCATTCAATACCATATTGCAAAAATGAGTACACCCCAATGAAAGTCTTAAGAGCAAAGCTAAAGTTTAGACTGCAAAATTCAAATTAACCCCTTAACGACCGCCGATACGCCATTTAATTGTGGCAGTTAAGGGTACTAATTCCTCAGTGCCATTTTTCAACGGTGCTGAGAAATAAGGGTATAGCGCCCCCCAGCGTCGGAAAATCTCCGGGGTCTCGGCTACCGGGGGTAGCTGAGACCCCGAAGAAAATGATTTGGGTCGGTTTTTACCATCCCCAGTGTTGCAATAGCCGTTATTCACCAAATATCAGCGACCGCAGAAAAAAAGGCATGGTGGGTACATGCGGCCCTCGGCATGGTGGGTGCATGCGCAGTGCACCCGCTGAGATCTGCTGGCCGGTACGTGGCAACAATAGAAGATTTTTCCTATTAGTTCATTTTGATCACTGTGATAGACCCTATCACAGTGATGAAAATAAAAAAATAGTAAATCAAACCTCCCTTTATCACCCCTTTAGTTAGGTAAAAATAATAGAATTAAAAAAATGTATTTCTTTCCATTTTTCCATTAGGGTTAGGGTTGGGGCTAGTGTTAGGGTTGGGGTCAGGGCTCAGCTAGGGTTGGGGTTGAGGCTAGGGTTAGAGCTAGGGTTGGGGTTGCAAATGTTTAGAAGAAAAAAATAGCGACACTCACCATTTTGCAGAAAGTCTCAAAAAATCCTTTATTTCACCTCTAGGGTGTAGGCATTTGAGTCTGGAAAGTGGGCTAGGGAGGAATGCAGGGAGTGCAGGAATGCACAACGGCCATTTTGTGTGTTACCGCTTCAACGGGTCCAGGTGCATTGGGATAGGGTTGGGCTGGGTGAGGGTTGTGTTAGGGTTAGGGTGGGGGTTAGGGGTGGGCTAGGGTTGGGCTAGGGTTAGGGTTGGGGTTAGGGTTGTGTTGCGGTTAGGGTTGTGGTGTTAGGGTTAAGGTGATGTTAGGGTTAGGGTGGTGTTGGGTTTAGGGTTGTGGTTTGGGTTAGGGTGGTGTTGGGGTTAGGGTTGTAGTTAGGGCTGTGTTAGGGTTGGAATTAGAATTGGCGGGTTTCCACTGTTTAGGTACATCAGGGAGTCTCCAAACACGACATGGCTCCCGCCATTGATTCCAGCCAATTTTGGGTTCAAAAAGTCAAACAGTGCACCCTCCCTTCTGAGCCCTGCCATGCACCCAAACAGTGGCTTTTTCCCACATACGGGGTATCGGTGTACTCAGGAGAAATTGCACAACAAATTTTATGGTCCATTTTCTCTTGTTACCCTTGAGAAAATAAAGTTTGGGTCTAAAGTAAATTTTTTGTTCATTTTTTCCTTCCATATTGCTTTAGTTCTCGTGAAGCACCTGAAGGGATAGTAAACTTCTTGAATGTGGTTTTGGGCACCTTGAGGGGCAGTTTTTAGAATGGTGTCACTTTTGGGTATTTTCTGTCATATTGACCCCTAAACTCACTTCAAATGTAAGGTGGTCCGTAAAAAAATGGTTTTGTAAATTTTGTTGGAAAAATGAAAAATCACTGGTCAACTTTTAACCCTTTTAACGTCCTAACAAAAAAAATTATGTTTCCAAAATTGTGCTGATGTAAAGTAGACATGTGGGAAATGTTATTTATTAAATATTTTGTGTGATATGACTCTTTGATTTAAGGGCATACAAATTATAAGTTTGAAAATTGCAAAAATTTTCAAAATTTTTGCCACATTTCCTTTTTTTTATAAATAAATGCAAGTCATATTGTTGAATTTTTACCACTAACATGAATTACAATATGTCCCGAAAAAAGAGTGTCAGAATCAGTGGGTTCTGTTGAAGCGTTCCAGAGCTATAACCTCATAAAGTGACAGTGGTCAGAATTGTAAAAATTGGCTTAGTCACGAAGTATAAAATTGGCTCTGTGACTAAGGGGTTAATAAGAATTCAACCACCGATAAGTCCAATTATTCTTTAATCAGATGTCCAGAAAACAGGTGACTATAAAAGGGTGTTACTTAAAGAAGAAAACCCCTTTCCATTTCATGCTGTCAGCAATGGCACCACATGGAAGAGAAATGTACCAAAACCTGAGAAAGAAAATAATTTCTTTACAGAATAAAGGAAATCTTTACTTATCAATAATAATACTGGAGCACAAGTGATACAAAAAACTAAGAGAGAACTGCAACCATCTCACAGGGACATCCAGGCCGACCACAGAAGTTAACAACTAAACAGGAGCGTCTTCTGATAAGAACGGTTGAAAAAAATCAATATGTAAGTTTACTGCTGTTAGCTAAATGTTACTGTGCCACAGAGAGGACCTACCCTGAAATTCAGACTCACAGGTCTGTCCCAGGATACATCCTTCAGGCGGGAGGTTTTCAGGAAACAAACTACTGGAACCATTGCTTGCCAGAGAGGATGGCAATAATGGCGAATCAACTGGAAGCACTGGAACCAGACACCCCTTGTGACACGACTCTCCCCATCTCACCGGACTTCCAATATAAGACAGGGTCATGAGTTCTCAGCCATGGAAGTCCTAAGAGAAGGGGATGAAAAATGTCATCCAACACATAGAAAGCTATTTTCTCCAAATGGTTCAGTGACGACTTAAATTACTTCTGTTAGGTACCCTCCCATCAACAGATGACACTCTCAAGACATCGAATGGGATACAACAACCACGTAACCATAACTATAGGAGATGCTAAGGCTCCTCCCCATTGAGGAGGGTGCCTTTTAGACAAGATGCCTCCCAGCTATTGGCTGGGAGACATCTTACAGGTGAACACCTTTAACTAAATACCTCCCAGCTGAAGCTGGGGGATTTTACCATATGCGCATTAGGCACGCCACCAAAACACAGTGCGGCGTGAACTGAGGAGAAGGAGGAGGCACACAGGAACATTGCTGTGGCCGGGGCGGTGAGTAAGATGACATCCCTGCATGGTGGGAGGAGGTGGACATTGCGGAGGCACCGTCAGATACTACACTAAACAAGTAAAAAGCCAAACCAGGGTGAGTATTTCCAGTGTCACAATACGGCGTACACTGCAGAGGAATGTCATGCATGGGGGTCATCTATGAAGGAAGCCTCTCCTAAAGCCCATGCTCAAAAAAGCCCACCTAAAAATTGTCAAGCTCATGCTGAAAAATATGAACACAACTGAGCCTTTATTCTTTGAAGTGATGAGACCAAAATGAAGAAATGTTTTTGGAACTAATGACTTCAAAACTGTATGGTGCTGCAACGATGACGAGTACAAAGAAAAATGTATGGTGCCTATAGTCACACATGGTGGTGACAGTGTCCTTATGTGGGGCTGCATGAGCACTGCTGGTGTCATGGAGCTTCATTTTATTGTTGGCATCATGAACACACAGATGTATTGCTTTATTGTAATGCTAGTGTAGCATCTCACTCAGAATAATAGGCAAAGCTAAAAACTGCAACTGACCCTTCTGGTTCCTGTACAGACTAGAGATCCTGACCCCGCAGTCCCTAATAGTTCCTGCGTTAGCTCAGATAGCCCTAACCACAGACTAGAAGATTAGCAACTCGGACCTATACTGCCTAAAAGACCGTCAAGTGCTTCATGTTCCTCCTTAAGAACCAGAAGGCAGAGAAGAGTGTGAATTGCCTACAAAAG
The DNA here is from genome assembly GCA_033576555.1 of Oophaga sylvatica. Lineage (NCBI taxonomy): Eukaryota > Metazoa > Chordata > Amphibia > Anura > Dendrobatidae > Oophaga > Oophaga sylvatica. The sequence goes on from JARQOD010000003.1 coordinate 101,875,310, forward strand.
GGAAAGTGTGCTGAAAAAAGAAAATATCCCAGATTGAGTATAAAGTACGTACTGTTAGATAATATTCCACCTATTTCCTAAAAAGAAACAAAATATAAGTGCAGAGTAAAGTACAGAAACAGCAAAGAGCTAAACATTAGCTGGAATTTCACTGGCTGACTTAAAACAACAACAGAAAGTCTGGACATCCAAATGAAACTATCATCAGCAGGAAATGCCAGCAAGGGGAAAGAATATAAAGCCGCACCCGAAAGGTGATAGGGTAGACAAATGAAAAAAAACATGTTATGCTAAACAGACAGCAGCCGGAATAGCAGAGCCTAAACACCCGGAGAAAAGGTTGTGGCTTGGAGTAAAGATAAGACAACCACAAAACACAAGCTCAAGAGTTCGAACCAGAGAGTTTGACATCTATATTGAAAGAGAAGAGGCAACCATCACTCCGTGCCCTTGGTAAATGTGCACTTTTCCAACATGACAATGATCCAAAACACACTGTCAGGATTCGAACTCAGCAGCTCTTGTGCACCAGGCGACAGCTCTTCACTCTGAGATATTCAGCTTGCTGGACAGTTCCTTGCTAAATCAGATACTAGTACCTGTGTTGTTCCTGATGTCTGCAACCTCTGGTGTACCGGCCTCTGGTTATATCCTACACTATGATTCCCACCTATCCTTAAGATCCTACTGCTGCTCCGTGTACCGACCTCTGGCTATTTCCTGACTATGATTCCTTCTTATCCTTTCAACTACACTGCTGCTCCATATACCGACCTCTGGCTATATCCTGACAACTCTACCTGCCTGTGCTGCCAGTAGTGTTGCAATATAACTACTCCAACTCAGGTCAGTCCTTAACAGTAATAATTAATAATAACAGAATAATCTCGTACACAAAATGGAGTCTGTTGCAGCCCGACTGAGGCAACAAGTTGCTGAACTTCAGAATTTTGGTGCCACATACTCCCCAAAAAATTTTCTAAGTTGCAAACACAGGTATTGGGTCAGCAACAGGAAATTATTGAGTTGCAGAGGCAACTTCTGGATTTGCACAACTCAGGTTTGGAATCAAATGCAGGCATGCCGCTGTGCGCAAAATTCAGTGGGGATCGTTAACATTATCGTGAATTCCTTAATCAATGTTGTATCTATTTCCAAATGCAACCTTCTCTGTTTATCAGTGATATGAAAAAGGTTATTTTTTATCATTAATCTCATTGCATGGGCCTCACCTTATGTGGAAAAGAACTCTGACCTCCTAAATGACTTTGTTTCCTTCATAACTGCTATTGATCAAGTGTTTGATGTCCAAAATCGTTGTGCTACAGCTGAAACCAAATTGCATAACCTATGTCAAGTGCGCTCTCTGTACCTGAATATACCTCTGAATTCCACCGCTGGGTTGCAGACACCACATGGAATTTAGGTGCCCAGGGGAGACAATTTCGACGAGCTAATTAAGGATAAACTTGCAAAGGTTGAAGCCTCTGATAATTTAGGGGACTTTACTCAACTATGCATCCGAATTGATCAGAGACTCACTGAAAGAAGAAAGATAAGACTTTATTTGGAAACACCTCTAACTACTCCTTTACTCAATCAGCCTTAAAACACCAACAGGAAATGGAAAGTATTCTTGAACCTATGAAAATGTATGTAATCCGTATACCTCTCTCTGCAGTATAGAAGGAGAGGCGACCTACAGAAAATGTATGCCTCTATTGTGGGGGCTCTGGACATTTTGCCATTAACTGTCCTAATAAAAGGACCATAGCCTTCACAATTGCCAAAACTGAAAGCAATTTAGACCTTTTTGAACGGCCAGATCCGGTTATGCACACCATCTCATCTGTAATGCAGGATAAGGGCAAAGAGCAGTCGCCATCTTCTTATTTTGTTGTGCCCATACAGGTCATAATTGGGAGCCAAGAAAAATAATGCTCTGCCATGTTAGATTCCGGAGCAGGAGGAAATTTTATAGACTTACAATTTACACTTGATAATAACATAGCAAGTAGGACTAAATCCATGCCAATCGATATGGAAACTGTGGATGGATCACCTTTATCTTCTGTACCTGTTATGAGACAATTGAACTTGAAATCGGTATTGAACCAAATCATCATGAAGTGGTTAGTTTCCATCTTATTTCCTCTCCAAAAATTTCAAGCTATTCTAGGAATTCCCTGGTTTTCAATCCATAACCCGTCTATCAACTGTGCATCGAGGACCATTACCTTTCCCTCTGAGTACTGTAAGAACAATTGCCATGCTAATTTATTTGTTCTCAAATTCAAGTATCTGAGATTTCTCATCAGAATGATGATAAACTACCACCTCAGTACCAACAGTTCAGTGAGGTCTGCAGTAAGAAGAAAGCCGATCAACTGCATCATCGTTCTTACGACTGTCTAATTGAATTGCTTCCTGGAGCATCCATTCCGTTTGTGCGAATATATATTTGAAAGTACTAAATGGAATACCTAGATGAAAACTTAGAGAAAGGCTTAATTCAACCTTATTCTTAGCCATCTGGAGCACCCTTGTTTTTTTGTAGAAAAAGAAGGACTCAACCCTGCGGCCATGTATTGATTACAGGAAATAAATAAGATTACCATAAAATCGACACCCACTCCCCTTAATTCCTGAGTTGCTGGAGAGACTGCATTTTGCAAAGATTTTTACCAAACTTGGTCTAAGACGGGCTTATAATCTCATACGAATTAGCCAGGGAGATGGGTGGAAAACCGCCTTTTGAACTAGATGGACATTTTGAATACCTGGTTATTATTATTATTATTATTATTATTTATTTATTTATATAGCGCCATTAATTCCATGGTGCTGTACATGAGAGGGGTTACATACAAAGTTATAGATATCATTTACAGTAAACAAATTTACAATGACAGACTGGTACAGAGGGGAGAGGACCCTGTCCTTGCGGACTTACATTCTACGGGATAATGGGGAAGAAACAGAAGGTCGGGGTGCGGCAGCTCTGGTGGTGGCGAGGCGGCAGCTCTGGTGGTGGCGGCAGCTCTGGTAGTGGTGGCGGCGAGGCGGCAGCTCTGGTGGTGGCAGCGAGGCGGCAGCTCAGGTGGTGGCGGCGAGGTGGCAGCGAGGCGGAAGCTCGGGTTGTGGCGGTGAGGCGGAATGGTTATTGCAGGCTGTAGGCTTTCCTGAAGAGATGGGTTTTCAGGTTCCGTTTGAAGGATCCAAGGGTGGTGGATAATCGTACATGTTGAGGCGTGGAATTCCAGAGGATGGGGGATATTCGGGAGAAATCTTGGAGGCGGTTGTGTGAGGAACGAATAAGTGTGGAGGATAGTAGGAGGTCTTGGGAGGATCGAAGATTACGTGAAGGAAGATATTGGGAGATTAGTTCAGAGATATAGGGAGGAGACAGGTTGTGGACGGCTTTGTAAGTCAGTGTTAGTAGTTTGAACTGGATCCGTTGCATCAGTTTTTTCATTTCAGCGCCGGATCCGTCCCTTCAGGTGTTCGCCGGATCATGCTGACACAAAAAAAACAGATGTGTGAAAGAGGCCTTAGCATTAAAGTTGCCTTCTCCAAATGGAGACACCTTTTGGAAGGGTCAATCATCCGATGACTGTCCTTACTGACCACAAAAATTTAGAAATCATCTGTACAGCTAAGAGGTTGTCTGCAAGACTAGGACATTGGGCCTTATTTTTCTCGAGGTTTAATTTTTTTATTTCTTATCGGTCTGGTTCAAGAAACGTAAAGGCTGATGCTCTGTCTAGGACATTTACCGAACCTCAGGAGAGCTCTAACACTGATTGTACCATTCTAACTCAAAAATTTTGGGGGGGAATACTGGACACCAAAGAATTTTTAACAAAGACTAAAGATGGATACCAAACTGACTTTTTTCTTAACCATCCTTCAAAAGACTTTGATTTTTCTTTTAATGAGGGGTTTTGGATGCCATCAAATATACGTCCCCGAAGGATTTGAGAAAATATGTTTCCTCCTGTTTAACATGTGCAAGGAACAAGATGCCATGATCGTCTCCTCTAGGACTCTTCCAGATCCATCCAGGAGAGCAATCTCAATGGATTTTATCGTGGACCTACCTCCCTCTAAAGAAATAACTGTTATCCTTGTTGTGGTGTATCGGCTCACAAAGATGGCCCATTTTATTCCAACTAAAGGGATTCTTACCGCTGAATAAACCACAGAATTAGTGGTCAAAGAGATATTCAGGCTGAATGGAATTACTGACAATGTCATTTCTGATAGAGTTGTTCAGTTAACATCAAAATTTTGGGAAAGCTTCTGTACAGTTTTAGGAGTTACTGTCAATTTGTCTACTGCCTTCAACCCACAATCCAATGGCCAGACTGAAAAACAAACCAAACTCTTGAACAATACCTGCGCTGCATTATTTTTTACCTATAGGATGACTGGGTGGACTATTTCCCAACTGCAGAATTTGTTTATAATAAATTCAAGCACAGTTCTACATCCCAAAGATAATTGTTTGCTAATTATGGCTTGCATCCGGTATTTATTCCTAATCTTCCATTGAATACTTTGGAACCTGCTGTTACTTACAAAGTTGCAGAAAGTTCAGGAAGAACTAATTGAGATGTTACAAAAGGCCCAAAAATATTACAAAGAAACAGCAAACATCGCAAAGCCCCTCCTACCCTTCAGGTTGGTGACAAGGTTTGGCTTTCTTCAAAAAATCTAAAAACGAACGTACCGTCTTCAAAATTAGGTCAAAAATTCATAGGACATTTTCAAATTTCTGCACAAATTAACCCAGTTTCTTTCCATTTAAAGCTTCCTAACAACCTGAAAATACATCCTGTATTCCATGTATCCTTGCCCAAACCATTCAGTGTAAACCCATTTCCAGGAAGAATTCAGCCACATTCTGGACTCTAGAAGATTTGGAGGATGATTACAATATTTAATGCAATGGAGGGGTTACAGACCAGAGGATAATCCTTGTAAGCCGGGGAGCAACATCTATGCACCCAGGCTTACTAGTGCCTTTCACCAGAGACATCCCGAGAAGCCAGTGGAGTGCCCGCCAGGGCAGTGGGGATACTCGGTACCGGGCCGCTTCTTAAAGGGGCAGTGTCACGGCAGCAATGACCCAGTCCGTGGCCCTGGGCATCCAATAAAAGGGAATGATGATGAAAAAGGGGAAAAAAATCAAGAGTTTGTAATAAAGTGTTCGTGACGCCACCTGTGGTACTCGGCAATAAAGATGTTAGCCGACGTTGCAGATTCAGTCCACTGGGACAGTTGTTGATGCAGCAGAGTTGGTTCAGCCCTCCACAGGCAGGGCTATGTCCCAGGGCAGTTAAGTTATTAAAGAAGATGTTGGAGGTGATGTCGGTGGTGAGTGTGACGCAGGAATAATTCAGAGGACACAGCGAGAGTTGCAGTTTTCAATGCTTCACTCAGGGTTCTTGTGTGCACAGATACCCGCTTGGTGCCATGTCTTCCAGGTGAGGGGTCCAGCAAACTCCCAGACAGATCAGGACTCCCTTCAGTATGTTCCTTTCCTGGCCGTGTCACTGCACTGCCTTCCGCCCTCCTGCCCAGCGCCAACACAATCAGTGTCCCAAGCCAGTAGCCACGACCTTGTTGGGCGATGTTCTCTAAGTCCTCTTACCCCCTTATGGCTGCCTTTTTGGTGATTAATTGTGGATATGGCTGGGCAACTACAGCTACCCCTGCCTCCAGCTTGCTAGCTGAGTCTTGGAGTCCTCCACTAGGGTCGGGGGCCGGTACCCCACTGCGACCTGATCCCTTCACTACTGGATCAGGTCCCATGGATGGATCTCTCACTATCCATGCCCCTAGGATCCTTTCCGTCCTTCCGGAAGCTTCCTTCTCTTTCGTTCTTACTGCTATCTTTCTGGGTCTGGGGACAAGCTCCTCACAGCTTGAGCTCCCCTCCTGTTCTGACTCTCCAGCCTCTCTGCTACACTCCTTCTCCTAGCTCCCTCTGACAGGGAGCTCCTTGTCAGCACATCTGCTCACTTTCACTTTCTCCTGACGTCTCACTCACGCTCTCTGCACTGTTCTTTCCCGCTCTGTTAGCTCCTCCCCTCTCTTCCTACCTTCTACACCCACTCTCCCAACACCCTTTACTACATAGCCTGGGATGAGACCATTCTCCCTTAGGGAACGTCCAGGGTGCCCTGCTGCAATAGTCTGTGTTGGGTTCAGGTGTTAGAGTCCTGGGTGGTACTTCCTTCTTACCTGAGAGTGGGGTATCACACCTCTGGATGAGGTGCAGTACCTCTGTGGCGACTGGACCCTCAGGGCACACACCAGCACCTGAGATGTCCAGAGGCCATCCTGGAAGGAGGGGAATACTGTCAGAATTCAAACCCAGCAGCTATTGTGCACCAGGCGGCAGCTCTTCCCTCTGAGCTATTCAGCTCTCTGGAGAGTTCCTTGCTAAATCAGATACTAGTACCTGTATTGTTCCTGATGTCTCCAACCTGAGTTCATGATATCTCCAACCCAAGTTCCTGATTGGCTCACCAAATCTCTTGATTAAGCACTCCACTGCACTTCCTTCATTGAGAGATTATTGAGCTCCCAGCCTTTAGTCTAGCTTCTTCCCACCTGCTGCTTATCCTCAAGATCCTACTGCTGCTCTGTGTACCGACCTCTGTATATATACTGACTACATTACCTGCTTATCCTCCAAACTATACTGCTGCTCCGTGTACCGACCTCTGGCTATATCCTGATTATGATTCCGGCTTATCCTTAAGATCCTACTGCTGTTCTATGTACCAACCTCTGGCTAGATCCTAACAATAATTCCTGCTTATCCTTCCAACTACTGTACACTGCTGTACCAATGTCTGGCTATATCATGACGATGCTACCTGCCGGTGCTGCCCCTAGTGGTTTCAATATAACTACTCCAACTCGGGTCAGTCCTTAACACACACTCCAAGTTGTCATCACTCTCCATCCAGCATTCAGGTTCAAAAGAGGTCATTCTTGAAGAATGGAAAAAGATAGATGTTGCAATATGTCGCCAAAATTCTAGATGCAGTAGGTTTTGATGTGGGGTGTACTCATTTCTGCATCAACAACTGAGTAAAACTGAAGATTTTGTAATGAAAGTTATATTATTATCCTTAATTTCATTTTAAGGGTTTCATGTTCTATGAAACTCAGTCTGGTCAAAATTCTGGAAACTGTTCTTGTGTTCAGTGAGATATTATTTAAAATCTGACTTCTGAAGCTACAGTATATAATAGTCTGCGTCTTTATCACACTATAATAAGAACTTCACCCCATTGTCTCTTCTTATAATTCTGTAGATTCCAAGATAAACCCTCTATTGTCGGCAGCCGGGCGGCTTGACCCTATTAAACCTAGCATCTATCATAGGCTGTAAGGGCAGTGGCGGAGAGGCGCGATCCTTCCAATGCCTCAGCGGGAGATGAGATGTCTAGAGGAATGTACAGAGATTACCTGAGTTTATCAAAGGTGTGTGTCTAATGACTCAATGGCAGCCTGATAAGCCGTCTCCCTGGGATAAGAGCTCCACCGCATTTATATAGGGAGGTGTTTACACCTGTTGTGCCAGTTGAATATTATTACCTTGTTCTTTGTACAATTACATCACTGACCGTTGAGAGATGTCAACAGAATAGTCGGTGATTGCCAGACAAGTGATTTGTGTTCTGGCTCAAAGTTCAGACTCATCTGTGCTATTTAATCCAAGTTAATTTCCAACCTCTGGACCTTTATACATGGACGCATCAAGCTTCTAGACATAGGAAAGGACTAGACATAATTAAAAAAATATCCAGACCATATTCTTTATGGAGTTGCACATTTCATTCTTTCATGGACCTATGAGTATGCCGAAAAAGAAGACAACTTTTGTATCCACAAAATGATGAAGGTCCAGGCTCATTGGTGACTACCACGAGCCACCTCACTAAAGGCAAGGGTGGTCACTCTACAGGATAGGTATCCTCAAAAAAGCTTAACTACAGGTCCAATCAAAATTATACAGCCCTCATTACGAATCTGGATTATTAGCAAAATGTATAATAAAGTTTCTGACGTTTGCAATAAACCCAATATAAATATCTCAACACAACTAATATAGAAGGTGGTTTCTCCAACATCACCACAAAATGGCTCTATTACTAACTCCCTTTCATGACAAGCGTTTTAAGTAGAGATGATCGATTCTGTCAAGAGCCTAATACACCTGATCCAAATAAACGTAGGATATAAAAAAAATAATAAAAAATTAATTTATACTGACCTCACTGCCCACTTGTCCTGCCGCTCTTGTAGCCCGCTGTCTGCTCCTCAGGGCCTCTTCTTTTCTTCTTCTCCCATCGAGCGCGTTGTTTTTGGCTTTCTTCACTGCAGGTCCTGGCTCATTGCTTGCCATGCTGTCACTTGGGTGACGCTCAACCTCATGGCATGGAATGATGTCATTCGGAGGCATTGTGCGGCTGAATGCCAGAGCCTGGTGTGAAGAAGGCCGAAGGATGCAAGTGACATGAGAAGTAGAAAAGAAGAGGCCAGGGCAGCGGGACAGGTGAGCAAGTAGGTGAGAAATATTTTTTTTAACCTCTTGTCTGACCCTCTACTGTTTAGCAAAATGGTGGCTGCATATGGCTGCCATTCACCTGAATGCACAAATTATAAAAAAAAAATATTTTTATAAAATTAGAGGAGATTTCAATTAAACAAATTTGCTAATTTCCAGTCATTACCATTAGTACTTAGTACTGCCCCTCTGGCTGTTATGATTTGCTATAAATGTGATGCATATCTTGTATCAGCATTTCTGAGGAATCTTAGCCCATTCCTCATTGACAATGGCCTCCCCTTGACTAATTTTATTGAGTTTGTCTACTGCACCTACCTTCAAATCCTACCAAAGATTTTCTATTTAAGTTCAAGTCAGAAACTGGATGTCTGGCTATGAATCACGTTTACAGCAGGTCATAACAGCCAGAAGGGCTCCAATAAGTAATGAAGAGGTGAATATTTCTGAGACTGCAGCATTAGGTAAAATTGGCATATTTTGATGAATTTGGAGAAACCACTTATTATGTTAGTCGTATTCAGATATTTATATTGTTCTTATTTCATTGGTTTTTAGCAAACAGCAGAAAATTGATAAAGTTCAGTTACAAACCGAATTTACACCAGGTATATAATTTTGATTGCTACTATAAATTAATCTCCAAAAATTTGCATTTCTGTAAATGGAAAAAAAAGAAAACCTGGAAAAGCTCTTTTACCACTAGTGCTCCCCAAGAGCAAACAGTTGGGGCCCCCTAATGCAAGATCAATATATGGTCCATTTGCAGTTCAAAAACTCACCATAATGCAAAATTCCACCTGTTTTTCAGAAAGAAGTGACACCTTTACTTCTTGGGCTCCTGTGCACAGGTTGCACCAATGGTATGTCAGCCCCTGCTGCTCACTAAATAGAAGTTTTGGAAAGAACTAAGCAAGCATAAATGACTTAGACTGTATTACCCCTTTAAGTCTATACACTGACATAACAGTCTACAGGCTCTAAAAAGTCCCAACCGGATAAATGTTGACACCATTAAACCCCTGTGTCCACATTCCTTAACCTGAAGAAGAGAAGGTACCGCGACTGTTTGGTTGGTCTCCTCTGATGTTTGGGAAAGTGGCCATGTACTGGCCATGATGTGGAGAGAAGAGTAACCTTAGCGTTGCAGGATATATTGTACAGTAGGTACAGGCTGCCCTAAAAAATGTTCTGGCATTATTATTTAACAATCTATATATATAAAATTTAATATGTGTGTGTGTGTGTGTGTGTCACCATCCAATCACCAGAACTGTTTAAAAGAAGCTGAGCTGTGATTGGTTGCTATGAGCAACAGTTTTCTCACTCTATGACAACACCTCAGCAGACAGTGACTGGGTGGTACTGACCCCAGGCCTCTCTTAAAGGGATCATTGGTATGGAAGTCAGGGCAAATCCATCCAGCTCTTTGGTTTTGACGCCAGGCCCATCTTAAAGGGATCCCCAGTATGGAAGTTAGGACCGTTCCACTCAGCACTCTGGTTCTGACCCCAGGGCCTCTTAAAGGGATCCCCGGTATGGAAGTGAGGGTAAATCCACTCTGCGCTTTGGTACTGACCCCAGGCCTCTCTTAAAGGGATCTCCAGTATCGAAGTTAGGGTAGATCTCTCAGCGCTCTGATTCTCATCCCTGGCTTCTATTAAAGGGATCATTGGTATGGAAGTCAGGGCAAATCCACTCAGTGCTCTGGTTCTGACCCCAGGCTGACAGGATGATGTGGGATATTAGTGGTAGTTGTCCGGTGGCTCTGGCTGATGGGATGATGTGGGATATTAGTGGTAGTTATCCGGTGGCTCTGGCTGATGGGATGATGTGGGATATTAGGGGTAGTAGTCCGGTGGCTCTGGCTGACGGGATGATGTGGGATATTAGTGGTAGTTGTCCGGTGGCTCTGGCTGACGGGATGATGTGGGATATTAGTGGTAGTTATCAGGTGGCTCTGGCTGTGTGTGGCCCAGCTATGTCAGGCACACAAATAATCCAGGAGAATGCACAGGAAGGTAACCGCAACGCTTGATATCCATTCACGTCACTCACACTTTCAGACACACCCATCAGGGGTATAAGAGGGAGTGACACGTAGCAGCCAGGAGTCCAGCCTTGGGAGACTCAGGAGTGAGTCATTCCCCAGTCAGTCTGTTTCCTGTCTTCGGACAGAGGAGTTCAGTCAGTCAGCTTCCTGTCTTAGTACCGGGAACCGTAATCTGCTGCGGCCTCCTGGCCTGGCTGGCACTCCGGACCGGGCAGGACCTCCTCAGCCTCCTTCCCCTCCACCTCCGCATCGGTGGGATCAGGTACAGCTCTTTTGGGGGCAGCCTCCGGTTTCTCTTTAGCCTTCCTCAGCAGGGAACTTGGGAAATCAGGTGACGGCGTTATGCTTGTGGGAGAGAGCACTGCGTCCCACAGCAGCCGCTGTGTCTGGGCACGCCAGCGTCTCTCCGTCTCCTGCATGTCTGCATGACGCTGTATTAATCCTCTGAGCACCGCATTCTCTTTCTGCAGCTCCAGCATAGCGGGGTCAGTGTCCCGATCTGGGGACAGCTCCGGCACAGGTAGTAAATCTTCCGGTAAGCAGGGTTTGTATGCCTCCGGTCCTCTGCACAGATTCTCCTGTCCTTCCGCCATCTCGTCCCAGGCCAGACTGTAGTTTCCATCAGGAACAATCTGGTCTCTTCCGTGGAGGCGGGATTTACGTCTCCTCCTCTTTGCATAGAAAATGAAGAGGAGGCGGATTTCCTTAGCAGTGGGGCAGGATCGCACATTATAGTAGCATTTCGAGAGGGCGGCCATAACTTTCGCGCCACAGGGGGGTACACGCCCACGAATGCACGCCCACCTTCTTCACCAGCGCCTCAGGGCGCCAATATGGCAGTAAAATGGCGGTATTTGGCGCCAAACACAGCAAACAGTCTTTTTCACCAAACAGTTCAATATAGGCAACACAGGACTCACAATTGCAAGTTTCGCATCCTGTTCGTGACGCCAGATAGATGAGTCGCACTAAGTACCAGGGCAATGGGGTACTCGGCACCGAGCCCATGAAAGTCTATGGGATTTGTCACTGGCAGCAGGGCTCGGTCCGTGGCCCTGGGCGCTCATACAATGGGGGATATTTACAGGGGATTATTAGGATAGGTAGTTCGTGACGCCACCTGTGGTATCTGATCAATTGGACCAGCGCTGCTATAAGGATCTTCACAGGGGATGTTATGGGGCAGCTGGTTGGTAAGTCTCCCACAGGTGAGACTGGTCCCTGGAAGTCTATGGTGATGATGCAGGATGTAGTTAAGAATTCAGTCACACACAATGCAGCTTCTTTTCATACCTTTACTGGTAGATGGTTCAGGCAGGTCCCGGGGAGCTGGTCGGGGTGGAGAATGCACATTTGGGATAACCGCTGAGCAGGTTAGAGGCCTCCTTTACTTCAAATGTATGTGAGTCCAAACTTGCATGAAGCGAAGTTAACTCTGCAAAGAGTTTAAAAAAGCTAAAGAGTAAATGTAATGATGATTGCATAGTTTGCATAAAATACCCCGGTTGGGTAAAGCAAGTTAAAGTGAAATTGAAGAATTAATGAATACTTGCAATTTATATATATCTATGTGTCTTTTTCCCTCATGGACTGCGTGGCTGTGGACTGTGCCAGCCCAAAGACTTTTAATGTAAATAGTTTGCACTACGGTGCACCATCTTGGTTTTACACGAAACCATTACTATCTACCTCTGAAGAAAAACCCGTATGGTGTGGCCTAGAGTGAGGTCTGCAGTCAGAAGTCCTGCAGCCCACCCAGGACCCACATGGGAGGTTTTTGGTGCGGGTCCTCCACAAGAATATTATCTTGTATTTATTGAAAAATGTTTTGATACTTTGATACTTTTGTAATTTTCTAATGTACAAATTGTAACGTTCAAGAAGTCTTACCTCCCGGATGAGATGAGTTAAAAATGTTTATGTTAATGCAAAACAAAAATGTTTTTCTTTTCTCTTTTACAGCCCGGGAGTGCTGTGTTTAACCAAGGGGGGATGTGTGGCCCAGCTATGTCAGGCACACAAATAATCCAGGAGAATGCACAAGAAGGTAACCGCAACGCTTGATATCCATTCACGTCACTCACACTTTCAGACACACCCATCAGGGGTATAAGAGGGAGTGACACGTAGCAGCCAGGAGTCCAGCCTTGGGAGACTCAGGAGTGAGTCATTCCCCAGTCAGTCTGTTTCCTGTCTTCGGACAGAGGAGTTCAGTCAGTCAGCTTCCTGTCTTAGTACAGTGTAGTTCAGTGTCAGTCCAGTCTGGACTTGGAAGATACTGAGAGCTGCTCAGCGAGCTCTGGAGAAAGCTGACTATTTCCATCAAAGCTACAAGTGCTTATGTTAAGAGCGGGAAGCAGGGCGAAGGGCGCAGTGGAGAAGAGAAAGAGAAGTGCATCAGGTATTGGACTACCTGCACTAATTCACCGGACACCGGGGTCCGAAGCGTTGCTAGTGCTTCATGCGTAGTAACAAGATAACCGGAGGCTTTCTGGACTACAGGTCGCAGAGAGCAGCCCTAAGCGCTGATACGTAACCGGAGTCAGGGAGAACAAGGACTTTGAGCAAGGCCATGCAAAAGTAAGGACTTAGTTCTCTCAACATCTGAGAATCAGAGACATAGAAGGCTCCACCACAATGTCAGCCGGGCTTGTCAGCTATTGAGAAAGCTGGAGATTGCAGAGTTAACTTCGCTTCATGCAAGTTTGGACTCACATACATTTGAAGTAAAGGAGGCCTCTAACCTGCTCAGCGGTTATCCCGAATGTGCATTCTCCACCCCGACCAGCTCCCCGGGACCTGCCTGAACCATCTACCAGTAAAGGTATGAAAAGAAGCTGCATTGTGTGTGACTGAATTCTTAACTACATCCTGCATCATCACCATAGACTTCCAGGGACCAGTCTCACCTGTGGGAGACTTACCACCCAGCTGCCCCATAACATCCCCTGTGAAGATCCTTATAGCAGCGCTGGTCCAATTGATCAGATACCACAGGTGGCGTCACGAACTATCTAATCTACAAATCCCCTGTAAATATCCCCCATTGCATGATCGCCCAGGGCCACGGACCGAGTCCTGCTGCCAGTGACAAATCCCATAGACTTTCATGGGCTCGGTGCCGAGTACCCCATTGCCCTGGTACTTAGTGCGACTCAGCTGACGGGATGATGTGGGATATTAGGGGTAGTAGTCCGGTGGCTCTGACAGGATGATGTGGGATATTAGTAGTCCAGTAGCTCTGGCTGACGGGATGATGTGGGATATTAGGGGTAGTAGTCCAGTAGCTCTGGCTGATGGGATGATGTGGGATATTAGGGGTAGTAGTCCGGTAGCTCCAGCTGACGGGAGTGTGTGGGATATTATAGTGAATGTGACTATGCGGAGTGGGCGGGGAAATACACTCAGCTTTATATATATAGACTAGCTGAAGAGCCCGGCGCTGCCCGGGCATAGTAACTAACTACGGTTAGTTATAACAAATTATAATGATTATAAATATAAAGCTGAGTGTATAGCCCGACCCACTCCGCATAGCCACATTCACTATAATATCCCACACAATCCCGTCAGCCAGTGCCACCAGACTACTACCCCTAATATCCCACATCATCCCGTCAGCCAGAGCCACTGGACTACTACCACTAATATCCCACATCACCCCGTCAGCCAGAGCTACTGGACTACTAATATCCCACATCATCCCGTCAGCCAGAGCTACCGGACTACTACCACTAATATCCCACATCATCCCGTCAGCCAGAGCCACCGGACTACTACCACTAATATCCCACATCATCCTGTCAGCCAGAGCCACCGGACTACTACCCCTAATATCCCACATCACCCCGTTAGCCAGAGCCACCGGACTACTAATATCCCACATCATCCCGTCAGCCAGAGCTACCGGACTACTACCACTAATATCCCACATCATCCCGTCAGCCAGAGCCACCGGACTACTACCACTAATATCCCACATCATCCTGTCAGCCAGAGCCACCGGACTACTACCACTAATATCCCACATCATCCTGTCAGCCAGAGCCACTGGACTACTACCACTAATATCCCACATCATCCTGTCAGCCAGAGCCACTGGACTACTACCACTAATATCCCACATCATCCTGTCAGCCAGAGCCACCGGACTACTACCCCTAATATCCCACATCACCCCGTCAGCCAGAGCCACCGGACTACTAATATCCCACATCATCCTGTCAGCCAGAGCTACCGGACTACTACCACTAATATCCCACATCATCCTGTCAGCCAGAGCCACCGGACTACTAATATCCCACATCATCCCGTCACAGCCGACAGACTACTGCCCCTAATATCCCACATCATCCCGTCAGCCAGAGCCACCGGACTACTAATATCCCACATTATCCCGTCAGCCAGAGCCACCGGACTACTACCACTAATATCCCACATCATCCCGTCACAGCCGACAGACTACTACCCCTAATATCCCGCATCATCCCGTCACAGCCGACAGACTACTACCCCTAATATCCCACATCATCCCGTCAGCAAGAGCCACTGGACTACTAATATCCCACATCCTCCCGTCAGTCACAGCCACCAGACAACTACCCCTAATATCCCACATCATCCCGTCAGCCAGAGCCACCGAACTACTCCCCCTAATATCCCACATCATCCTGTCAGTCAGAGCCACCGGACTACTAATCTCCCACATCATCCCGTCAGCCAGAGCCACCAGACTACTACCCCTAATATCCCACATCATCCCGTCAGCCAGAGCCACCAGACTACTCCCCCTAATATCCCACATCATCCCGTCAGCCAGAGCCAACGGACTACTACCACTAATATCCCACATCATCCCATCAGCCAGACGGCCACCGGAACTACTACCCCTAATATCCCACATCATCCCGTTAGCCAGAGCCACCGGACTACTATCCCTAATATCCCACATCATCCCATCAGCCAGAGCCACCGGACTACTACCCCTAATATCCCACATCATCCCGTCAGCCAGAGCTACGGACTACTACCACTAATATCCCACATCATCCGTCAGCCAGAGCCACGGACTACTACCACTAATATCCCACATCATCCTGTCAGCCAGAGCCACCGGACTACTACCACTAATATCCCACATCATCCTGTCAGCCAGAGCCACTGGACTATACACTAATATCCCACATCATCCTGTCAGCCAGAGCCACTGGACTACTACCACTAATATCCCACATCATCCTGTCAGCCAGAGCCACCGGACTACTACCCTAATATCCCACATCACCCGTCAGCCAGAGCCACCGGACTACTAATATCCCACATCATCCTGTCAGCCAGAGCTACCGGACTACTACCACTAATATCCCACATCATCCTGTCAGCCAGAGCACCGGACTACTAATATCCCACATCATCCCGTCACAGCCGACAGACTACTGCCCCTAATATCCCACATCATCCCGTCAGCCAGAGCACCGGACTACTAATATCCCACATTATCCCGTCAGCCAGAGCCACCGGACTACTACCACTAATATCCCACATCATCCCGTCACAGCCGACAGACTATCTACCCCTAATATCCCGCATCATCCCGTCACAGCCGACAGACTACTACCCTAATATCCCACATCATCCCGTCAGCAAGAGCCACTGGACTACTAATATCCCACATCTCCCGTCAGTCACAGCCACCAGACAACTACCCCTAATATCCCACATCATCCCGTCAGCCAGAGCCACCGAACTACTCCCCTAATATCCCACATCATCCTGTCAGTCAGAGCCACCGGACTACTAATATCCCACATCATCCCGTCAGCCAGAGCCACCAGACTACTACCCCTAATATCCCACATCATCCCGTCAGCCAGAGCCACCAGACTACTCCCCCTAATATCCCACATCATCCCGTCAGCCAGAGCAACGGACTACTACCACTAATATCCCACATCATCCCATCAGCCAGAGCCACCGGACTACTACCCCTAATATCCCACATCATCCCGTCAGCCAGAGCCACCAGACTACTACCCCTAATATCCCACATCATCCCGTCACAGTCGCCAGACTACTACCCCTAATATCCTACATAATCCCATCAGCCAGAGCTACTGGACTACTACCCCTAATATCCCACATCATCCCGTCAGCCAGAGCCACCGGACTACTCCCCCTAATATCCCACATCATCCCGTCAACCAGAGCCACCAGACTACTACCCCTAATATCCCACATCATCCCATCAGCCAGAGCCACCGGACTACTACCCCTAATATCCCACATCATCCCGTCAGCCAGAGCCACCGGACTACTACCCCTAATATCCCACATCATCCCATCAGCCAGAGCCACCAGACTACTACCCCTAATATCCCACATCATCCCGTCAGCCAGAGCCACCAGACTACTACCCCTAATATCCTACATAATCCCATCAGCCAGAGCTACTGGACTACTACCCCTAATATCCCACATCATCCCGTCAGCCAGAGCCACCGGACTACTCCCCCTAATATCCCACATCATCCCGTCAGCCTATGGTCAGAACCAGAGCGTTGAGTGGATTTTCCCTGACTTCCATACCAATGATCCCTTTAATAGAAGCCTGGGGTGAGAATCAGAGCACTGAGGGATTTACCCTAACTTCCATACCAGAGATCCCTTTAAGAGAGGCCTGGGGTCAGTCAAAAAGCGCCGAGTGGATTTGCCCTGACTTCCATACCGAGGATCCCTTTAAGAGGGTCCTGGAGTCAGTACCAGAGTGCTTAGTGGAATTGCCCTAACTTCCATACCAATGATCCCTTTAAGAGGCCCTGGGATCAGAACCACAGGGCTGAGTGGAACGGTCCTAACTTCCATACTGGGGATCCCTTTAAGAGAGGCCTGGAGTCAAAACCAAAGCGCTGGATGGATTTGCCCTGACTTCCATACCAATGATCCCTTTAATAGAAGCCTGGGTGAGAATCAGAGCGCTGAGGGATTTACCCTAACTTTCATACCGGAGATCCCTTTAAGAGAGGCCTGGGGTCAGTACCAAAGCGCAGAGTGGATTTGCCCTCACTGCTGTACCGGGGATCCCTTTAAGAGAGCCTGGAGTCAGAATCAGAGAGCTGAGGGATTTACTCTAACTTTCATACCGGAGATCCCTTTAAGACAGGCCTGGGGTCAGTACCAAAGCACAGGATGGATTTGCCCTGACTTCCATATCGGAGATCCCTTTAAGAGGGAAGATGTGCCTATGGGATGGAGGATGTGTGATGGGAATATAGGCATGGGTGCTGGTGATTCATTTCTGTCATGAGCTCTCTACTCCTTTCTGGGGGGCAGACAATGGCTGGAGCTTATGTTCCCGGGGATGATAGATGATAGATTTCTCCCACCTGGTCAGTGTCAGCTGAGGTGTTATCGTGGAGTGAGAAAACTGTTGCTCATAGCAACCAATCACAGCTCAGCTTCTAATAAACAACTCTGGTGAAATGAAAGATGCTTAGGGATTGGTTGCAAGGAAAACTGTTGCTCATAGCAACCAATCACAGCTCAGCTTCTTTTAAACAGCTCTGGTTAAATGTAAGATACTCCGTGATTGGTTGGTGATACACATATACACACATTCAATTTTATATCTAATATATAAAGCTGAATGTATGTATGTGTGTATGTATGTGGGTATGTTTGTCCGGGATTGGAATCCGCACCGTCGCACTTATGGGCATGAAATTTTGCACGCCCGCACGTCTCGACCCCGAAAGAGTCCTAGGCTATGTTTTGAATCGAAATTTTAACCCCGCGCGTTCCAAATCGCCAAACAATTTTGGCCCTATCTACATAATGGGGAGAAAGCTGAATGCTTGTGTGTATGTCCGGCATAGGAATCTGCATTTACGGGCATGAAATTTTGCACACCCGCACGTCTCGACCCCGGGAGCGTCATAGGCTAGGTTTTGAGTAGAAATTTTAACCCCATCGCATTCCAAATCGGCAAATAATTTTGGCCTGGGATAGGAATCTGCACCGTTGTACTTACGGGCATGAAATTTTGCATGCCCGCACATCTCAACCCCAGGAGCATCATAGGCTATGTGTTGAATGGAAATTTTAACCCCGCGCGTTCCAAATCGCCAAACAATTTTGGCCCTATCTACATAATGGGGAGAAAGCTGAATGCTTGTGTGTATGTCCGGCATAGGAATCTGCATTTACGGGCATGAAATTTTGCACACCCGCACGTCTCGACCCCGGGAGCGTCATAGGCTAGGTTTTGAGTCAAAATTTTAACCCCGCGCATTCCAAATCGGCAAATAATTTTGGCCCGGGATAGGAATCTGCACCGTTGTACTTACGGGCATGAAATTTTGCATGCCCGCACATCTCAACCCCAGGAGCATCATAGGCTATGTGTTGAATGGAAATTTTAACCCCCGCACGTTCCAAATCGCCAAACTATTTTGGCCCTATCTACATAATGGGGAGAAAGCTGAATACTTGTATATAGATATAATCATTACAATTTGTTATAACTAACCGTAGTTAGGTACTATGCCCGGGCAGCGCCGGGCTCTTCAGCTAGTTAATATTATAAAAGCTGAGCATGTAGTGATGACAATGCCTGAAAAGTGCTGTGTAAATAAGCAAAATAAATAAAAACATAAATGTAGTGAAAACGTGACCACTAGGTGGCAATGTTCTTTTGCTCCATGACTCTTTCTTATCAACAAGAAATCAAATCTCTGAGATCCCTTTGTTTATGTTTTGTCCTGTTTTTTTACATAGATATTCGCCAGAAAAGGGCAACGCCACCCGAATTTAGTGGTGAGTGATGACCTTGCACCCAACTAAGTGCCCAATTACAGGGACCTCGGAGCTCTGTAAATTCAAAAAGAACAGATTCGCACAGTGTAGAACAATCTAATGTGTTATCACATAAACACACTAATGGGCTAAGAAGACACCAGGGAATTTAATGAGAGGGTCATAAATAACGACTCATGGAGCGATGAACAGTCGCTGTCAGGACTAAGAGAATCACTTATCGATCCTGCCCTGAAATACACTTCTCTACTTTAATTATTCTCAGTTAGGCTTAATTAACTTCCCAACAATATCTGTGATGCTATGTAACAAATCACTTATATTTACTCATCTAGGAGAGTTAAAGGGACAGGATCTGATATGTTATCATATAATACTGTACATATAGCGGTATTATATAATGTACTAAGACATGGGAGTGTCTCTACTTAACCATGTATGACTAATTATAATAAAATAAAGACTCTTCATCCTACCTTCTATCAAGGAAATAAAATTTCACTTGTTCAGTTTTTGTTCTATCTGGTAATAGGAAAGTTGGATGACAGTCAAATCAATATTTGGTGTGTCCATCCTATGTCTTCAAACCAGCATCGCTTCTTCTAGGTACTTGCACACAGTTTTTGAAGGATATCAGCAGGGATGTTGATCCAAACATCTTGGAGAACTAACCACAGATCTTCTGTGGATGTTGCATGCGCAATTCCTTCTGTTTCTTCATTATATTCCAGAAAGACTTGATGATGTTGAGATGAGGGCTCTGGGGGGCCGAATCATTCTTCCAGGACACAATTATCACGGGTTTACTGCAACTGAAAGGGGCCAGAAGGCTGCAGTGTCTGATTTCATGTACTTCTGCACTGATTAGAAGGATTTTCCCTTCCTATTAAATGGTGCATGTGTCTTTTAGCAGTGCAGGTGTTAAACTGTTCAGCTAAGAGTCTCTGAAGCCTTCCTGCTTGGATGATCTCAGCTGTTCGGTATTGACGACTATCCTCTGCTACATATACTCACCTCTGGCAATCTGTATTGTCAATGTTAAGTCTTGTACTGCCTGGTGTGGAGTGGAGGAGTCAGTTGTTGGTTGTTGGTAGAGGCATTTGGAGTGACGGTCTGTGATTGCTGCCTGGTGTTTTTGCTGTGTGCGAGGTAAACAAAATAGGAGAGGATGAGGACTCTCCTATTTTGTTAACCTCCCTTTCTCCACTATGTTCCTCTATGTTGTCTGTGAGTGCATATTTGTCTGTTTGGTATTTTCATTTATCCCTGTGTGCCCTTCCTTGTTTGTCTGGTTTGTGTATATTCATACACTATGAGTCCCCACTTCCCTGGGTGGAGGAGGGGGAAAAATATAGGGTTGCTTTAGGAGTTCAGCAAGGTATGTGGCCCTGACTTCTTCACAATCAGAAGTAATCCGGGGAGCAGTGAAGGAGCCTCTGACCCCGGATATTCTGAAAACAGAGTTGTGACATCAGTGTTCTTCAGAAGAAGATATTTCTTAATAACATTGGCTGTATGTTTGGGGCAATTGTTCTGCTGCTACATTTGGAGCCAATGAAATGCCTCTCTGATGGTATTGCATGATGGATAAGTAACTGCCTGTATTTCTCAGTATTGGGAATACCAAGAAATGGGCAATGTTGAGGACCGTAGACACAGTGATTGGCCGAAAAAAATGTCAACGGGGCTCTGGACGTATGAGCCTAAATGTGTAATATTAGGTGGTAGCAAAAAGCAGTTTTTCACTGACGGTTTATAATAATGCATGTAACAGTGATGCATGGTGGAGGGTCCTACAAGTTTGGGGCTGCATTTCTGCAAATAGAGTTAGGGATTTGGTCAGGATAAATGGTGTCCTCACTGCTGAGAAATACAGGCAGATACTTATCCACCATGTAATACCATCAGGGAGGCGTCTGATTGGCTCCAAATGTATTCTGCAGCAGTACAAAGACCCCAAACATACAGACAATGTCTTCAGACTTTTGAAACCCCAGATTTTTGAAGCTGTGTGCTGCGAGGATTTTTCAGATTCTGAGCTGGGAACAGTGGTGATGTATGCGATATGCATACTCTCGGGTAGAAGTCATCTAGTGGGCGTGGCCTTGCTCTATACAAGTGTAGATGGCTGTGCCCACTGGGCGACCGCACAGACTAGACCCCTTTAAGAACAATCTTCAACATAAAGAAGAACAATGAGTCCTGAAAGTAGTGATACGGCCCCACAAAGCCCTGATCTCACATCATCCGGTCTGTCTGGGATTATATGAGGAGACAGAAGGATTTGCACAAACGACATCCTCAGAAGATCTGTGGTCAGTTCTCCAAGATGTTTGGAAGAAACTCCTGCTGAGATCCTTCAAAAACTTTGTAGTGACAAGTGGACCTAGAAGAATTTGTGCTGCTTTGAAGGCAAAAGAAGGTCATACCAAATACTGATGTGATTTAGATTTCTCTTTCCTTCCTCCACTTTGCATTTTGATAATTGATAAAAATAGACTATTAACACTTTAAATTTTGAAAGCATTCTTACTTTGCAAAAATTTTTCTCCAAAACATTTTGCACAGTACTATATAAAATCCGAAACCTGCAGAATACTGAGTACAACTCTGAAGAATTGTGAGTGCAGCTCTGGAGTATAATACAGGATGTAACTCAAGATAAGTACAGGAAATCATGATTTGACAGAAACTTTTTCTAGACATTTTTCTAGCACAGGAAAGGCACATTTCTGCAATCACTTCGCTGTCCCTTTAAGATTCTGCCTTTTGGAGAACATTTAACATTGCCTAATCCAAATGAGGGAGATTAGCTAAAACCTAAACCAAATCAATATAAACACATCTTAATGGGGCTGAGTAAAGAAAGCGGAGTGTGGCCCTGCGCTATGACCTTTATATGCTTATTAAAAAGGATTTGTTATATCTTGCTCTCCTTATATGGGAGTGTGATAAAAATAGCAGATATAGGCTGGGGCCTCTCCACAGATAAAGCTGACGGGAAGGTTGACCCCAAGGATTTTCCTGTCTCTTTCAAAGCTGCAGAGAGATCAGTGGGTGGGATGGTGGAATGGGAATTGGGAGAAAAGGGGGCAATTAATCTGGAAATCTAATACGGTTGCTCTTTAACCCATTGCATGCCTGAAAACTGCCAACACATTTGACTGAGACCTGTTCAATTCAACGTGTAAACCAGTCTTGGATCACTGTTTAAGATTCACTGTTGATGAAGAACCAACATGAAAGACAATATACTGTATATCATTACTGAGTAGAACAGCCTTGAATCCACTGTGGTGAGATAGAACACTTACTAGAAAGCAACAGCACCATTTCTTAGCCTAAGGCAGGCCTGCACAACATGAAGCCCACCAAGCGATGTTGTATGGCTCGTGGCGTTGTCCAGGAGACACAGCTCCCTTTTATTTCTATATTCAAATGTATCTGCGTCTTTCAGATGTGAATACATTTGAACACTGCAGAGCTGGGACTGGGACAGAGTGTTCCACGGAGGACCTGAAGAAATGTGCTATTATTTTAGATGAGGTGGCTGGGCAGAGGGCAGATAAAGGGGCAATGGAGGACATTATGGAAATTGGCAGATTGTGAAAGGCAGCATAATATAGCGAGGGGCAGTGGGGACAATATGCAGAGAGGCAATGTGGAGGAGAAGCAGTTTTATTAAAAGTCAGTGATATTATGGAGTGTGGGTGTTTATTATGGAGAAGGTTAGTGTGGAGGTATATTATGTAGAGGGTATGTGGGGGGGATCTGTGAAGGGGTAAATTATGGAGAGGGGCTACGAGGGGGTATAATATGGAGAGGGGCTGTGAGGGGTATATTATGGAGAAGGGCAGTGTGGGGAGTTTATTATGGAGAGGAGCTGTGAGGGGGTATGTTATGGAGAGGGACAATGTGGTGGCATATTATGGAGAGGGGCATTTTGGGAGTATAATGTTGGGAGGGGCAGTGTGGGGGCTTATCATGGAGAGGGGCAGTGTGGGGGTATATTATCGAGAGGGGCTCCATAGGCTTTATACATGAGAATCTGGAAATGTTGTGGGAAGCGCTGGACTACGTCAGACCTTCATGGGACCTTTTTTTTTAATTAATAAATTGGTTAATGAGGGACAGTGTTTTTTTTTTATTTCTCTCTTTTTATGTTTTTCAGGTTTCCATTTGTGGCCTATGTCGGATTCCCTAGACTATTTTGGACCTGCATAGGTATTTAATTTTTTCTTTTTTAATAAACTGATGAAACAGGAAAATTGTCAGAGTGTTTTTTAAATAAAGTACTTTTGTGTGTTTTTTATAGAAATAAAAAGTAGGCAGCACTCCAATAAATGATGAAAAAAATGAACTTTATTAGCTCATATGGTGTGGCAACGTTTCGACTGTGACCAGTCTTTCTCAAGCCCTTGACTTGCATTGGCGAGTTTCGGTGGATATACATAGCATACTGTGATTCTAGCTGAGGAAAAACTCGCAGATGAACACTGCCTTATGTGAATAACATTGGTGCAAGTGCAAGTGTGATTTTTTTATCGCATTTCACTTTGTGTATTTATACGCAAGTGGGAGCGAGGCCTAAAGGGTACTTCACACATAGCAAGATCGTTAGCGAGATCGCTGAAATGTCGCAGGTTTTGTGACGCAACAGTGACCTCGCCAGCTATCTCGCTACGTGTGACACATAGCGGCGACCGGCACCCCGCTGTGATATCGCTGACCATGCTGGAATGTCCTAGGCCATTTTTTGATCATTGGTGTCCCGCTGGCCAGCATGCATCGCTGTGTTTAACGCCATAAAAACGACGAGCGACCTCGTTGGCGACTCAGAACTCAGTGACGCAGGCGTAATTTTGTTTTGTCTTTGTCAGAATCGCTGCTCTGACAAGGTCCCAACGATCACTGAGGTCGTTATACGGATCGTCGTATCGTTGCTGTGTCGTTGAGTAGATCTGCCTGTTTGACAACTTACTAGTGACCATGTAGCGACGTACTAGCGATCCTTACCAGGTCGTATCGTTGTTGGGGTCGCTGGAGCGTCGCTATGTGTAACGGGGCCCTAACTCTGCTCCTCTCCTCTTAAATAGGCAGCTGTAATCTGATCACTGCAGACCTATTTGTTGAGATGGATTTCAACAGTTTTTCAGAGTGATTGATGAGGTTAGGAGGTGGGGAGTGGCTCATAAGTGGAGAAATGCAAAGGAAAGATTATCCAGCATAGAAGGAATAATAAAACTTCATGTTTATTTTATATTCTTGTAAAAAGACATGTTGGGTACACCAGCGCAGAAGGAAGGGGTCCTGTATCCCCCGGGATTCTTATTGGACATCATACTGTGTGTGTCGGGGGGAATACTATGGGGACATTATACTGTGTATGGGGGAATACACTGTGGGGATATCATACTGTGTGGGGGAAAATACTATGGGGACATTACACTGGGTGTGGGGGGAATATACTGTGGGGACGTTATCGTCTGTGTGTGTGTGGTGTGTGTTTGTGAAGCATCATAATGAGTGTGTGGGATTGTAATGTGGGGTCATCATACTTGTGTGGGGGGGAATATACTGTGGGGACATCATCATCTGTGTGTGTGGTGTGTGTGTGCAAACCAGCATCATACCATGTATGTGGGAGTGTAATGTGAGGACATCATATTGTGTGTGGGAGGAATACTCTGTGGGGACATCACTGTGTGTGTGGGGAGAATACTCTGTGGGGGCATCATACTGTGTGTGTGGGGAGAATACTCTGTGGGGGCATCATACTGTGTGTGGGGGGATATGTGGTGATATCATGTTTTGTGTGTGTAAGGAGGTGCCAGGGACCCTCATCTGCCCCCCTCTCTCCTTTGTGCCGGGCATGTGTGCCTCATGCGGTGCCTGGGTGGTTTACCTGTATGTTAATATGTTAATGTTCTTATATTGTCCTGTAATGTGTAATGTTTTATATCACCCATGTATTAATGTTATACCAATGTGATGTGCTGTATTTGCTATGCCTGTTCTTGTATTGTATAAACTGCACTGTTTGGTACATGTTAAAGTCAGGGATAGCAGGAGTTAATCTGGTGGGCTGGGTTAGCAGCCCAAAAGAGGCAGGAAGTTCCTGCTTTTGCAGCAGAGGCCCAGGCAGCTTGCCCAGGGCAGCAGGCTCTGCACCATTGGGAGCCTGGTACTCCCCAGGAGGGGCGAAAAGTGCAGCCAAGGACTGCTGGGCAGTGGAAACGGGCACCAGGACTGTGGAAGTGCCCACCAAAGGACTATTAGCTCCCAGGAACCGGATAGGAGCTGCTGCTGCTGCCGTGGCAGAATTGGCTAGGGAAAGTACAGGAAGTAATACCTCTTTAATTTTCATCTTTATTAAACAAGTTTTCTACTGTTGGAACCAAAGAACGTCATTCATGTGTGGAGAGCAACCATGTAATGGAGGTAATTGACTGTGCTACAGGGCTGGGAGAGCATCCGTCTATTTATGTCCAAGGGCTGGGGTGCTTACTGACTGTGACCTAGTGGACTCGCCCATGACTACCACCCTATGCCACCTTGTTACATTTGGCATAGTCGGCAGGATCGAACCCAGCAGCCCTGCAACAAGACTGATAGAGAAGATTCCCGAGATTTGTGAATTGTTGACCGCCGTGAAAGAGTTAAAGATGGCGGCTGACAGTGACTTTAACATGGCGCCGAACACTGACAAAGAGATGGAGGTCAGTGGCGCAAAACTGAAGGAAGGTGCCGCCTTTTGTGGGCGTCATGGAAGAAATTTGGTGGCGAAAAGAAGGAAGTAATTTCTCACTGTGAATAATGCCAGCCGGAAATGCGTTGGTAAAGAAGAAGAAGCTTCAGCCTTTCCAGCAGAGTGAAAGGGAATGGGTGGAGCTGCCAGAAGAGACTCCGCCCACGAACGGGAGGAGCCCAACAGAGCAAGACAGCATGTTGATGGATGAGACGCCATTGCCAAGTACTATAGAGAAGCATAGCATATCATTCCGCAGCTTCATCGGCTTTCAGGACTGGAGGCGATCCGTGACCCGGGCGGAGACGGGCCTACGCTTCAAGACCTGGTGGATGGAGGAGCGGCGTCCTCTTTGGCGGCTGGAGAAGCAGCCGATGGAGAGTGAGGAGTTCAAGAGACGGGTGGCGCCCGCACTGGAACCGGAAGGAGCCCGGAAGACTAAGGAGGCTGCCCTGAGGGGGATTGTTGCAACAGTGTTCACCGGCTCCTGCAGCCACACAAGGAGATTGTCAGCGGACGCAGCGTCGGTAAGTAAAGAACTTTCACCCCACCGACCTGCCGCCTCAACTCCTGCTGATTCACCTCCTGTGGCCCCACCGTCCACTCCGGTCGCATCTTGCCTCCCGACTCCACCGACGTGTCCGGTGTTGGTGACACCTGCATCTTTTCGGCCAGTGCCTGTTCTGTCTGGCACCATCGGCACGTGCATGGAGGAGCCCCAGGTGCCTACTGCTGCAGAGGCCCAGTGGATCCAAAATGTGATAAAGGAGAAGCGGCAAGAGCTCCCCCATTGTCAAAGAATTGCAGCACCCCGGCAGGGGAGCTATGGCTAGACGTATGACCAGTGACATCATCAGACACTTTGACTCCACGAGGGGTTACAGATTCATCCTGGAATCCAGCACCGGAGACAAAGTTTACGTTAACGTCGGGTCCATTGCTCTGCGAGTCCCCCTTCAGTTATGGGACCGTGTCAAGTTCATCAAGGATCAGGGGCCCCGAGGGCCATTTGCGGTGGCTGTGAAGATAGCATCCGATTGGGAGGATGGCCCACTGCAGGTGGATCCACATGGTGAGCGGCCGATTTCCGCGGCCGCAGTTCCTGCAGCTAGGAAGGAAACCGCGCCTGGACAGAGAGTGGCGCCCGCAGATGCATCTCCAGGGCCAGAGGTTTGAGGAGCTGTGGGGCCACCGCTGGAGGGGGTACGGTGTAGGAGAAACAGCGGAGACTCTTCCTCTAGCGCAGGGGTCTCAAACTGCATTCCTCGAGGGCCGCAAACCGTGCGTGTTTTCAAGATTTCCTTAGCATTGCATTAGGTGCTGGAATCATTATCTGTGCAGGTGATTAAATTATAACCTGTGCAATACAAGGAAATCCTGAAAACATGACCTGTTTGCGACCCTTGAGGAATGCAGTTTGAGACCTCTGCTCTAGCGGATCCTCGTCCCACACTTACATCATTGTGCAGGGTCCGCATGTGGCCCACTATACCAATCAGTGGCCGTGTATTCATTGAAGCAGCCCCTTTAATATGTTGTGCTGGTTGCACCTGCTAGATAACAAAGACTATTCCGCATCTCTAAGAGGGCAGTGAGCCCTGTATAGCACCACGGACTTGGTGCCAGTGGTGGCCAAAACGGTCACAGAGGAACAATGTTGTTTTTCCCCTCAAGTTTTAGTTGCGACCGTTGCTCATCCCCTGATGGATCACGGTGCTGAAACCCTATGGGGGTTACTGAGGACTATGTGCATGGCTGCATAAGGAACTGGACTGTTTTATCATTGAACTTTGCCCCACTTTTAACCTTGGACTGGCCCCCGTTAAATGCAGCCCACCACTGTTTAAGGGCCCATGATCCCCTAAAAGGAGGGAGGGGGAGAGCTTGGTACAGGAGGACGGAGTAACAAGCAGGGTCAGGACTCTGTGGACTAGTGTTGAGTGGCCATCGGGCCAGTATGTTTGAATTGGTCCTAGGAGCTAAGGGACCAGGGTCAGACGGACTCACTGTTAGAATCTATTTCGTTTGACCATCCGCCTTCTTGTTGTGGTTTTCTGGCTGCTGATCTTTTTCCCCTGGTGCTAGGTTTATGTAAGGTCAGGTGATTGTATCACCCTTTATTACCCAGCACCTGCCTCCCAATCCTTGCTGGACAACAGTGTTAATCCGCAAGAGTTCTGGCTAGGTTCTTTGATAGCTTTCTGTGTTTGATATTGTGCAGTTCTGGGATCTCTAGTTCTGCCTCCTTTGTTTTTTGATTTTCCTTTCGTTTCTGCAGCTTCCTCTATTTTCCTACTAGGAGGTTACCTGTTTTTTGTTCCCAGTGCCTAGATCATGCAGGGATACCCTTCCCCCTACCTCTAGGTCTTTGTTGGAGTTTAGCCTAGGAAACGTTGGTGGGTCTATTCACAAGGAATAGGTCGCCCACTACATCGTAGGGCTTCAGCCTAGTCCTAGTACAGCTTCTCCCCCTTCTGACCTAGTCCTGAGTTGCAGATCCGTAACACTCACTTTAAGAGAAACTGAAACTTTTAGTTACGAAGGTTTAAACCTAGTTGAGCCGAAGTCACGTCTGACTTGTCAGCAATGTCAATTAAAGACAGCAATATTATTATTGTTTTATACCTGCTGTTTTAGCTCTACAGGTGCCGGCATGGTCGAGGACGACCATGTTTTAGGAGGGAGGGGTGGGAAGGAGGTGGCGGGGACCCTCATCTGCTTCCCTCTCTCCTTTGTGCTGGGCAGGTGTGCCTCATGCGGTACCCGGGTGGTTTACCTGTATGTTAATATGTTAATGTTCTTATATTGTCCTGTAATGTGTAATGTTTTATATCACCCATGTATTAATGTTATACCAAAGTGATGTGCTGTATTTGCTATGCCTGTTCTTGTATTGTATAAACTGCACTGTTTGGTACATGTTAAAGTCAGGGATAGCAGGATTTAATCTGGTGGGCTGGGTTAGCAGCCCAAAAGAAGCAGGAAGTTCCTGCTTTTGCAGCAGAGGCCCGGGCAGCTTGCCCAGGGCAGGAGGCTCTGCACCATCGGGAGCCTGGTACTCCCCAGGAGGGGCGAAAAGTGCAGCCAAGGACTGCTGGGCAGTGGAAACGGGCACCAGGACTGTGGAAGTGCCCACCAAAGGACTATTAGCTCCCAGGAACCGGATAGGAGCTGCTGCTGCTGCCGTGGCAGAATTGGCTAGGGAAAGTACAGGAAGTAATACCTCTTTAATTTTCATCTTTATTAAACAAGTTTTCTACTGTTGGAACCGAAGCATGCCGTGTGGTGCATATGGAGAACGTCGTTCATGTGTGGAGAGCAACCGTGTAATGGAGGTAATTGACTGTGCTACAGGGCTGGGAGAGCATCCGTCTATTCATGTGCAAGGGGCCAGGGTGCTTACTGACTGTGACCTAGTGGACTCGCCCTGACTACCACCCTAAGCCAACTTGGTACATGTGTGTGGTGTGTGTGCAAAGCATAATACCGTGTATGTGGGATTGTATTGTGTGGACCATATAATACTTTGTGTGGGTTTAGTCTTTTGTGGGACCATCATACTGTGTATGCGGGGCAGTGTTGGAGCCATGTAAGTGGTACCGCACTTCGGTGGAACACTAATAGGCTTCTCTAGCAGCAATATTTCTGTATGGGGACGTGAAATAGAAGTCGCTACGGTGCACTATGTTAGTCACACTATATGTCCTTCCTTCCTGTATTTCAGTGTTGGATTAGTCTGATGCAGTGCATGAAATTGTGGAAAATGCTAACTAAAAACAGTAAAGTGAAGGCATTAATATAAAACCTATAATTATTTTCATTAAGAAAGACTGAATTTGTGGTCGTGGCCTATTGGGACAATTCTTTAATGCCATCCTACACCATAATGTAAAAGCAGAGGTTTATGGGAAACTTACAGCCAGGCTGCTCTCCATAAAACAAACCCGGCGGATGCTGACACCCTGGCCATAGCAGACCGTTCATCACCATTTTATTGCTTAATATCTCGGAGGCGAAGTCCCATTAATGAATTGTCTCCGCAGTGAACAGCTGAGCGCTGCTGGCGGGATATAAGTTGGATATTTATGCAGACAGCACGCTGATATTTTCAGAGACCTGCTTTAAATCAGAAATTTTCCCTTCTACTTCTACTAAACTGCTTTTAACCAACTGCAGACTGTACCATGTATAGAAAATTCAAACAAAGTGACTTGAGGTCATGGATTATTTCCAATATGATGATCACTATTGCCTGTCCCAAAAATTTTTTACTCAACTTTCCTAGAATACGGAAGTTAACATAAATCTGGACATATATATATAGAGAGAGAGAGAGATGCACAAGTGCAACACTCAAAAACTAGGCAATGATGGAACTGTTCAGGAGTCTGATAAAGTTGGGGAAAAATCCCTGCCAGAAAATGCAGCAACGGTTTAGGACACTATAGGTTGATTTATATATTAAAGCACTTTGCTTGGTTTGAACAGTCATTTTGAGCAAAAAGACTTTTTTTAATGCATTATTTTACTTTGTATAAAATTTTACCTCCATTTACATTCTTTTTTTTTATGTGCATTAGACTCTATAAAGAAAGTTTAGTTTAAAGAGTATTTTGATTTTTAAAGTTTACGCATATAATTAATTTACGTTAATTTTTTTGTGTCTGGTTTTCTTTGTGTAATGGTCATGTGTTAATATGCATTTACATCTTGCATACACATTAACTTACTTTTTCAGCTGGATCCTGTTTCTTATTTTGTTCAAAGTGCATCTTGTGCATATAAGGGGTGTGACCGCCTTGTTTTTGAGCTGAGAAATCCATTCTGCTGGCCTATGCTTTAGGCCTCTTTCACACTTCAGTCATGCGACGTCAGTCAAAATCCGCCAAAGTGTGAAAAAAGCGGATCCGCCTTTTTTTTTTTAGCAGATCCGCTTTTTTCCCATTCACTTGCATTATTGCCGGATTTTGACGGATGTTCGTCCGTTAGGTTCGTTTTTTGATGGATCCGCCAAAAATTTGGCATCCGCCGTTTTGAAAAAACGTCCAATGCAACGTTTTTATGTCCGCCAAAATAGCGGACTATGGCGGATCCGTCAAAAAACGGATCTAACGGACGACCATCCGCCAGCAGATCCGTTGCTCCCATAGAAAATGCATTGAAAATGCCCAGAACACTGTCCAGGGTCTCTCTCTCTCTCTCTCCTCGGTCCGGACATGCGTACTTGCATTTTCTGGGTTATGTTCCGGGTTGAAAAGTTCATGGCGGATCCCTTAGAAAACGGATCCGTTTGCATCCGTTTTTCACCTTTTCTGGCGGATCCGCCATTTTCACACTTAACTTTAACTGACGTCAAGTGACTGAAGTGTGAAAGAGGCCTTAACTGGTGGGTTCAGTCCCTCTGCCTTGTTCACATTTACGTCACTTGACAAGTGGAAAGGTTTTCAATACAAGAGTTAGGACTGTCCCACAAGGGTTGCCTTGATGTGGCGGGATGGCTTGTACATTCTTTTGATCAAAATTATGTTTACTAAATACCCATATATTTATTACTACCTTCATGCATTTTTTTGCAAAAAAAAATAAATTATTTATTGTATTTTAGGATAATTGTTTTTTGTGTCTGGTTTTCTCTGTGTAATGGTCATGTGTTGATATGCATTCACATTTTGCATACACATTAACTTACTTTTTCAGCTCAGATCTAGTTTTTTATTTTGTTCAAAGTGCATCTTGTGCATATAATGAGTGTGACCGCCCTGTTTCTGAGCTGAGAAATCCATCCTGTTTGGCCTATGCTTTAACTGGTGGGTTCAGTCCCTCTCTCCTTGTTCACATTTACGTCACTTGACAAGTGGAAAGGTTTTTAATACAAGAGTTAGGACTGTCCCACAAGGGTTGCTTTGACGTGGCGGGATGGCTTGTACATTCTTTTGATCAAAATTATGTTTACTAAATACCCTTATATTTATTACTACCTTCATGCATTTTTTGTAAACAAAAAAAAAAATTTTTTTTTTTTTTTTTTTTTTTTAGGATATTTGTTTTTTGTGTCTGGTTTTCTCTATATAATTAATTTACATAGCAATTAGTTAAAGGATACATATATCACATTACTGACCCTGTACTGACCCTGAGTTACATCCCATATTATACTAAAGAGCTGCACTCACTATTCTGCTGGTGGAGTCACTGTGTACATGCAGTACATTACTTATCCTGTACTGATCCTGAGTTACATCCTGTATTATACTCCAGAGCTGCACTCACTATTCTGCTGGTGCAGTCACTGTGTACATACATTACATTACTTATCCTGTACTGATCCTGAGTTACATCCTGTATTATACTCCAGAGCTGCACTCACTATTCTGCTGGTGCAGTCACTATGTATATACAATACATTACTTATCCTATACTGATCCTGAGTTACATCCTGTATTATACTCCAGAGCTGCACTCAATATTCTGCTGGTGGAGTCACTGTGTACATACATTACTTATCCTGTACTGATCCTGTGTTACATCCTGTATTATACCCCAGAGCTGCACTCACTATTCTGCTGGTGGAGTCACTGCCTACATACATTATTTATCCTCTACTGATCCTGAGTTACACCCTGTATTATACTCCACAGCTTAACTCACTATTCTTGCGGTGAAGTCACTATGTACAAGTGGCTTGTGAAATTATTCAACCCCTTGGCCTTTTTCATGTTTTGCTATCTCACAACCAGGAATTTCACTGCTTCTTTTGTTGGTTTGTATCAGTTTATATAAAGAACATGCCTAGAACTGTAAAGATTTGCTTTTATTTTTATTGTGATGTAGAGGGGTCAGCCCTTGCTAGGCATTGAATGACACTGTGACTTTAAAAAGCCATGTTCACCTATAATTTGTGCGCACTTGGACTAGTCCTTTCTCTCCTGCAGTTTGCTGTGTGTTGGTTTTGATCAAGAAGCTGGAAGGGAGAGAAGCCTGGTGTCTGAGGGAGACTGGCAGGACTGATTTCCGTGTCCTAACAATGAGAGACTGAGAAATGAACTAACAGGGGAAGATAGTACCTGGCTACTGCAGGATTGATGACCAGGACCATGTCCAAAAGGAAAGAGTTGCATTGCACAGCCAGAGTAGTTCTACCCAAACACCTGTAATTTGAGAGAGAAAATAAGACTGTGGTACCAGTCATCTCTCAACAATGAAAGTGGGAATGAGACCTGGCTGAATCTGGAAGAAGAGAGATCAGTTAACCTGAAGGAAGAGCTCAACACAGCAAATTCAGCTCAGCTACAACAGAACCAAGCAGCCGCTACCAGACTTCCTTCTAATCTGCAGAACTGTGAGACACTGGTGTTTAACTGTGTTACGGTGTAGAGCAGGCTTCTTTAGCTAGGACACTGTAGCAGAGCGGCCCAATTATCGGAAGCCAGGTAGTAAGTTAGAAGAGAGTAGTTTGTGAAACATGTTTATACTGTTTGTATTGAACTTTGCATTGCCATTGTCATGGGGCAGTAGTAGGAAAACGGGATGAGGAACCTGGGCCCCTGAACTGCCCCTAAGGCTAAGGGAGGGCCCTGTCTTTCCTTAACTTGGGGATGCGCTTGAAGGTAGTGAGGCACAAGTCACCAACCTGTCCCTGTCTCCTGTTTAGCCCTGAGCTAAACCCCCAACCCCCTCTCCAGGAGGTGAGACAGAGAAAAAAGGGAACTACACCAAAATAACCAAAGGAAGGAAAGACAGTCACCTAGGGGTTAAATAAACAAAACAACAAAACTTAGCTTTCTCTGCTGCAATGCACCGCACAGCAGAGTAAGTAACCAGATCAGGTAAACAGCAGAAGTACCACTACACCCAGCAAGCTCCTGACTCCAGCTGGGTTGGTCTCCAAATGGCAGAAAGATCACCAACGGTCAGCTGATGCCTCAGGTGACCATTTAAAGGATGGTGGGAATAGTCACCGCCTTCTCCTGACAAGTCAGCAGCAATGTAATTACACTAGCGGCCACCGGGGAAAAGACTGACATTAACCCGCGATGGCCTCAGACAGCTCATAGAATCTCACAGCTTTGAATATCACCTCTATTCTGATGACACACAGATCTACATCTCTGGACCAGATATCACCTCCCTACTAAACAGAATCCCTTAATGTCTGTCCGCTATTTCATCCTTTTTCTCCGCTAGATTCCTAAAACTTAATATGGACAAAACAGAATTCATCATCTTTCCCCCATCTCACACAACCCCTCCAATGGACCTATCAATTAATGTAAACGACTGCCCACTCTCTCCAGTCCCACAAGCTCTCTGCCTCGGGGTTATCCTTGACACTGATCTCTCTTTTAAACCACATATCCAAGCCCTCTCCACCTCCTGCTGACTTCAACTCAAAAATATCTCACGGATCTGTACATTCCTCAACCAAGAATCTGTAAAAACCCTAGTCCATGCCCTCATCTCCCGCCTCAACTACTGCAACCTCCTGCTCTGTGGCCTCCCCTCTAACACTCTTGCACCCCTCCAATCTATTCTAAACTCTGCTGCCCGACTAATCCACCTGTCCCCCGCTATTCCCCGGCCTTTCCCCTCTGTAAATCCCTGCACTGGCTCCCCATTACACAAAGACTCCAGTTCAAAACCCTAATCATGACATACAAAGCCATCCACAACCTGTGTCCTCCATACATCTGTGACCATATCTCCCGGTACCTACCTGCACGCAACCTCCGATCCTCATAGGATCTCCTCTCCTCCCCTCTTATCTCCTCTTCCCACAATCGCATACAAGATTTCTCCTGCGCATCTCCCCTACTCTGGAACTCTCTACCACAACATATCAGACTCTTGCCTACCATGGAAACCTTCAAAAAGAACCTGAAGACCTATCTCTTCCAACAAGCCTACAACCTGCAGTAACCACTGATCCACCAAACCACTGCACGACCAGCTTTAACCTCACCTACTGTATCCTCACCCATCCCTTGTAGATTGTGAGCCCTCGTGGGCAGGGTCCTCTCTCCTCCTGTTGTGAATATGCTGGATGCGGCTTCTGAGCTGGGGCTCCCTCCAGTGGTTGCTGAGGGTAATGAACTGATTAATGAATGGCCTTCAGCTGGCGCTGAATGGTAGGATATAAGTGGCCTGAGTTCCCAGCAGCCTTGCCGGTTATCAATCGTTCCTTCTGGTTTTGCTTGAAGCACTGCTAGTTTCCTGCTCTCCTTCAGATAAGTGTTTGCTGTTTTTTTTCCTCTATTTGATTTTGTCTGCTGGTTTGCTGCTTGCAGTGGACTGCAGCCTGTCCCCTTTTGGGGATCTGGCGCTGCAATTGTGCTCCGTTTTTGTCTGCACTTTTGCTTTGCTCCTTTGTTACTTTTTATTTGCTGAATAGCGTTTGTTACACCAGAGATCTGATTTAGGTGGATGAGATCATGTGATCTCAGGTGTTTTGGCAATCAGAAGTGTTGGTATTTTTTAGGGGTTTTGTTGGTTGCAGTCAGAATTCTTTCCTGTACTTTTCTGTCTAGACAGATTGGGCCCCAGCGTTTGCTCATTCTATTTTCTGTCTGTGTCCGTGCTTTCTTCTTGTCTAACCGCCATTACATGTTTGGGGGCTTCCTATTTTCTTTGGGGATCTGCCTTTAGGTGTAGTTATCTCTCAGGCTGTGACGAGGCATCTAGGATCAACGTAGGAACGCTCCACGGCTACCTCTAGTGTGGTTAGTTCA
Source organism: Oophaga sylvatica (assembly GCA_033576555.1). Lineage (NCBI taxonomy): Eukaryota > Metazoa > Chordata > Amphibia > Anura > Dendrobatidae > Oophaga > Oophaga sylvatica. The sequence continues at coordinate 101,911,237 of JARQOD010000003.1, forward strand.
GGGTACTGCAATCAAATAGGTTCCAGCCTCTCTGGTGTATTACCGTTTTTGCTATTTCTCAGTTACCGAAACATAACACTTCCTGTACCAGTTGTAACTTGTATTGTCTAAGATTACTGTAGTTGTATTTTTATGTATACCCCACCTCACATGTAAAGTGCCATGGAATAAATGGCGCTATAATAATAAATAATAATAATATATGCAAAGAAAGATCTGCCACAGATCCAAAAGTGGATCGTGACAGTACCCCTTTTTTAATGAGGGGCCTCTGGACCCTCAACACCGCACCTCATTAGAAAACAACCTACGGTGAGGATGCCTCGATCCACCAGGGTTCACCCCAGCAGTCACCTGACTCAGGTTTATGGCAAATGCGGACTGATGGAAGTGGCAATAACGTATGCTCAGGAGGTGCCCCAAATCTACAGAGAGCCGACCTGGGGAATGAGTTATGTACGGGCATAACTGGGGGCAACTCCGTTGGTAAGTCCCCAGACCAAGAACGGCTGACACCCGATACGGCCGATCACCAGAGAACTCCAGACTCCAGCAGCACACTTCCACCGCATGTTTTGGTGGACACCCATACATACTCATTCACACACAGCTCCGGACCTGAACGTTTTTTGCCACACACACGTTTGCCACAAGATGGTGAACTCTTCGAGGAATTGAAAACAGAGGCGTCCCTGTGTCAACACACTCACACAATTCTCAGAGGAAACCACCACCCTCCCTGACCCCCACCTCCAAAGAGGGCTCCAACTCTCAGGGTTGGCTAGTGGTGAGGGTTGGGACTTGCCCCTACTCCTTGGCAGCACCTTCGCTGCCCCCACTGGAGAAGAAGGGGATGGTTGCAGAAAGACGGCAGAGACAGTAGCTCCCAGGCAGCAACCCTCAAACGACTGACCCTAGCTGACTACTTCCCTGGAACACCAATCTATGCTGGGTTGAAGGCCTAAAACGATGGGTATTGGCATACCCTCCAAGACGTATCATGACAGGGACTCTTCATGACGAGTCCCTATACGCAGGCGTATATCATGCACGACCTGGGTCACACTCCCCTGGCTGAGTGGGACAGAGTCAATGGTCTGATTGGAAAGAGAAAAAAGTATGCCTCAGAGAATGGGAACACCCATATAGAAAAATATATCTTTATTCATGAGTATCAAACATGTGTGAACAAGGACACAATAACATTTAAAAACATTTAAAAACGAGAATGATATAATCCAGACATGCTATAAAATAATAGCAATGTCACCCCACAACTAGTCCCACACAGCATAAATAGCAAAAACCAAAGCACTATAAGTAATGGCAGATAGAAAATATACACAATGGAGCAGTATATAATTATAGTAAATGCAAATGATACCTAATAATTCACAGCACCATATCAAATAGCAATAAATAATATCTAAGAAGAGAACTTGATACTTATAAGTGCTTTGAAGAATATAAGCTCCTCTGAGGTGCAGCAAAAAGATGTATCAGCTCCTTTAAAGAATATAAAGAAAAAAGCCAAAAACTACAGTTTATGTGCCATAGAGTCCCATAGCATGCCGCTGCAAGATGCTGTGGTAGCCATGCTGGTTCGGTATGCCTTCAATTTTGAATAAATCCCCAACAGTGTCACCAGCAAAGCACCCCCACATCATCACACCACCTCCTCCATGCTTCACGGTTTGAACTAGGCATGTAGAGTCCATCCGTTCACCTTTTCTGCGTGCAAAGCAGTAATCAAAGCAAAAGGTGGCTACTTTGAAGAACGTAGAATATAAGAAAAATATTTAGAGTTGAGAGTCCTCAGTGGTTGATACCTTTTAATGGCTAACTGAAAAGATGGTAACAAATTGCAAGCTTTCGAGACTACTCAGGTCTCTTCATCAGGCTAAACTAATACAAAATCTGAAGAATCACATATTTATACACCACACAGCACAGAAATAATGCAATAGATAAGACAAGTGACGTAAAGCAGAACTGTCATTATGGGAGTGTGAAAGTTTTATTGCCCTCTGATTGGGGTCTGGTAATGTTTTGTGATGTTTTCACAGGGTCTTTGGAGTAAATTCTTCAGATTTTTTATTAGTTTAGCCTGATGAAGAGACCTGAGTAGTCTCGAAAGCTTGCAATTTGTTACCATCTTTTCAGTTAGCCATTAAAAGGTATCAACCACTGAGGACTCTCAACTCTAAATATTTTTCTATCTACTGGTTAACACGGTACAAAGATATACATCTTTACTGTATAGAATATAAGACATATTTTCAGTTGTTTCACACTTTTTTGTAAAGTGTAATGTATAATTCCACATGTGTTAATTCATAGTTTTGATGCCTTCAGTGTGATTCTACAGTTTTCACAGTCATGAAAATACAGAAAAATCGTTGAATGAGAAGGTGTGTCCAAACTTTTGGTCTGTACTGTATATATCTTGCTTGTTCCTCTTTGACTTTGCCATAGCTTCTCTTTTCTAGTTTTCCACATTCTCTACCATTTAACTAGGTTTCCCTTCATTCTCTCTTTTCTATTTACTTTGTTTGCTTAATATATGCTATTTTTCCCCATCCCCTATTACTGTAAAAAAAATCCCCTAATAAAAAACAATTTGATCTCCATCCTAGTTTCAAATCACTGACAGACCAAAACAAGAATATCTCTGTATTTCGCACCATCCATCTTCCCCTTGACTTGGACCATTTTCCCTGTCACTGCTGTCGAAAAAAATCCCCACAACATGATGCTGCCACCACCATGTTTCACTGTGGGGATGGTGTTCTTGGGTTGATGAGCTGTGTTGGTATGACGCCAGACATAGCGTTCACCTTGGTGGCCAAAAAGTTCAATTTTGGTCTCAAGTGACCACAACACCTTCCCCCATACATTTGGGGAGTTTTCTCACATGTGTTTTGGTCAACTCAAAATGAGCCTTACAATTTTTGTGTGTAAGTACAGGCTTTTTCTGCCCACTCTTCCATAAATGCTACCTCTATAAAGTGTGCGGCTTATTGTGGTAATATGGGCATATACTCTAGTCTTTGCTTGGGAACACTGTAGTTCTTTCAGGGTTACTTTTGGTCTCTTTGCTACCTCTCTGACCAATGCACTCCTTGCTTGGGTTAAGAGTTTTGGGTGTCCCTCTCTTGGCATGTTTTTTGTGGTACCATGATCTTTCCATTTAATGATAATGGATTTGATAGTGCTCCAGGAGATCTTCAGAGTTTGGGATATTTTTTATAACCCAACCTTGACTTGTACTTCTCAACAACTTTGTCCCTGACTTGTTTGGAGAGTTCCTTGGTCTTCATGGTGTTGTTTGGTTAGTGGTGTCTCTTGCTTAAATTGGTTGTCTGGTACAAATCAATAAGTCTGCAGTCACTTTGTGTGCTGCGGGGATTCGCCAGTTTCCATCCCGGGACCGGAGGGTATGTATTTGTTATACATAATCCTGGCCAGTGGTCGCAACCTCGCTCTCCATACACTTGTGGCCTCTAGTCGGACACACACACTGGCCGGCCTCGTCACTGATCCAATAAATTTAATTTATGCCTATTTTCTTCACTTCACCAACTTAGACTATTTAGTGCTGATTAATCACACACAAATCTGATTATAAAATTATTTAAAAACAGATTGTAATGTAACAAAATAGGTAAATAAGCCAAGTGAATACTTTCGCAAGCCAGTGTAGGTGCTGGCCATACTTTGTATGGGAAAAACCTGGTGACAGGTTCGCCCCTAATGACCTTTTTAGAGAGCATGGAGTAGAATTTCAATATTTGCAGATGATGCTAAACACTGCAAGGCAGACAGGTTATCACCCGTGGTGTTATTCAGTTATTCAGGCTTACAGGCGATCTTATTACAGTGTACACATAAATGAAGATATGTTTCAAATGAGTTTTTACACCTATTCTTCAATGGAGGCAATGGTCCATCCTCTACGTTTAGAGGAAAGAAGGTTTAATCATCGCAATCAGTGATTTTTTACTGTAAGAGCAGCACCCTGTTGGGTGTCGCATGTCTTGGTCCAGTGCCTCCCATCTTCTTGCGATGCCGCCCTCCTGCTTGCTTCATGTGGATGACGTGTCCCTATGTCATCCACACAATATCCTCGGCATTGCGCTCCTGCGCAGGCGTACTTCTCTGTCCTGTTGAGGGCAGAGCAAAGTACTGAAGTGCGCAGGTGTCGGGAAAGGTCAAACAGCCCCGGCACCTGCGCACTACAACACCAAGACCTGCGACACCCATCGGATCACAGGTGAGTATAATAAAAGTTATTTTTCTTCTCTTACTCGTCGGGTTGGGGGCAGATATATAGCATTATAGAATTCTGTATATCAGCCCTGAAAGGTGATGGCCGCATCTTATATCTGCCAAAACGCGTGACAGGTTCCCTTTAAAGGGATGGTTCTTTCTATGCCACAGGGCTGCCTCTTGACAGGATATGTCATCTATTTGTGTTAAATAAATGACATGTACTCTGAAGTATAATATATATATATATATATATATATATATATATATAAATCCCAGCTTATAGTGTGAACAGATCATCCTAGAATGGTTTATCATATCTTCTAAATATTATAAGAAACAAGGGAACGACTGGCCTCTTAGAGGTAAACCTCAGAGATCTCCATAAGATGAGTGGAGAAATGACTCAACTTAGGTAATTTCCTACGGATTCTCTACATATATAATTATGTACAAAAGATGCCCAGGTTATAACTGCAAGCTCCATTACACTATATAGAGAAGGTAGTTAACTTGTATGAGCTGTAAAAACATACAGTAAGGGTATACAGGAGATGCCCAGGTTATACCAGCATGCTCCATATCACTATATACAGAAGATGTATAACTTATACCAGCTGTACATATATAATTATATACAGAATATACCCAGGTTATACCAGCATGCTCCATATCACTATATACAGAAGGTGTATAACTTATACCAGCTGTACATATATAATTATATACAGAATATACCCAGGTTATACCAGCATGCTCCATATCACTATATACAGAAGATGTATAACTTATACCAGCTGTACATATATAAATATATCCAGGATATACCCAGGTTATACTAGCATGCTCCATATCACTATATACAGAAGATGTATAACTTATACCAGGTGTACATATATAATTATATAGAGAATATACCCAGGTTATACCAGCATGCTCCATATCACTATATACAGAAGATGTATAACTTATACCAGCTGTACATATATAATTATATACAGGATATACCCAGGTTATACCAGCATGCTCCATATCACTATATACAGAAGATGTATAACTTATACCAGATGTACATATATAATTATATACAGGATATACCCAGGTTATACCAGCATGCTCCATATCACTATATACAGAAGATGTATAACTTATACCAGCTGTACATATATAATTATATACAGAAGATGCCGAGGTTATACCAGCATGCTCCATATCACTATATACAGAAGATGTATAACTTATACCAGCTGTACATATATAATTATATACAGAAGATGCCGAGGTTATACCAGCATGCTCCATATTACTATATACAGAAGATGTATAACTTATACCAGCTGTACATATATAATTATATACAGGAGATACCCAGGTTATACCAGCATGCTCCATATCACTTTATACAGGAGATGTATAACTTATACCAGCTGTACATATATAATTATATACAGGATATACCCAGGTTATACCAGCATGCTCCATATCACTATATACAGAAGATGTATAACTTATACCAGCTGTACATATATAATATATACAGGATATACCCAGGTTATACCAGCATGCTCCATATCACTATATACAGAAGATGTATAACTTATACCAGCTGTACATATATAATTATATACAGAAGATGCCGAGGTTATACCAGCATGCTCAATATCACTATATACAGAAGATGTATAACTTATACCAGCTGTACATATATAATTATATACAGAATATACCCAGGATATACCAGCATGCTCCATATCACTATATACAGAAGAGGTATAACTTATACCAGCTGTACATATATAATTATATCCAGGATATACCCAGGTTATACCAGCATGCTCCATATCACTATATACAGAAAATGTATAACTTATACCAGCTGTACATATATAATTATATACAGAATATACCCAGGTTATACCAGCATGCTCCATATCACTATATACAGAAGATGTATAACTAATACCAGCTGTACATATATGATTATATACAGGATATACCTAGGTTATACCAGCATGCTCCATATCACTATATACAGAAGATGTATAACTTATACCAGCTGTACATATATAATTATATCCAGGTGTGGTGTAGTGACCCCTGATGCAGCTAGGGGGCACTGTGTAGGCTCCTCGGGATATGCATGGAGGCATGTGATGGATGGACGTTATGTATCACAGAGGTGGGTGGCCCTGTGATGGAAGCCTGAGCATGTTTTGTTCAGCAGATCTACTGCTGAGAGTTTTGCTATATATTGGGAGGCTTCCAGGTGACTAGGAGAGCTGGGCGGGTCCAGTCACCTACAAACCCACCCAAGGGGCTTGTGTCTAAATACCTGGGATAAAACCTGTGGTGAGGTCATGACCATGTGACATAACCATGTGATTCCTGACCTCACCTGTGGGTGGAGTTACACCTATGTAATGGAGTGTGTTTTGCACCTGTGTGAGAGTGTGTGGGAGTCTGCCAGTGTGGACAGGCTTCCATGTGTCCAAGGCAGGACATTACAGAGAGGTCTCTGTGACTGAAGAGCGAGGCTCCAGGCAGGAGCTGAAGCATTGAAGAGTGTATTGTATGTTACCATATGGTTTATGATGCAATAAACCTAAAGACTTTTTGCATAAGAAAGTATCTCCTGAATTACCTCTGAAGCAGCCGAGTGAGGAAAACCTTACAATTGGTGGAGAATGCGGGCAGCGACCCAAGGAGCACATGTTCCAGGACTGGGAATCAGGAACCAGAGGTGGAACGGACGGTCTGTGAAAACCGTGAGTGTGACCAGTGGTCACGAATAAACTGTGCATTGATGTTTATATGTGGTGCCTCTGAAGATAAGAGGTATCTGAAGAAACTGTTAAGCAGTGGTGACAGACAGGAGTCTGTGTTATGTGACCGGGGTCATTGAGAAGTAAGCAAAAAGCATGCTGAGAGGATACCTCAGAGGAGGTGTCCGGAAACCTGCGTGGCCAACAGGTAACAGACAGGAGTCTGTGGTGTACTGACGGGTCAGTGAGAAAGACTGTATTTTTGTGTTTGCTGGGTACCTCTGAGGCTGAGGTCTCCAGGAACCTGTGTGGCTGACGCCAACAGGGGACGGTCTTGACAACCGTGCTAGGCTGGTCGGGATCAGTGAGAAGAATCAGTGAGAAACTTTTTTTTTTGGTGTTTTTTTTCTCTGGAACACGTGTGAGGTGTTTGCTGTGACTCAGAGGAGTCATGAAGGTGACAAGCGGCTGGCTGTGACTCGTGGGGTCATGAAGGTGACAAGCGGCAAGACAGCGCAGCGTGCAGAGACTTGTGGTAGCAGGAGCTACAGTGACTGTTGCAGCAAGAAGTTCTGAAGCAGCCGGAGCTGCAGTAACAGCCACAGCAGTTTAGGAGTAGCATCTGGAGGTGCTGGTTGTTGGTGGCTGCAACGGAAGCGGTGGCAGTACCAGCAGGAGCTGGTGTGGTAAAAAGGACAGTGTGAACCGAGGCACACAAACTCTTAAAGGGCCAGTACACGCCCTAAGTAAAAGACACTAAGGGTACTGTGTGGTACTGTGTGGACTGGGGCCTGTAAGAACCGTGATGTGTACCCCAGTGTTGGGTGGTGTCCCTAGAGGGGGAGGAGTCCCAAAAGGGGGGCGGCAACCCAAAACAGGGATGGTTACCCAAAAGGGGGCGGAGTCCCAAAAGGGGGCGGTATCCCAAATTGGGGTGGTGGCAGGAAAAGAGGTGGCGATGATTAAGCTGAAGGACGGTTGCCAGGTTCAGGGTCCGAACAGCGCATGTCCAGGATGTTGTACTGACTTTCCATCTGACAAGGTGTCAGCGAGCTGTTCTGTAGATGTCAATGGAGAGTGTGTGATTGGACTTCTGGACTCAGGGAGCCAGGTGACACTGGTGAGCGCCACACTCCCTGTCTATCTGATTCCCGGAAGGAAGATGGAAGTCCACTGCGGACATGGAGTCTCTAGGGATTATCCGGTGTCCAGGGTAATCATTGAGACTTCCACTATTATTGCTACCCATGATGTCCCTGTAGTCCCGGACTTACCATACCCTGTAGTAATTGGCCAGGACTTTAAACGGTTTTGTGATTTGTGGGACAGGGGAGTTCCTTTACAGCAGGAGGGAGGCCTCTCTACTGTTGGGGTGGCAGACATTGGGACAGTGACACCTCCCAAAACTGATGAGTCAGACGGTGACACAGGAGGAAAGGATGCGTCTGCCCGACTGACTGACATGATATCCTCTGAAATGTATGACAACAGAACCCATGACGATGTGGTAGTTAAGACCTCTAGAACGGACACCCGGTTACAGGGTAACGGGAGGGGCCCCGAGAGTGACTCCTGTGCGGACTGTGACTTGACCGCAAGGGAAAGCGAGTGCAGTAACGTGGAGCCGAGTAAAAATGGCCGATCTTCCTCTCGCCGCAGGGGCCGTGGAAAGGCGGGACAGGCTACATCCTCTAAGAAGCAAAATGATGAGGAAGAGTCAGGGTCAGGTACCGGTCAGGTGACTGTCCTTAATGAGGAGATAGAGCTGTGTAAAGAAACAGTGAAAGAGGCAGTCGAGCAGGAAAGGGTCCTGAGACGAATGATTGAGCACAAAGTGGAGGAGCTGGAGAAGGAAGTCTCTAAGCTCAGAGATCGTCTGTCAGCGTGTAAGAGTATGAACAAGGCTCTATGGAGAGAGACGGAGGTGCTCAGAGAGGCCCAAGAGAAACCTCAGCAGGAGTGTCGCTGCTTGGCAGAAGAGCGAGATGGAGTTCTCCGAGAGCTCAAGATGGAGGAGGAGACTGGTGCCCAGCTCCAGAAATCTCTGGGAGAAGAAATCCAGCAAGGGAAGTGCCATGCAGATGGGCACACAAGGGAGAGTGATGTCTTGGAAAACTGTACTAACGCTCAGGACGAGGAGGTACAACAGTCTGTCCAAGAAGGTGACGGGTCCGTTTTCAAGTGTGTAATAGAGATACCCGAAGACAGGCGAGAAGTGTGTGCCATTGAGGAGGTGCATGAGGCCTTTAGAAAGGCAGTAGAAGCATGCAGTGTGAACTGGGTGCCAGAGATGAAACAGTTGGTCATACTGTCGACTAGGGAAGTCACGATGAAGCGGGTGGCTATCCTGAGGGACATGCACCTACATTGTCTCCGCACAAAGCAAATGATCCTGTTGAGAAATCACGAAGTCACTCGACGTCTGGAGCAAGTAAGAAAGACTCAAAATCAGCTTGGCTTGATGGAAGACATCGTTCAAGTGCCCAGAGGTCTGGTGAAGAAGGTCATCGGAAGACTCGGGAAAGTGATGCAGGAGATGGTAAATAAGTCCGGTGTGACGAGAGTCAGGATTCCGGCTGATGACGAAGTCCAGGTCGTGGGTGAAGACGGGATGGTTCCGTTCCTCGTTGTCGGATCCAGGGAGAGCCTTGGGAATATCCGGATGCTCCTGGAGTATCGTGTGTCGTACCTGAGAGAAGTAGAGCAGCTACGACTTGAGAGGGAGCAGGTCAACAGAAACCTACGGGAAATGGAAAGAAGATGGTCGCCACCTTCAACCCGTGGTATTGAGAGGCGAAGAGGTTCGCTTAAGACGAGAAGTCCTCAAGCTGGAGATAATACAGGAAATAGGTCGCCTGATGGAAGAGGTAGAAATAGTGATGCCTCAGTTAGCTCAGTGATGAGTGACCTAAGCAGGAGAACCTGTAGTGGACGAAATGAAAAGGACTCAGACCAGACAGGACGTATGGGTGCAAGTGAATTGCGACGCCGTATTGACCGCTGGGGATGCGGGTGGTCTGACAGGGGGGCCTCGTCAGCAACAGATGTGACAGAGTCGGAGGACAGATGCCTACCAAAGAGATTAGTAGCACGGTCCGACTTAGAGAGACGGTTTGACTGGCAGAGACGACCGAGAAGGATCTCTGGTCGGGTAAAAAGTGTTCAACCCCACAAGTTTGAACAGAGGGGGGAGGTATGTGGTGTAGTGACCCCTGATGCAGCTAGGGGGCACTGTGTAGGCTCCTCGGGATATGCATGGAGGCATGTGATGGATGGACGTTATGTATCACAGAGGTGGGTGGCCCTGTGATGGAAGCCTGAGCATGTTTTGTTCAGCAGATCTACTGCTGAGAGTTTTGCTATATATTGGGAGGCTTCCAGGTGACTAGGAGAGCTGGGCGGGTCCAGTCACCTACAAACCCACCCAAGGGGCTTGTGTCTAAATACCTGGGATAAAACCTGTGGTGAGGTCATGACCATGTGACATAACCATGTGATTCCTGACCTCACCTGTGGGTGGAGTTACACCTATGTAATGGAGTGTGTTTTGCACCTGTTATGATTTGGTAGCTGAGGAGTGCAGGAAAAATAGGCAATACACCAGAGCAGTTGGAAACTATGAGATTGCAGTACCCTGACTAACCACCACAACTAGAGGCAGCCGTGGAGCGTTCCTACGTTGGTCCTAGACGCCTCGTCACAGCCTGAGAAACTAACTACACCTAAAGATAGAAATAGGAAAGCTATCTGCACCGGAGCAGAACCCCAAAGACAATAGAAAGCCCCCAAACATGTAATGGCGGTTAGACAAGACGAAATACTGACACAGACAGAAAATAGTATGAGCAAACGTTGGGGCCCAAACTAACTAAATAGAAAAGGATAGGAAGGGTACTTACTGCAATCCCAGAAAACCCTGAAAAGCACCAACACCACTAATTTCAAAAACACCTGAGATCACACGACCTCTACCACCTAAATTAGTTCTCTGGTGTAACAAAATCAAAACAGCAGCCACTGAAAAAACTGGAAAAAGCAAAAGTACAAACATCAGTGGCTGAACAAAACTGAGAGGGCAGAAGCCCCCGGAGGGGACCCCGAAGGCCCCCACAGAAGTGCAGGACAAAAATGCAAAAATATAGCACAAACACAAAAGAAGAAAATGTCTTATCTGTTAGCAGGAGATGCAGACACGACACAGCAGGCTACAAGGGAAACAGGAATGAAGGATTCAGACCAGAACAATTGATCACCGGCAACCCTGATGGGAAGGAGACTCCCTTATATAAGACCAGTCAGTAACACCTGATTCCCACTCCTCACAATCTTCACAATCTTCACTGGACAGACCAGCACCGCTTGTAACCACCAGAGGGAGCCTCTGCTCAGAACTCATCTCAAACCCATTCACAACAGTACCCCCCCCTTGAGGAGGGGTCACCGAACCCTCATTTGAGCAACCAGGTCGGTCAGGATGAGTTCTATGATACGCACGGATAAGTCTCCTAGCATGGATGTCCGAAGCAAACACCCAAGAATTGTCTTCCTGACCATAACCTCTCCATTTAACCAAATACTGGAGTTTCCGTCTAGAAAAACGAGAATCTAATATTTTCTCAACCACATACTCCAGATTGCCCTCAACCAAAACAGGGTCAGGAGGCACAGCAGCAGGAACCACTGGCTCAACAAACCTCTTCAACAAGGACTTGTGGAACACGTTATGGATCTTAAATGTCCCTGGAAGAAGCAAATGAAAAGAAACAGGATTAATAATCTCCATGATCTTATAAGGTCCAATGAACCTAGGCTTAAATTTAGGAGATGCCACTCTCATAGGAATATTCTTTGAGGACAACCAGACCAAGTCCCCCACTTTAAACCGAGGACCATCAGTCCTATGCCGGTTAGCAAACCGCTGGGCCCTCTCCTGAGAGAGGGACAACCTCTCCACTACCTGGTCCCAAATCTGTTGCATACGCTCCACAACAGAGTCAACACCTGGACAGACAGAAGCCTCCGTCTGTCCTGAAGAAAATCGAGGGTGAAACCCAGAATTACAGAAAAACGGAGACATCAAAGTGGCAGAGCTAGCCCTATTATTAAGAGCAAACTCAGCCAAAGGCAAAAAAGAGACCCAGTCATCCTGATCAGCAGACACAAAGCATCTTAGATAAGTCTCCAATGTCTGGTTTGTTCTCTCAGTTTGTCCATTGGTCTGAGGATGAAATGCCGAGGAGAAAGACAATTGAACACCCAGTTTAGAACAAAAAGTCCTCCAAAATCTGGAAACAAACTGGACTCCTCTGTCAGACACAATGTTCTCAGGAATGCCGTGTAAACGAACCACGTGCTGAAGGAACAACGGCACCAATTCAGAGGAGGAAGGCAACTTAGGTAATGGCACAAGATGTATCATTTTGGAAAACCTATCACAAATTACCCAGATGGTGGTCATTCTCTGAGAAACAGGAAGGTCGGAAATGAAATCCATAGAGATATGGGTCCATGGTCTCTTGGGCACAGGCAATGGCATCAACAAACCACTAGAGCGAGAGCAAGGCTTGGAGCGAGAGCAAGTCCCGTAGGACTGCACAAATTCCCTGACATCACGAGACAAGGTAGGCCACCAAAAGGACCGACTAACCAAGTCTCTGGTACCAAAAATTCCGGGATGCCCAGCCAATGCGGAACAATGAATCTCAGACATCACACTCTTTTCCACTGATCCGGGACAAACAATTTTCCAACCGGGCAGCGCTCAGGCCTATCCTCCTGACACCCCTCCAGAGCAAGTCTCAAATTGGGCGAGATGGCGGAAAGAACTACACCCTCTTTCAAAATAACAGAAGGATCAGATAACTCAGGAGAGTCCGCAAGGAAGCTCCTCGAGAGGGCATCCGCCTTAACATTCTTAGTGCCAGGAAGAAAGGAAACCACAAAATTAAAACGTGTGAAAAACAAGGCCCACCTGGCCTGTCTAGGATTGAGTCGCTTGGCAGATTCCAGATAGACCAGATTCTTATGGTCCGTAAGGACCACCACCTGATGTTTGGCTCCCTCCAGCCAATGTCTCCACTCTTCAAAAGCCCACTTCATGGCCAATAACTCCCGATTACCCACGTCATAATTACGTTCAGTAGGAGAAAATTTTCGAGAGAAAAAGGCACAAGGGTTACTTTTAGAGGTCTCTGGATCTTTTTGGGACAAAACGGCACCTGCCCCAATTTCAGAGGCATCAACCTCCACCTGAAATGGCAGAGAAACATCAGGCTGCCGTAGAACAGGAGCAGAAGTGAATCTCTGCTTAAGTTCCTGAAATGCAGAGACTGCCTCAGGAGGCCAATTCACCACATCAGAACCCTTTCTGGTCAAATCAGTTAATGGTTTAACAATAACCGAGAAATTACCAATAAATTTACGATAAAAATTGGCAAAACCCAAAAATCTCTGAAGAGCCTTTAATGAAGTAGGTTGGACCCAATCACAGATGGCCTGAACCTTGACCGGGTCCATTTCAATAACAGATGGGGACAAAATGAATCCCAGAAATGAGATCCTCTGTACGCCAAAAAGACACTTTGATCCCTTCACATACAGAGCATTCTCTCTCAAAATCTGGAATACAGTTCGAACATGTTTCACATGAGAGTCCCAGTCATTAGAAAAAATCAAGATATCATCCAAATAAACAATCAGAAATTTGGCCACAAAATCCCTGAAAATGTCATTCATGAAGGACTGGAAGACGGAAGGAGCATTAGTGAGCCCAAAGGGCATCACCAGGTACTCAAAATGCCCTTCAGGGGTATTGAATGCCGTCTTCCATTCATCCCCGTGCTTAATGCGAATAAGGTTATACGCCCCCTGAGGTCAAGCTTGGTAAACCAAGTAGCGTTTTTCACCCTGGAAAACAGGTCAGAAATCAAGGGTAACGGGTATTGATATTTCACAGTAATATTGTTCAAGAGACGATAATCAATACACGGCCTCAATGAACCATCCTTTTTGGCCACAAAGAAAAAACCGGCACCTAAGGGTGAAGAGGATGGTCTGATATGACCCTTCTCCAATGATTCCTTGATATAAGACCGCATAGCGTCATGTTCAGGTACAGACAAGTTAAAAAGGCGACCCTTAGGGAATTTACTACCCGGCACTAATTCAATAGCACAGTCATAGCTCCTATGGGGAGGCAAGGATGCAGATTTACTTTCGCTAAACACATCAGAAAAATCAATCAAAAAGTCAGGAACATCCTGAGCCTGGGGGAGGCAGAAAAAACAGGAGTGTTGGTATTAACACATTGGCAGCCCCAACTGGTTACAGACACAGATTTCCAATCCAAAACAGGATTATGAGACTGTAACCAAGGGAAACCCAGCACGATAATGTCATGCAGATTATACAGAACCAAAAATTTGCAGCATTCCTGGTGATCAGGTTCAACCCTCATTATCACCTGAGTAGAAAACTGGGGTTTATTCTCAGCCAAAGGGGTAGAATCGATCCCCAGTAGGGGAATAGACTTCTGTAGGGGTATCAAGGGAAACCCACAACGTTTAGCAAAATCATAATCCATCAGGTTAATAGCTGCTCCAGAATCAGCGAAAGCCTGAGCAGAAAATGAGGACAGAGAGCATATCAGAGTGACAGTTAATAAAAACTTAGTCTGAACACTACCCAAGACAACTGAGCGTGCAAAATGTCTTCCCCGCTTAGGGCAGACTGAAATAGCATGAGACGCATCACCACAGTAGAAACATAACCCATTGCGCTTTCGAAACTCATGACGCTGTGCCCCAGACACCACTCTATCACACTGCATGGGTTCAGAAGCTGGTTCACAAGGCAACACCATTCCACGCATACTTCTCCGCTCACGCAAACGTCTGTCAATTTGAATCGCTAATGACATAGAATCATTG
>JARQOD010000003.1:101926295-101982520 GCA_033576555.1 Oophaga sylvatica
GGTGGGGAGTCTGCCGGGACAGGCTTCCATTGCCAAAAGGCAGGACATTAAAAGGTCTCTGTACTAAGGGGCGGGCTCCAGCAGGAGTGAAGTTTGAAGAGTGTTTGATTTACCATATTTTTAGATGCAATAAACCTAAAGATTTTGCTAAAATATCTCCTGAATTACCTCGAAGCCCCCCGAGGGGAAAACCTAAATTGGGAGAAGGGGGGCACCCGCCCCAAAGGGGAGCACATTTGGACGGGAATCAGCCAGGGGTAAGGCCCGGAAAAGTATTCCCAAGGTAACTTTAAACGGCTTTTTTTTGGGCCCAAAAAGGCGGCTTTTTAAGCGGGCAAAAGGTCTGTGTTATGTGCCGGGGTATTGAAATAAGCAAAAATCTGAGGGATACCTCAAGGAGGGTTCCGGAAACCGCGGGCCAAGGTAACAACAGGACTGTGGTGTACGGGCGGTCATGAGAAAGACTGTATTTTTGTGTTTGCTGGGTACCTCTGAGGCTGAGGTTCCAGGAACCTGTGTGGCTGACGCCAACAGGGGACGGTCTTGACAACCGTGCTAGGCTGGTCGGGATCAGTAAAGAACAGTGAGAACTTTTTTTTTGGTGTTTTTTTTCTCTGGAACACGTTGGGTGTTGCTGGACTCAGAGGAGTCTGAAGGTGACAAGCGGCTGGCTGTGACCGTGGGGTCCTGGGTGACAGCGCAGCACGCAGCGTCAAGACTTGTGGTACAGGGACAGTGACTGTTCAGCAAGAAGTTCGAAGCGCCGGAGCTCAGTACAGCCCAGCAGTTTAGGAGTAGCATCTGGGGTGTGGTTGTTGGTGGCTGCAACGGAACGGTGCAGTACCCAGGAGCGGTGTGGAAAAAAGGACTGTGAACCGAGCACACAAACCTTAAAGGGCCAGTACACGCCCTAAGTAAAAGACACTAAGGTACGGTGGTACTGTGTGGACTGGGGCCTGTAAGAACCGTGATGTGTACCCCATGTTTGGTGGTCCCTAGAGGGGAGGAGTCCCAAAAGGGGGGCGGCAACCCAAAACAGGGATGGTTACCCAAAAGGGGCGGAGTCCCAAAAAGGGGGCGGTATCCCAAATTGGGGTGTGGCAGGAAAAGAGTGGCGATGATTAAGCGAAGGACGGTTGCCAGTTCAGGTCCGAACAGCGCATGCCCCAGGATGTTGTACTGACTTTCCATCTGACAAGGTGTCACGACGTTCTTAGATGTCAATGGAGAGTGTTGATTGGACTTCTGGACTCAGGAGCCAGGTGACACTGGTGACGCCACACTCCCTTCTATCTGATTCCCGGAAGGAAATGGAAGTCCACTGCGGACATGGAGTCTCTAGGGATTATCCGGTGTCCAGTAATCATTGAGACTTCCACTATTATTGCTACCCATGATGTCCCTGTAGTCCCGGCTTACCAAAACCCTGTATAATTGCCGGACTTTTAAAACGGTTTTGTGATTTGTGGACAGGAGTTCCTTTACAGCAGGAGGGCCTCTCTACTGTTTGGGTGGCAGACATTGGACAGTGACACCTCCCAAAACTGATGAGTCTACGTGACACAGGAGGAAAGGATGCGTTTTCCCGACTGACTGACTGATATCCTCTGAAATGTATGACAACAGAACCCATACGATGTGTAGTTAAGACCTCTAAACGGACACCCGTTTACAGGGTAACGGAGGGCCCCAGAGTGACTCCTGTGCGGACTGTACTTGACCGAAAGGGGAAAAAGCAGTGCAGTAACGTGGAGCCGATAAAAATGGCCGATCTTCCTCTCGCCGCAGGGCCGTGGGAAAACGGGACAGCTACATCCTCTAAGAAGCAAAAATGAGGAAGAGTCAGGTCAGTACCGGTCAGTGACTGTCCTTAATGAGAGATAGACTGTTAAAAACAGTGAAAGAGGCAGTCGAGCAGGAAAGGGTCCTGAGACGAATGATTGACACAAAGTGGAGGACTAGAAGGAAGTCTCTAAGCTCAGAGATCGTCTGTCAGCGTGTAAAAAGTATGACAAGGCTCTATGGAGAAAAGACGGAGTGCTCAGAAGGCCCAAAGAGAAACCTCAGCAAGTGTCGCTGCTTGGCAAAAGCGAGATGGAGTTCTCCGAGAGCTCAAGATGGAGGAGGAGACTGGTGCCCAGCCAAAATCTCTGGGAAAGAAATCCAGCAAGGGAAGTGCCATGCAGATGGGACACAAGGGAGAGTGATGTCTTGGAAAACTGTACTAACGCTCAGACGAGGGGGTACAACATCTGTCCAAGAAGGTGACGGGTCCGTTTTCAAGTGTGTAATAGAGATACCCAAGACAGGCGAGAAGTGTGTCCATTGAGGAGGTGCATGAGCCTTTTAGAAAGGCAGTAGAAGCATGCAGTGTGAACTGGGTGCCAGAGATGAAACAGTTGGTCATACTGTCGACTAGGAAGTCACAGAAGCGGGTGGCTATCCTGAGGGACACACCTACATTGTCTCCGCACAAAGCAAATGATCCTTTGAAAAATCACGAAGTCACTCGACGCTGGACAAGTAAGAAAGACTCAAATCAGCTTGGCTTGATGGAAGACATCGTCAAGTGCCCAAGTCTGGGAAGAAGGCATCGAAGACTCGGAAAGTGATGCAGAGATGGTAAATAAGTCCGGTGTGACGAGAGTCAGGATTCCGGCTGATGACGAAGTCCAGTCGTGGGTGAAGACGGATGGTTCCTTCCTCGTTGTCGGATCCAGGGAGAGCCTTGGGAATATCCGGATCTCCTGGAGTATCGTGGTCGTACCTAGAGAAGTAAGCAGCTACGACTTGAAGGAGCAGTCAACAGAAACCTACGGGAAATGGAAAGAAATGGTCGCCACCTTCACCCTGGTATTGAGAGCGAAGAGGTTCGCTTAAAGACGAGAAGTCCTCAAGCTGGAGATAATACAGAATAGGTCGCCTGATGGAAAGGTAAAATAGTGATGCCTCATTAGCTCATGATGAGTGACCTAAGCAGGAGAACCTGTATGGACGAAATGAAAAGGACTCAACCAGACAGGACGTATGGTGCAAGTGAATTGCGACCCGTATTGACCGCTGGGGATGCGGGTGGTCTGACAGGGGGGCCTCGTCAGCAACAATGTGACAGAGTCGGAGGACAATGCCTACCAAAGAGATTATACACGGTCCGACTTAGAGAGACGGTTTGACTGGCAAGACGACCGAGAAGGATCTCTGGTCGGGTAAAAAGTGTTCAACCCCACAAGTTTGAACAGAGGGGGGAGGTATGTGGTGTATGACCCCTGATGCACTAGGGGCACTGTGTAGGCTCCTCGGGATATGCATGGAGCATGTGATGGATGGACGTTATGTATCACAGAGGTGGTGCCCGTGATGGAAGCCTGAGCATGTTTTGTTCAGCAGATCTACTGCTGAGAGTTTTGCTATATATTGGGGAGGCTTCCGGGTGACTAGGAAGCTGGCGGTCCAGTCACCTACAAACCCACCCAAGGGGCTTGTGTCTAAATACCGGATAAAACCTGTGGTGGGGTCATGACCATGTGACATAACCATGTGATTCCTGACCTCACCTGTGGGTGGAGTTACACCTATGTAATGGAGTGTTTTTGCACCTGTTATGATTTGGTAGCTGAGGAGTGCAGAAAAATAGGCAATACACCAGAGCAGTTGGAAACTATGAGATTGCAGTACCCTGACTAACCACCACAACTAGAGCAGCCGGGGAGCGTTCCTACGTTGGTCCTAGACGCCTCGTCACAGCCTGAGAAACTAACTACACCTAAAGATGAAATAGGAAAGCTATCTGCACCGGAGCAGAACCCCAAAGACAATAGAAAGCCCCCAAACATGTAATGGCGGTTAGACAAGACGAAATACTGACACAGACAGAAAATATTATGAGCAAACGTTGGGGCCCAAACTAACTAAATAGAAAAGGATAGAAGGGTACTTACTGCAATCCCAGAAAACCCTGAAAAGCACCAACACCACTAATTTCAAAAACACCTGAGATCACACGACCTCTACCACCTAAATAGTTCTCTGGTGTAACAAAATCAAAACAGCAGCCACTGAAAAAACTGGAAAAAGCAAAAGTACAAACATCAGTGGCTGAACAAAACTGAGAGGCAGAAGCCCCGGAGGGGACCCCGAAGGCCCCCACAGAAGTGCAGGACAAAAATGCAAAAATATAGCACAAACACAAAAGAAGAAAATGTCTTATCTGTTAGCAGGAGATGCAGACACGACACAGCAGCTACAAGGAAACAGGAATGAAGGATTCAGACCAGAACAATGATCACCGGCAACCCGATGGGAAGGAGACTCCCTTATATAAGACCATCAGTAACACCTGATTCCCACTCCTCACAATCTTCACAATCTTCACTGGACAGACCAGCACCGCTTGTAACCACCAAGGGAGCCTCTGCTCAGAACTCATCTCAAACCCATCACAACATACCCCCCCCTTGAGGAGGGGTCACCGAACCCTCATTTGAGCAACCAGGTCGTCAGGATGAGTTCTATGATACGCACGGATAAGTCTCCTAGCATGGATGTCCGAAGCAAACACCCAAAATTGTCTTCCTGACCATAACCTCTCCATTTAACCAAATACTGGAGTTTCCGTCTAGAAAAACGAGAATCTAATATTTTCTCAACCACATACTCCAGATTGCCCTCAACCAAAACAGGGTCAGGAGGCACAGCACAGAACCACTGGCTCAACAAACCTCTTCAACAAGGACTGTGAACACGTTATGGATCTTAAATGTCCCTGGAAGAAGCAAATGAAAAGAAACAGGATTAATAATCTCCATGATCTTAAAGGTCCAATGAACCTAGGCTTAAATTTAGGAGATGCCACTCTCATAGGAATATTCTTTGAGGACAACCAACCAATCCCCCACTTTAACCGAGGACCATCATCCTATGCCGGTTAGCAAACCGCTGGGCCCCTCCTGAGAGAGGGACAACCTCTCCACTACCTGGTCCCAAATCTGTTGCATACGCTCCACAACAGAGTCAACACCTGGACAGACAGAAGCCTCCGTCTGTCCTGAAAAAATCGAGGGTGAAACCCAGAATTACAGAAAAACGGAGACATCAAAGTGCAGAGCTAGCCCTATTATTAAGAGCAAACTCAGCCAAAGGCAAAAAAGAGACCCAGTCATCCTGATCAGCAGACACAAAGCATCTTAGATAAGTCTCCAATGTCTGGTTTGTTCTCTCAGTTTGTCCATTGGTCTGAGGATGAAATGCCGAGGAGAAAGACAATTGAACACCCATTTAGAACAAAAAGTCCTCCAAAATCTGGAAACAAACTGGACTCCTCTGTCAGACACAATGTTCTCAGGAATGCCGTGTAAACGAACCACGTGCTGAAGGAACAACGGCACCAATTCAGAGGAGGAAGGCAACTTAGGTAATGGCACAAGATGTATCATTTTGGAAAACCTATCACAAATTACCCAGATGGTGGTCATTCTCTGAGAAACAGGAAGGTCGGAAATGAAATCCATAGAGATATGGGTCCATGGTCTCTTGGGCACAGGCAATGGCATCAACAAACCACTAGAGCGAGAGCAAGGCTTGGAGCGAGAGCAAGTCCCGTAGGACTGCACAAATTCCCTGACATCACGAGACAAGGTAGGCCACCAAAAGGACCGACTAACCAAGTCTCTGGTACCAAAAATTCCGGGATGCCCAGCCAATGCGGAACAATGAATCTCAGACATCACACTCTTTTTCCACTGATCCGGGACAAACAATTTTCCAACCGGGCAGCGCTCAGGCCTATCCTCCTGACACCCCTCCAGAGCAAGTCTCAAATTGGGCGAGATGGCGGAAAGAACTACACCCTCTTTCAAAATAACAGAAGGATCAGATAACTCAGAGAGTCCGCAAGGAAGCTCCTCGAGAGGGCATCCGCCTTAACATTCTTAGTGCCAGGAAGAAAGGAAACCACAAAATTAAAACGTGTGAAAAACAAGGCCCACCTGGCCTGTCTAGGATTGAGTCGCTTGCAGATTCCAGATAGACCAGATTCTTATGGTCCGTAAGGACCACCACCTGATGTTTGGCTCCCTCCAGCCAATGTCTCCACTCTTCAAAAGCCCACTTCATGGCCAATAACTCCCGATTACCCACGTCATAATTACGTTCAGTAGGAGAAAATTTTCGAGAGAAAAAGGCACAAGGTTACTTTTAGAGGTCTCTGGATCTTTTTGGGACAAAACGGCACCTGCCCCAATTTCAGAGGCATCAACCTCCACCTGAAATGGCAGAGAAACATCAGGCTGCCGTAGAACAGGAGCAGAAGTGAATCTCTGCTTAAGTTCCTGAAATGCAGAGACTGCCTCAGGAGGCCAATTCACCACATCAGAACCCTTTCTGGTCAAATCAGTTAATGGTTTAACAATAACCGAGAAATTACCAATAAATTTACGATAAAAATTGGCAAAACCCAAAAATCTCTGAAGAGCCTTTAATGAAGTAGGTTGGACCCAATCACAGATGGCCTGAACCTTGACCGGGTCCATTTCAATAACAGATGGGGACAAAATGAATCCCAGAAATGAGATCCTCTGTACGCCAAAAAGACACTTTGATCCCTTCACATACAGAGCATTCTCTCTCAAAATCTGGAATACAGTTCGAACATGTTTCACATGAGAGTCCCAGTCATTAGAAAAAATCAAGATATCATCCAAATAAACAATCAGAAATTTGGCCACAAAATCCCTGAAAATGTCATTCATGAAGGACTGGAAGACGGAAGGAGCATTAGTGAGCCCAAAGGGCATCACCAGGTACTCAAAATGCCCTTCAGGGTATTGAATGCCGTCTTCCATTCATCCCCGTGCTTAATGCGAATAAGGTTATACGCCCCCCTGAGGTCAAGCTTGGTAAACCAAGTAGCGTTTTTCACCCTGGAAAACAGGTCAGAAATCAAGGGTAACGGGTATTGATATTTCACAGTAATATTGTTCAAGAGACGATAATCAATACACGGCCTCAATGAACCATCCTTTTTGGCCACAAAGAAAAAACCGGCACCTAAGGGTGAAGAGGATGGTCTGATATGACCCTTCTCCAATGATTCCTTGATATAAGACCGCATAGCGTCATGTTCAGGTACAGACAAGTTAAAAAGGCGACCCTTAGGGAATTTACTACCCGGCACTAATTCAATAGCACAGTCATAGCTCCTATGGGGAGGCAAGGATGCAGATTTACTTTCGCTAAACACATCAGAAAAATCAATCAAAAAGTCAGGAACATCCTGAGCCTGGGGGGAGGCAGAAAAAACAGGAGTGTTGGTATTAACACATTGGCAGCCCCAACTGGTTACAGACACAGATTTCCAATCCAAAACAGGATTATGAGACTGTAACCAAGGGAAACCCAGCACGATAATGTCATGCAGATTATACAGAACCAAAAATTTGCAGCATTCCTGGTGATCAGGTTCAACCCTCATTATCACCTGAGTAGAAAACTGGGGTTTATTCTCAGCCAAAGGGGTAGAATCGATCCCCAGTAGGGGAATAGACTTCTGTAGGGGTATCAAGGGAAACCCACAACGTTTAGCAAAATCATAATCCATCAGGTTAATAGCTGCTCCAGAATCAGCGAAAGCCTGAGCAGAAAATGAGGACAGAGAGCATATCAGAGTGACAGTTAATAAAAACTTAGTCTGAACACTACCCAAGACAACTGAGCGTGCAAAATGTCTTCCCCGCTTAGGGCAGACTGAAATAGCATGAGACGCATCACCACAGTAGAAACATAACCCATTGCGCTTTCGAAACTCATGACGCTGTGCCCCAGACACCACTCTATCACACTGCATGGGTTCAGAAGCTGGTTCACAAGGCAACACCATTCCACGCATACTTCTCCGCTCACGCAAACGTCTGTCAATTTGAATCGCTAATGACATAGAATCATTGAGACCAGAGGGGACAGGGAATCCCACCATAACATCCTTTACATTATCTGACAGACCCTTCCGGAAAAGGGCTGCCAAAGCGTCGTCATTCCATTTGGTCAGGACTGCCCACCTACGGAATCTCTGACAGTATAACTCAGCGTCATCAAGCCCCTGATTTAATGCCAACAAGGCTTTTTCAGCTTGATCAGTGACATTAGGCTCATCGTACAATAACCCCAAAGCCTGAAAAAATGCATCAACATCACTCAAAACAGGATCCCCAGGTGTCAGGGAAAAAGCCCAATCCTGAGGATCGCCGCGCAGGAGAGAGATGATAATTTGAACCTGCTGCGCTGCGTTCCCTGAGGACTTAGATTTTAAGGCAAAAAACAATTTACAATTATTTTTGAAATTCTGAAACTTGGCTCGATCCCCTAAAAACAAATCTGGCATGGGAATCCTAGGTTCCACAACAGGCAACCTAGCAAGATATGTAGCAATACTCCGAACCTCAGTGGCAAGCTGATCCACACGGCCAGACAACTGTGCAAACTCCATTGAGAGAAAAGATCCTCCCCAGCACCCAGAGATACAGAGGGAAAAAAAAAAAAAAAAATGCAACAAACAGAAAAATATCTCTGACAACTCTGACAACCCTTTTTTTTTTTTTTTCACAATATTTTTCCCTTCTGTGAGTACCACACAATTTTCAGTTATGTCCGGTGATACTGTTATGATTTGTTAGCTGAGGAGTGCAGGAAAAAAAGGCAATACACCAGAGCAGTTGGAAACTATGAGATTGCAGTACCCTGACTAACCACCACAACTAGAGGCAGCCGTGGAGCGTTCCTACGTTGGTCCTAGACGCCTCGTCACAGCCTGAGAAACTAACTACACCTAAAGATAGAAATAGGAAAGCTATCTGCCCCGGAGCAGAAGCCCAAAGACAATAGAAAGCCCCCAAACATGTAATGGCGGCCAGACAAGACGAAATACTGACACAGACAGAAAATAGTATGAGCAAACGCTGGGGCCCAAACTAACTAAATAGAAAAGGATAGGAAGGGTACTTACTGCAATCCCAGAAAACCCTGAAAAGCACCAACACCACTAATTTCAAAAACACCTGAGATCACACGACCTCTACCACCTAAATTAGTTCTCTGGTGTAACCAAATCAAAACAGCAGCCACTGAAAAAACTGGAAAAAGCAAAAGTACAAACATCAGTGGCTGAACAAAACTGAGAGGGCAGAAGCCCCCTGAGGGGACCCCGAAGGCCCCCACAGAAGTGCAGGACAAAAATGCAAAAATATAGCACAAACACAAAAGAAGAAAATGTCTTATCTGTTAGCAGGAGATGCAGACACGACACAGCAGGCTACAAGGGAAACAGGAATGAAGGATTCAGACCAGAACAATTGATCACCGGCAACCCTGATGGGAAGGAGACTCCCTTATATAAGACCAGTCAGTAACACCTGATTCCCACTCCTCACAATCTTCACAATCTTCACTGGACAGACCAGCACCGCTTGTAACCACCAGAGGGAGTCTCTGCTCAGAACTCATCTCAAACCCATTCACAACAGCACCTGTGTGAGAGTGTGTGAGAGTCTGCCAGTGTGGACAGGCTTCCATGTGTCCAAGGCAGGACATTACAGAGAGGTCTCTGTGACTGAAGAGCGAGGCTCCAGGCAGGAGCTGAAGCATTGAAGAGTGTATTGTATGTTACCATATGGTTTATGATGCAATAAACCTAAAGACTTTTTGCATAAGAAAGTGTCTCCTGAATTACCTCTGAAGCAGCCGAGTGAGGAAAACCTTACACAGGATATACCCAGGTTATACCAGCATGCTCCATATCACTGTATACAGAAGATGTATAACTTATACCAGCTGTACATATATAATTATATACAGAATATACCCAGGTTATACCAGAATGCTCCATATCACTGTATACAGAAGATGTATAACTTATACCAGCTGTACATATATAATTATATACAGGAGATACCAAGGTTATACCAGCATGCTCCATATCACTACAGTATATACAGAAGATGTATAACTTATACCAGCTGTACATATATAATTATATCCAGGATATACCCAGGTTATACCAGCATGCTCCATATCACTATATACAGAAGAAGTATAACTTATACCAGCTGCACATATATAATTATATACAGGATATACCCAGGTTATACCAGCATGCTCCATATCACTATATACAGATAATCTATAACTTATACCAGCTGTACATATATAATTATATACAGAATATACCCAAGTTATACCAGCATGCTCCATATCACTGCATACAGAAGATGTATAACTTATACCAGCTGTACATATATAATTATATACAGGAGATATCCAGGTTATACCAGCATGCTCCATATCACTATATACAGAAGAGGTATAACTTATACCAGCTGTACATATATAATTATATACTGGATATACCCAGGTTATAGCAGCATGCTCCATATCACTATATACAGAAGATGTATAACGTATACCAGCTGTACATATATAATTATATACAGAATATACCCAGGTTATACCAGAAAGCTCCATATCACTATATACAGAAGATGTATAACTTATACCAGCTGTACATATATAATTATATACAGGATATACCCAGGTTATACTGGCATGCTCCATATCACTATATACAGAAGATGTATAACTTATACCAGCTGTACATATATAATTATATACAGAATATACCCAGGTTATACCAGCATGCTCCATATCACTATGTACAGAAGATGTATAACTTATACCAGCTGTACATATATAATTATATACAGGAGATACCCAGGTTATACCAGCATGTTCCATATCACTATATACAGAAGATGTATAACTTATACCAGCTGTACATATATAATTGTATACAGGAGATACCCAGGTTATACCAGCATGCTCCATATCACTATATACAGAAGATGTATAACTTATACCTGCTGTACATATAGTTATATACAGGAGATACCCAGGTTATACCAGCATGCTCCATATCACTATATACAGAAGATGTATAACTTATACCAGCTGTACATATATAATTATACACAGGATATACCCAGGTTATACCAGAATGCTCCATATCACTATATACAGAAGATGTATAACTTATACCTGCTGTACATATAGTTATATACAGGAGATACCCAGGTTATACCAGCATGCTCCATATCACTATATACAAAGATGTATAACTTATACCAGCTGTACATATATAATTATACACAGGATATACCCAGGTTATACCAGCATGCTCCATATCACTATATACAGAAGATGTATAACTTATACCAGCTGTACATATATAATTATATACAGAAGATGCCCAGGTTATACCAGCATGCTCCATATCACTGTATACAGAAGATGTATAACTTATACCTGCTGTACATATAGTTATATACAGGAGATACCCAGGTTATACCAGCATGCTCCATATCACTATATACAGAAGATGTATAACTTATACCAGCTGTACATATATAATTATACACAGGATATACCCAGGTTATACCAGCATGCTCCATATCACTATATACAGAAGATGTATAACTTATACCAGCTGTACATATACAATTATATACAGAATATACCCAGGTTACACCAGCATGCTCCATATCACAGTATACAGAAGATGTATAACTTATACCAGCTGTACATATATAATTATACACAGGAGATACCCAGGTTATACCAGCATGCTCCATATCACTATATACAGAAGATGTATAACTTATACCAGCTGTACATATACAATTATATACAGAATATACCCAGGTTACACCAGCATGCTCCATATCACAGTATACAGAAGATGTATAACTTATACCAGCTGTACATATATAATTATACACAGGAGATACCCAGGTTATACCAGCATGCTCCATATCACTATATACAGAAGATGTATAACTTATACCAGCTGTACATATATAATTATACACAGGATATACCCAGGTTATACCAGCATGCTCCATATCACTATATACAGAAGATGTATAACTTATACCAGCTGTACATATATAATTATATACAGGAGTACCCAGGTTATACCAGCATGCTCCATATCACTATATACAGAAGATGTATAACTTATACCAGCTGTACATATATAATTATACACAGGATATACCCAGGTTATACCAGCATGCTCCATATCACTATATACAGAAGATGTATAACTTATACCAGCTGTACATATATAATTATATACAGAAGATGCCCAGGTTATACCAGCATGCTCCATATCACTATATACAGAAGATGTATAACTTATACCAGCTGTACATATATAATTATATACAGAAGATGCCCAGGTTATACCAGAATGAGCCATATAACTGTATATAAGAGCTAAAACTTGCACAAGCCGTATAATCATATTAATATTATCCTTTTGAGTAAATGTGACAATGTTTCTCTAGGTTTCTGCACTTGAGAAAACATAATGTGTACATTTCATGGCTTACAGAAGTAAAATTCTCGGCCTTGCTGCCTCTGCCTCCTCTCTCATTACAATCAGCCTATTGTTTATAATAATTAACATTATAATGTGTAAGCTGCAGCCAAGAACAGAGGCAGGGCCACAGCACAATGCAGAAAGAGCCTCTATTATATCCATCAAAGGACAGACAACCTCCGACAAGACATGACAACTTACCCAGGATCCTCCCGTGTTGCACAGCTCTGCTAGGCTTGGAAGAAGGGTTGCCCTACATGACTGATGGGGAGATCAGAAAATATTCATCATTATAAAGCCCTGTATGCAGTCAAGACTGGGGCAATAACCATAAGAAGAAGAAAAGGCAGCATTATTATAGGGGCCTGGGGTGAGAACTTGGAAGTGGTAGTCTTAGGGTCCCGTTACACATAGCGACTCACCAGCGATCCCGAAAACGATATGAACTTGTCAGGATCGCTGGTGTGTCACTGCATGATCGCTGGTGAGCTGCCAAACAGGCAGATCTCAGCTGCGATCAGGACAGCGACTTTGCGGGTAACAAGTGACGCACAGTGCTTAGAAACCCGCTGTTTACCTTGGTTATCAGCTCCCCTGCACCAGCGCGCTGGTATCTAACGTACACATCGGGTAACTAAGCGACGTGCATCGCTTGTTACCCGCATAGTCGCTGTCCTGATCGCTGCTGAGATCTGCCTGTTTGGCAGCTCACCAGCGATCATGTAGCGACACACCAGCGATCCTGACAAGTTCATATCGTTGTCGTCTAGAAACCCGATGTTTACCTTGGTTACCAGCTCCAGCTCGCTGATCGCTGGTCTCTCGCTTGCCACACGCGTGCTGGCCAGCGGGAGACCAACGATCAAAAAAATGGTCCAGGACATTCAACGACGATCAGCGATACCCAGCAGGGGGGCCGGTCGCTGTCACACTAAGCGATATCGCTGGCTAGGTCGCTGTTGCATCACAAAATCGGTGACGTTTCAGCAATCTCGCTTAGTGTACCCACTAGGGACATTTTTGTAGCTTTATCTTTTTATTTGCTTTTTATTTCAATTAAAATTTTTCTTTCCATTACAGTGCAAGCTGCTCGACATCGTTTAGTTAGACATGAGCAGTTTGATTTGCGCTGGCCTGGTGCAGTGTTCATTTCTGTTTTCATGGCAGCTAGACTTCACTTTTGTGCGTGGCAACTTTGGTACTGTTGTAGTGTATAAAAATTATGAAATGGTCAAAATACTTATCTAATACGTGTATAAATATATATATATATATATATATATATATATATACAGTGGGTTCGGAAAGTATTCAGACCCATTTACATTTTTCACTCTTTGTTTCATTGCAGCCATTTGGTAAATTCAGAAAGACTTCTGGTAGTCCCAAACTTATTACATTTAAGGATTATGGTGGACCCTGTGCCCTCAGGAACCTTGAGTACTGCAGAAATTATTTTGTGACCTTGGCCAGATGTGTGCCTTGCCACAATTCTGTCTCTGAGCTGCTTGACCAGTTCCTTTGACCTCATGATTCTCATTTGGTCTGACATGCACTGTGAGCTGTGAGGTCTTATATAGACGGGTATGTGCCTTTACAAATCAAGTCCTATCAGTTTAATTAAATACAGGTGGATTCCAATGAAGGAGTAGAACCATCTCGAGGAGGATCACAAGGAAATGGACAGCATGTGACTTAAATATGAGTGTCTGAGCAAAGAGTCTGAATACTTATGACCATGTGATATTTCAGTTTTTCTTTTTTAAAAAATTTGCAAAAATTTCTACATTTCTGTTTTTTTCAGTCAAGATGGGGTGCTGTCTTCTGGTCCTTGTCTACTATCACAATGTCTGGTTGGTTAGCCAACTTCCTGCTCATCCGTCTGGATCTTGAAGTCCGACAGGATTTTAGCCCATTCATTCTCCACCACTTTCTCTGGGGTCTCCCACCTGGACTTAGGAGGACTTAGCCCATATGCTGTGCAGATGTTCCTGTATACAATTCCCGCTACTTGGTTGTGACGTTCAGTATACGCTGTTCCTGCTTGCATTTTGCATCCTGCCACTATGTATTGGACTGTTTCTGAGGTTTCTTTGCATTGTCTGCACCTTGGGTCTTGTCATGTGTGGTAGATTCCTGCTTCTATGGATCTGGTACTTAGTGCTTGCTCTTGTGCCGCTATGATTAGTGCCTCTGTGCTGTCTCAGAGTCCAGCTTTCTCCAGCCCTTGGTAGGATTTCTCCATGTCAGCCACCTGCATTACATGTCGATGGTACATCCCATGCAGAGGCTTGTCTAGCCATGGCGCTTCATGTTCCTGTTCTTCCTTCCAGATCTGTTGTTGCTGCCTTAGGCTTTCTCTCAGCATCTCATCTTTTGGTGCCATTCTTCTGATGTATTCCTGTATACTCCTTGTTTCATCCGTGATGGTGGCTTGGATGATCAAGCCTCGATCACCCTACTTTCTGTTGGTATACAATCTTTGGGTGCTAGAATTAGGGTTGAGACCTCCATGCATAGTGAGGAGCTTTCGTGTCTTCACATCTACAGCTTCCATATCTTCTTTTGGCCAGAACTCTATGCCAGCAGGGTATCTGATAACTGGCACGGCATATGCATCGATGGTGCGGATTTAGGTCATATTAGTTTAAAAGTAAGGGTACTCCTTTTGAGGTGTTCGATCACCAGTAGAAGAAGACGGTTAGAGACCGGACAAGTTGTTCAAAATAAAACTGTAACCATAATGAATTTATGACCGAATAATTATTCAACCTTCTACGGACCCATGAGGAAATGAAAACAGGGAAGGAAAATGGACAAAAAATGGACGAAATCAAAGGGAAAGAAGAGAAAAAAGGGAAAAGAAAAGGAGAAAAAAGAAAAAATGGAGAAAAAATAGTGAAAATAAAAATAAAAATACAAAATAAAAATAAGAAATAAAAGTAAAATATAAAAATAAAAGGCTAACGGATAAATAAAGTTACCTGTGTGGAAGAGGGTCTTTAAATGTGGCACTAAATGAGCCTGAAATGAATCACACCGGTTCGTTAATAGAAAAGGTATATATAAGGATTGGCCAAACCAATAAGGGAGCAAACAGAGTGTCTGATATTGTGCAATATTACTTGCGGGGTGCGCAGAATGTGGGCAAAATGACGCGCTCCAGGTGCCTGTGTGGAAAATGGTAGTGGCCAATTACTTAAAATGCACTACCACGGATAAAAGAAGGAAGCTGCACCAAAAAATGTAGAGAATGAATTCTGAAAGTACCTGTGAGGAACGAAGAATGGGGGCTATCGGAAGCGCTCCAGGAATTGGCGTGGTCGGGGGTGAAACCCCAGCTGTGATATATGGACAGAGGTTATTGACTTCCAGTTCAACCCGGAGTCATTTGCAGGACGCCACTACGCATGTGTGTCGACCCGCCACCACAATTGTGGGTTACCAGGGCAATGGGGTACTCAGAGCCGAGCCCGTAGAAGTCTATGGGGATTGTTGTCACAGGTAGCTGTGGCTCGGTCTGTGGCCCTGGCGGTCTGGCGTATGTTGTTGGGGATATATTTACAGGGGGTTGATTTATGTACAGTTCGTGACGCCACCTGTAGTATTCTGGTAATTAGTACCAGCGCTGCTGTAGATCTCTGAGGGGATGGTGAGGCAGCTAGATGACGGGTCCCCTACAGGTGGGACTCTTCCCTCAGGTCGGTAGTTAGGTAGGGATTGTGCAGGCATGCAGTAATAACTCAGTCTCACACAGTCAAAGTCTTTCCATACCTTTACTTGCAGAATGGTAAAGCAGGTCCCAGGGAGGCTGATGGGGTTGATGGAGGATGAGCTTTGAGGCAAACGGTTAAGCAAGTTAGGGGCCTCCTTTAACTCCAATGAAGCTGAGTACGACCAGCCTGAAGCGTAGTCCTCTCTATAATTCCAGCTTATCTTTAGCTGTTCTGCCCGTTCAGTGTTGTGGTTGGAGCCTTTTTGTGAGAAAGATGATTTCCTATATTGCCGTGCACTGACTCACGGTCCTCACTTCCTCTGACCCCAGTTACGTACTGACTGTATGGGCTTATCCGCCGCGACCTAGGGTCCGGTAGATTTCTGGCTATCTTATCACCTTGCTTGAAACAAAGATGATTCTTCGGTCCCCAGTAACCGGTAGATTCGTGCAGGTATTCTTCACCTATAGCACTTCCTTGCTTTCTTCCACTTTTGCCCTTCGACTTGCTCAGTTCTCAGGAGATATTTCAGCCTGTCTCCAGTGGGCACAGCTTTGACTAGGCTCAGGTACGTTAAAGTACCTATACTAGACTCCACAATTTGAAGCTGAAGATAGAGCAGAGTCCCTAAGACGTCTTGTCTCTCCTAAGTCTGGACACACTCTCCTACTGACTTCTCACTCTGAAGTCCGGACACAGACTAACTAAATCTCTCCCTTCCACACCCCTACTGGGCGTGTTTGAAGGTACATGATGACATGAAGAACACTTAACCTTTACCTCTCCACTCATCCTCCTGGTATTGTGTACCAGGGCTACACATTCCCCCATGGTAAACGACAGCACTCCCGGGCTGTGGAATACAAAAGACAGAAAAATTTTGTTTATGCAAAAACATTTGGAACAATAACATCTTCCCATCCGGGAGGTAAGACTACTTTAAACGTTACAAACTTGATAGAAAGATACAAGTAGTATCAAATAGCATTTTCAATAAATAGATATACAAGATACTTGTGAAGGACCCGCACCAAACCTTCAACGTGGGTCCTGGGTGGGCTGCAGGACATCCAAATGCAGACCTCACTCAGTGCCACACCACACGGGTTTTTGGTTCAGAGGTGAGTCAAGGTTTCATGTGAAACCATTAAGAAGGCACTTTAGTGCAACTATTTACAGGATACAGTTTTTGGGCTGGCTCAGTCCTCAGCCTCTGAGTCCATTGTAAACGAAGCTTGATAGGGAAAAACACATTTATATATATAGACTTTTCACAATATTCACATGAATTCGTTATAATCACTGCTGATATCTAATGGGTAACTTCCCTTTGGTGATTCTCTCTGACCTACGTGGTGTAGTTTCAGGTAAATCAATTTGCGATCTGTCTGCACTGCGTAACGGCAAACTATAGAACTGCCTTAATCTTTCTATGGATCTGGCAAGCGTACTGATGGCTGGGCGGTGTGAGTCAGCTTCACCAGGAGATCCCATAGTATGAGGCGCTGCTACAGATGATCCATCTTGAGGTTCTACAGGTTGAGGTGTTGCTGGAAGGGGTAACTCCTGAGCGGGTTCAACTGGCACTACAGGCACAACTGGAGGTAAAACGTCCTCTTGTGGCTTATAAAACTGCAACACTGGAATTATCACAGCATCTCCCAGTCGGGGCCAATCCGCAGGAAAATCTCCCAGATCGGGTGTAGGACCTCTTCCTTTCTTTCTCTTTGATTGAAGACAGGGTTCTTGTCGCAACGTTTCAAGGGTTCCGGACATAGTTTCAAATGGTCTCTAGACACAGTGGTTATTGTTTTTCCTCCGTCTTTACTGACGACACAAACTTTTCCGTTGTCGTACTTAGAATCTTGTATGACGTAGGGTTCTTGCTCCCACTGATTATCCAGTTTATGCATTTTCCTCTTTCTTTTTAATACTACCTCTCCAGGCATCAAAGGCTTGGCAGGAGCATTTCGGTTGTAAACATTTTCCTGTTTCTCCCGTGCCTTATTAAGACTTTCCTCTACACAGATTTGTACTCTTCTGTATTGCTCTTGCCGATTGACGTCCCAGTTCTCAACAGCGTCGTCTGCCTCCGGTTCTACCACTCCAAGTTCTAGGTCCATTGGTAGTTTTCCAGGCCTTGCTCTCATCAGATAGGCTGGAGTGCAGTTAGTTGAGCTTACAGGTATATGATTATACAAATCAACCAAATCAGGTAGTAAATCCGGCCATCGATTCCTGTCTTCCAACGGTATGGATCTCAACAAGTCAAGGACAATATGGTTCATCTTTTCACAAAGACCGTTGGTTTGAGGGTGATATGGTGTTGTTCTTATTTTCCTGCACCCGTACATATGACAGAATTCCTTGAATAAGTCGGCTTCAAAAGCAGGTCCCTGATCGGTTAAGACTTGCTCGGGATACCCATGCGGTCTGCAGAAGCTTGCTTGAAAGGTCTTCGCTGCCGTCACTGCGGTCTGGTCTTTCACTGGAACGACTACCAGAAATCTGGAGTAATGGTCCACCATGGTCAAGGCGTATGAGTATCCAGATCTACTCGGCGACAATTTGACGTGGTCCAGGGCCACAATCTCCAGGGGACGAGTCGTCCGGATAGGTTGCAGGGGGGCCTTCTGACTACCGTAGTCCTTTCTTCTGAGACCACAGGGTCCACAGTTCCGACACCACCTCTCGACGGAGCTGCGCATCCCTACCCAATAGAACCGGCATCTCAACAGGGTCTCCAGCTTTCTCCAGCCAAAGTGTCCTGCTTGATCGTGGTACGCTTCCAACACCATTGGGACGTCTGCCTTGGGGACCACGATTTGCCAGACCATTTCATGGGTTCTGGGGTTGACGTATCTTCTGCACAACTTCTCACGGTACAGGAACAACCTGCTTCTCTCGTTCCACAGGAGCTTGGCGGGCATAGGTGCATCCTTTTCCAAGGAGGAGCCTTCTTGCTTTAACAACTCCTTGATGTGGCTGACCACTGGATCACTGTCCTGAGTCTCTTTCCAGCTGTGATGGGGTAAAGGATTTAATGTTGCACCATTTTGCTTTCTGTGGACTTGATGCTCGTGGACTACCCCATTTCGATGGAACGCGGGTAGCTCAATTTCTTCCAGGTCGTCCGATTCTTCTTCCGTATCAGAGTCATGCGGCATACGGGACAACGCATCAGCATTAGCATTCTTTCGACCTGCCCGGTACTTGATAGTAAACTGGTAATTGGACAACCGAGCCATCCATCGCTGCTCCATGGCACCCAGCTTGGCGGTTTCCAGGTGCGTTAACGGGTTGTTGTCTGTGTACGCCGTGAACTTATTGGAGGCCAGATAGTGCTTAAATCTTTCAGTAATGGCCCAGACCA
Organism: Oophaga sylvatica; assembly: GCA_033576555.1. NCBI lineage: Eukaryota > Metazoa > Chordata > Amphibia > Anura > Dendrobatidae > Oophaga > Oophaga sylvatica. The sequence goes on from JARQOD010000003.1 coordinate 101,945,809, forward strand.
GCGCCAGAAACTCTAGCTTGAAGCTGCTATAATTTTCCGGATTCCTTTCAGTTGGCCTGAGTTTTCTGCTAGCATATGCGATGACTTTTTCTTGTCCATTCTGCTTCTGACTGAGAACGGCTCCCAACCCTTCATTACTGGCGTCGGTGTACAACAGGAACGGTTGGCTGTAATCAGGATAGGTTAAGATCTCATCACCTGTCAGGATCTCTTTCATCTTTTGAAATGCTTCAGCCTGTTCCTTACCCCAATTGAAAGGAGGGTTTCTGCTCTTTAAAGATTGTCCTACCAGGAGGTCCTGTAAAGGAGCTGCCTTCTTCGTGTAATCTTTCACGAATCTCCTGTAGTAACCCGTTAGTCCCAGGAACTGTCGCACTTCCTTAAGGTTCTTCGGCTCCGGCCACTTCTGGATGGCAGTGACTTTCTCTGGGTCCGGCGCTACTCCTTCCGAACTGACGATGTGCCCCAAGTATTGTACCTTCTGCTTGAGTAGATGGCATTTTGAGGGTTTTAATTTCATCCCGTACCTGGACAGGGACTCGAATACTTCTGCCAGGTGCTTCAGATGGTCCTCATAAGTCTTGGAATACACGATGACGTCGTCTAGGTATAGCAGCACGGTTTCAAAATTGAGATGTCCCAGACAGTTTTCCATCACTCTCTGAAATGTTCCTGGGGCACTACTGAGCCCAAACGGCATTCTGTCGAACTCACAGAGCCCCATTGGGGTGGTGAAAGCCGTTTTCTCACGATCCTCCTCAGCCACAGCCACTTGCCAGTAACCACTAGTCAGATCAAGGGTAGAAAAGTAGTTAGCCGTTTTCAGAGCAGCTAATGATTCCTCTATACGTGGTAGCGGGTATGCATCCTTGTGTGTTATGCGGTTCACCTGCCTGTAATCCACACACATTCTCATACTACCATCTTTCTTTTTAACCAAAACTAGAGGGGCTGCCCAGGGACTACAACTATCCCTTATCACCCAGCTTTCTTCATATCATTCAACATTTCTTTAGCCTTCTGATAATGAGCTGGAGGTATGGGCCTATACCGCTCTTTGATGGGAGGATGATTGCCTGTAGGGATATGATGTTGTACTCCCTTAATGATCCCAAAATCAAGTGGATTTTTGCTAAACACTTGGGCGTACTCTTGCACCACCCGTAATACCCCTTGCTTCTGGTGAGCGGGAGTGGTGTCCGTCCCAACATGGAGCTGCTGACACCATTCCGCCACCTGAGTTGCTGGGTCATTGTCCTCCTCTATTTGACAGGAGTCTAAGGACTCAGCCGGGAGAATGGAATTATTATCAACAGCATGAAGTTTAGCAATGGTTGCATAACGGGGTAAATTTACCTCATCATCTCCCCAATTGAGAAGCCGTACCGGTACTCTCCCATTCACCACTTCTACTACTCCTCTAGCAGTCATAAGTGTAGGTCTATGTTCTGAATGGTGGGGTTCTACTACAGCTTGGTAATTCTGTCCTCTCAGACCTATGGCTGCCCTGCACCAAATGATCATTTCACTCATTGGGGGTATCACAATAGGAACTGAGTCAGTGACCCGTACATTACCAATTTCGCCGTCGGTAAGCTTCGCTTGCTGCTGACACACCAGGGCCCGGATCTCTCTTTGGATGACTCCTCTCTGCCTTGGTCGGGCAATCTCAGCGAGCTGTTGGAGCAAGAACACTACTTCTTCCAAACAATTACCAATAACATTAGTACCCAATATTATATTTAGACCATTCTCCTCATTTACAGTCTTCACTACCAGAAGTCCCTGGTCTTTCAACTCCTCTCTTCCCACCTTTACATCTACACATTTTGTTCCAAGTACTTCTACAGGAAGACCATTAGAAGCATACACAGTAAAGTCAAGGCTCGGGGGTTTAAGATCGTCCATTGACCAGTACTTGGTATATAGGGCATCAGGTATGAGGGTGACTTGAGACCCAGTGTCTAGCAATGCTGGAACAGCAATCCCATCTAAAATAATGGACAGGTAGGGTCGCCCGCCCACATACCTGCGGTTCCAGTCTAGGGGGCCTGGCGGGTATTCTCCTGGGTGTTGGCCCTTGGACCCAGGTTCTGCCCGTTTAAAGGACACTGTGGAGACAAATGACCTTTTCGGTTGCAGCGAAAACAGACGATCTCTCGACGAGAAGGGTGTTGATCAGAGGTTGCTCCTGGGGGTGGCGTGGTCCTCCTCCGGGGGGGCGACGTCTTCTTTCTTCTCCGGTGCATCCACGGGACGTCTTCTGGGCAGTCCGCTAGCAAGATTTTTCCTTCCTCTTCTTTCCGCAGTTGCAGGGCACTCATAACAGCAGCCAGATTTTTAGTCAGCTGGCGCACCTCTGAGCGCAGACATTCCAATTCACTAGGAGATGTCACCTGCGCTTTGGCTTCAGCCACTAGCGGGGAACAGGGGGTTACTGCCGGTTCCGGAGTGACTTCACCCTGATGATGTTGAGTGGCCACCTCAGGTTTGCCCAGGGGCCGCAGCCCTTTTATTGCCATGTCCTTTAGGGCATCAAAGGTAGCATCCGGATGATCTAAGGACCACCAATTTACAGTTCTGCGTTCCTCTGGGGATCTCAATCCCTGTATAAACTGTTCTTTCAACATTTTATTCTCATGGAGAGCATTTAAATTGTTAATTTGCTTGAGTGCTTTCAGGGCTCCTTGCAATCGGCAAGCATAGTCCCGGATGCTGTCACCTGGCTGCTGTGAACAGTGATAGAAGGCCATCCGGAGATCCGTTTCTGTGCGGTCTTCAAATATGGCATTTAGTTTAAGGAAAATCGCAGATACCGACTCCATATCAACGGTATCCCAAGTCTCCACTTCCCTCTCAGCAGCGCCAGTTAACTGCCCTATTAACACAGCAGCTTTTTGTTTCTCAGGCATGGAGTACATTTCCAATAGACTGCTTAACTTCCGCTTGAAGCCTGATAATGTGCCTGGCTCACCGCTGTACTGGGGAAGCCATTTCGCCCCAGGCATATATGGAAGCGTTAGTGGCATGATCGGGACTACCGGACTAGGTGCTGGGCCTGCGCCTCCATCTGGCGCTACAATACCAGACGGTGCGGGATTAAGCCCTCCGGCCGGGGCCGCACTGTCAGCCTGTTGTTGTGACATCTTAGCGCCCCCTTGGTTAAACGGAGCCTACCGGTTTCAGACGCTGCTACTTCTCAGGCACAGCAGTGGGAACAGGACCTTCGTCGCAGGCGCTCTGATGTCAGAGCGTTCACTTCCTGTCGCAGGACCTTCCGATGAGTCAGAGCCGGGGGCGTGTCCAAGACTTTGCGCGCTCTTTCAAGTACGCCCTCCTTCTTCTCCAACGCTTTAGGCGCGAATCTGGCGGCAAATATGGCGGTATTTGGCGCCAAACAACAGCAACAGTCTTTTTCACTCAAACAGTTACATAGGCACACAGGGCTCGCAATTCTGCGAGTTTCGTATCCTGTTCGTGACGCCAAAATTGTGTCGACCCGCCACCACAATTGTGGGTTACCAGGGCAATGGGGTACTCAGAGCCGAGCCCGTAGAAGTCTATGGGGATTGTTGTCACAGGTAGCTGTGGCTCGGTCTGTGGCCCTGGCGGTCTGGCGTATGTTGTTGGGGATATATTTACAGGGGGTTGATTTATGTACAGTTCGTGACGCCACCTGTAGTATTCTGGTAATTAGTACCAGCGCTGCTGTAGATCTCTGAGGGGATGGTGAGGCAGCTAGATGACGGGTCCCCTACAGGTGGGACTCTTCCCTCAGGTCGGTAGTTAGGTAGGGATTGTGCAGGCATGCAGTAATAACTCAGTCTCACACAGTCAAAGTCTTTCCATACCTTTACTTGCAGAATGGTAAAGCAGGTCCCAGGGAGGCTGATGGGGTTGATGGAGGATGAGCTTTGAGGCAAACGGTTAAGCAAGTTAGGGGCCTCCTTTAACTCCAATGAAGCTGAGTACGACCAGCCTGAAGCGTAGTCCTCTCTATAATTCCAGCTTATCTTTAGCTGTTCTGCCCGTTCAGTGTTGTGGTTGGAGCCTTTTTGTGAGAAAGATGATTTCCTATATTGCCGTGCACTGACTCACGGTCCTCACTTCCTCTGACCCCAGTTACGTACTGACTGTATGGGCTTATCCGCCGCGACCTAGGGTCCGGTAGATTTCTGGCTATCTTATCACCTTGCTTGAAACAAAGATGATTCTTCGGTCCCAGTAACCGGTAGATTCGTGCAGGTATTCTTCACCTATAGCACTTCCTTGCTTTCTTCCACTTTTGCCCTTCGACTTGCTCAGTTCTCAGGAGATATTTCAGCCTGTCTCCAGTGGGCACAGCTTTGACTAGGCTCAGGTACGTTAAAGTACCTATACTAGACTCCACAATTTGAAGCTGAAGATAGAGCAGAGTCCCTAAGACGTCTTGTCTCTCCTAAGTCTGGACACACTCTCCTACTGACTTCTCACTCTGAAGTCCGGACACAGACTAACTAAATCTCTCCCTTCCACACCCCTACTGGGCGTGTTTGAAGGTACATGATGACATGAAGAACACTTAACCTTTACCTCTCCACTCATCCTCCTGGTATTGTGTACCAGGGCTACACACATGCGGCAGTCGAAAATAGCCGAACGTTGCAGTTAGTAATCGAGTGTATCTCGGAAATAAAGGGGAGGGCGAATGCGCAGTGAAAAAGCAGCACCTCTGTGTGCTACTGCACATGTGGCGGCTGGAGGCAGCCGAATGCTGCCGAAGGGATCAGAGTATATCTCAGGAGAGAGGGCGCATGCGCAAAGAAAGCAAAAACCGCTGTGTGTGCGTCAGACAGCCGAAACCGGCTGTATACCTGGATGCTAATGAAAAGAGTGCGTGTGTTGGGCCTGAGAAGACTGCTCTATAGGAATAAAAAATACAAAAGAGAGGGTGTCTATTTAAGAAATGAAAAGATAAAATTGAAAAAATGGTTTGTAAAATAGTAAAAAAAAACTAATAATAAAATGTAAAATAAAAAACAAAAATAAAAAAACAACAAAAAAATAATAAAAATTAAAATGAAAAATGAAAAACATAAAAGGGGATCAAACCAGGGAGAAATTTTATTACCTGATCTGAAGATTATAATGGCATCTAAAAACAAGAGAAGACAATTCAGCTTCATGGGTCCATAGTCAATATGTATACATGTAATAAACCAAATATGATCAAACAAATGAGTACATACATAAATGATCTGTGTAATAAAGAATTAAGCTCCATGATAGACCCGTATTACAGGTCCACAAATGATCAGACCAGAGGGATCACTCTTGTGTCATTTATTTAGATACACCTGACCTCAATGATGGACCTCATACTTCCTATTTAAGCCCAACGATAGAGGGTCTGCAGAGTTTGAATCCAAAAGGACTCACATTGTTTCAGTTTTTTTATCCTGTTCCCACCCCTCCTGCTAAGCGGGATTTGCTCTATCACTTGATACTTGAGATGGGCTATAGAGTGGCCCAATGAGATAAAATGAGAGGGAATGGGTAGTAATGTATGACCACATCATATTGTGGACTTGTGTTGCGAGATACGGTCTCGGATATGCTGGGTAGTTTCCCCAACATATCCGAGTCTGCACGGGCGCTTGATTAGGTAAACCACATATGTGGATTCGCACGTGTAGAATCCTCTGATAGGAAAACGTTTACCGGAACGTGGATGAGTAAAACTGTCCCACTTGGTGATACTGGAACACTGCAAACAACCTAGGCACAGAAATGTGCCGTTATGTGGAGTTGTGAGTGTGTGTTGTAAAGGTCCCGATATGGCAGAGCCTATGTCCGCCCTTACACGATGGTTTTTGATAATATCGGGTCGTTTGTGTCCAAAAATGGGTCTGTTTGTAAATTCAGGGATTTGTGGATAAGAATTCCTAAGAATGGGCCAATGTTTTAATATACTCTGATTTATTGCTCTGCCAAAGGGGTGAAATGTGCTCACAAAAATTAACCTTTGTTCCTTACTATTAAGGGTTGGTACGGATGGTGTTCTGGGGTCTTTTAGGATCCTATATGGGTATCCCCTCTGTCGGAACTTATGATCCATGTCATCATGTCTAATAACCCGAGTGTCCTCATTAGTAACAATGCGATGGACCCTATAGTGTTGAGATTTGGGAAGTGCCCTCTTAATATGATGAAGGTGACAACTCGTGGAGTAGAGGAGGCTAATCTTATCTGTGGGTTTTGTATATAACTCGGTTTCCAATCTCCTGTCCGTAGTCATTGTGACTGTGGTGTCCAAAAAGTGAATAGAATTGGTATCTTGATGAATGGAAAAAGATGTGTCCGTTGTTGTCGTATTTATGTCCGTATAGAACTGAAAAAGGGTGTTATCACTCCCCATCCAAATGAAAAAAATGTCATCAATAAACCTCTTCCAATGTATAACATGAGTGGAAAAGAAAGGATGGTTATAATATAAAAGATGTTTTGAAGTAGTCCATGGATATGTTGGCATATGGGGGTGCCATATTAGACCCCATAGCCGTGCCTTTACTTTGCAAATAAAATTGGTCTTCAAAGAGAAAAAAATTCTCCCTTAATATTAATTTAAGAAGGTCCTCACAAAATTGGATTTGTTCCATACTATAAGACGTATGGTTGGTAAGAAATATCTTAACGGCTTCAATGCCTGCTTAATGACTTATGCTCGTATACAAGCTCTCTCTCTCTCTCTATATATACACATATACAAGACCCTCAATCATTACTCCAACACCACACGCTGCGTACTGACAATATTATGTAATGAAGTAGGCGTCATAATAAATGGACTAAGAGCTAAAGCTTTAGAGCCCCGTCATTCCTAAGTAACCCTTTCCTTGTCTAGCTCCAGCCAACTGCGTCATTGAACGGGGCTTTGTGGGAGAAAGGGCAAGTGACGTTCCCCTCCGAACACACAGGCGCCGGGCCCTGAATTATTTATAAGGAGATTTGACATTCCCCAGAGAATAATGGACAAGGCTCTGCGTATGAATAATACACAAGAACTGCAGTGTCGTCCCTGTATCATCAGGAATGTGTTACATGCTTATTAGCGGCCGCCCAGCGCACACCACTCACACAGGCGGCTCGCAGGGATGACATGTCTCGTTTCGGCAGCTGGTGCCTGTGGAATTTCTGGGGCTCACACACCCTGCATGTAAATATTGCATTTGGGTTGGGGTAATTGCCGGGATTTCACCAGCGGAGAGTGAGAAGCGTTTTTTTCACCCCCAATCAGCGCCATATGTGGGTCAATTTACCCACAATCCAAAAGGCATCCTAATATTTTCTGCTCATTAAAGACAATGTGTAATCAGAAAATAACCTATATGTAAAACACATTTATTGGCTGCCGCGCTGTCGACAGGACATCAGCTCTACAACTAATGTCAGACACTGGACACAGCGGTGAAGACTCCAGCTCTAGATCAGGGCAGGGTGAGCAAACAGCGTTTTTTGGGGAGTGGGAGGTTTATAGCAACCTGCCTCTGGGGAACGATATTTTCTGAAAAAGGACAACCCCTTTAAGACAACTAGAGGCCTTATGCTGCACTCCGACTTCCCATTCTGTACAGATGACTTTTCAGCAATCTCATTATCATCACAGACCGGGTTACAGTGACAGATAATACATCACTATGCAGCATAGATAACAGATCTACAGCATGTCTATTCTTTCAGTGTTTTTGCAGCATGTTTCACCCTTTCCAATGAATGACAAATAACGCACAAAAAATGGGCGTATTTAAGTAGTGAGACACATTTTTGATGCAGAAGTGTCTGCAGCAAATATTTAACGTGTGCACATCACATACACTTAAAGCTGAAGGGGGCTCTGACTCCTTCACCCCTATCATCTGGATGCATGATTTAGGTGGAGTTCCCCTTTAAATAGACTATATTGTAGGATAAGAGGCGTATTCATAATTTGTTCTTCTTGCACGCTCATTTAAAAAGGCTATCCCATGAAAAACTCTCCACAGGAAAGTTGCTAAATATATGATGGCTAGAGACCCCCATCACTGGGACACTAGGATAGGGGTCCTGATCGCTCGTTCCTCTCCACTAGGATCTTGAATGGTGGTGCCGTATTCAATACTTGGTATGGCGCTCAAGTACATACGGGAACACCGCTCTAATCCTGCTACTCTGTCTTTGGTTTTTAGGGACCCCCATAGTAGTGATCACTGGGGGCCCTGTAGACCCATAAATAATACTTTCCTTGGGATAACCTACAATTGTCAAATGGATTTCCTGAGACACCTGGGTGTGTGATTTGTGGCAGACCATGGCATTACCGAGAGGGTTGGGACTTAACCCCAGAAATGCTGGCCTTCATAGATAACCCCTTTAATATCTTTGTCTTGCTGAATCAGGGGGGGTTGCAATTACTACGTTGACCAGCAGGGGCACTATTCCATTATAATAATCTGCTCGTTAAGACAGCAGCGTTATGCAAACCCCAAATAAATGTTATTACTTGGAGATATGGAGAGAAGAAAGCGTTGCCTCGTTTTAGATGTTTTTCTATCATTTCTACAACCAGATCTTTCTTTTTCATGTGGCCTATAAGTCTGAAATGCAGTGAGCGTGTGGTGATGACAGAGGCAGCGCGGCACGACAGCGGCTGAATACATTACTGAGCTGAGCGGATCAGGCCTGCGTGGAAGGAGTTAATCCCATTCACATAATCAGCTCTGTCTGAAACGTCAAACTGCTACATTGTCCCATCCGCAGTAATGAGGATAAGCACAATGGCGCGGTCCGGACAGCAGATTGCTAACTTTCTGGTGGATCATTCCTCGCCAGCGCAGATACATGGCGACAGCCCGTCATCAGCAGGTGTACGCATCCGAGCAGGATGTCTGCACACACGTCCCCTGCGCCATTCAGGAGGAGAAAGCGGACATATGGCGTGTATCACACACGAAAGGCTTAGATGCAGCGGCTCAGCAGACTATCACACATGATGGGCTTAGATACAGCGGCTCAGCAGACTATCACACATGATGGGCTTAGATGCAGCGGCTCAGCAGACTATCACACATGATGAGCTTAGATACAGCGGCTCAGCAGACTATCACACATGATGAGCTTAGATACAGTGGCTCAGCAGACTATCACACATGATGAGCTTAGATACAGCGGCTCAGCAGACTATCACACATGATGGGCTTAGATACAGCGGCTCAGCAGACTGTCACACATGATGAGCTTAGATACAGCGGCTCAGCAGACTATCACACATGATGAGCTTACTGTAGATACAGCGGCTCAGCAGAGTATCACGATTGGCTTAGATACAATGGCTTAGCAAACTTGAAGCATTTATATACAAAGGCTCACATGAAGGTCTTAGTGACTGAGGCTCATCAGGCAGTATCGCATGATAGGATTAGATACACGGTCTCAAAATACAGTATCATACATGATATGCTTAGATACAGAGCTCTGCAATCAATAACAAAACACATGATATGTTTTGAAAAAGGGTTCAGCAGACCGTACCATGATGTGCTTAGATACAGAGACTCAACAGGAAGTATCACACATGATAGGGTGAATTGTATAAGCTTAATACATAGCATCACCCAAACGAGACTTAGATACGCAGCTCAGTAAATATACAGTAATAATAAGTAAACATACAAATTCTGGCACAGAAATGGGAATCAAAGTGAGTAAATAGTCAATTTTCACAGTTTTGAATAAGTAGCTGGTGTTTTTAAGAGGTTAAATGACTTTTAGCCACTGATCTCACAATTCAGACACACAGATAGTGATGCCCCTCATCAAACCCAGGTTCCTCCAGCCTGAACCAAATGTGTTCTGGGCTCATGAGAACTGGCATCAAAGTGGGCAAATAGCCAATTTTGCCAAAACCTTTAACCCTTAAAACAAATAAGGTACTTATTCAAATCAGTGCAAAGTTTCACTTTGCCAACTTTGACGCCAGCTCTTTTGATTAGTAGACACTCCAGCCAGCCTGAAAGAAAACTGATTTTGATGTGGATCTTCCTATTTTGTGCTGGTGTTAGAAGACCAGTGGCCCAAGGTCATTTAACACTTTAAAAAACATCTGTTACTTATTCAAATCTGTGAAAATTGTCTGTTTGCCCACTTTGATGCCAGTTCTCATGCCCAAGAACCCATTTGGGCCAGGCTGGAGGGACCTGGGTTTGATGCGGGGCATCACTATGTGTGTATTCTTAGTGTGAGATCAGTGGCCCAAAGTCATTTAACCCCTGAAAAACATCAGTTACTTATTCTAAGCTGGGAAAATTGCCTATTTGCGCACTTTGATGCCAGTTCTGATGCCCAGGACCCATTTGGGCCAGGCTGGAGTGACTTGAGTTTGATGCGGGGCATCACTATCTGTATATTCTTAGTGTGAAATCAGTGGCCCAAAGTCATTTAACCCCTGAAAAACATCAGTTACTTATTCTAAGCTGGGAAAATTGCCTATTTGCGCACTTTGATGCCAGTTCTGATGCCCAGGACCCATTTGGGCCAGGCTGGAGTGACTTGAGTTTGATGCGGGGCATCACTATCTGTATATTCTTAGTGTGAAATCAGTGGCCCAAAGTCATTTAACCCCTGAAAAACATCAGTTACTTATTCTAAGCTTGGAAAATTGCCTATTTGCGCACTTTGATGCCAGTTCTGATGCCCAGGACCCATTTGGGCCAGGCTGGAGTGACTTGAGTTTGATGTAGGGCATCAATGTCTGTGTATTGGTGTGAAATTAGTGGCTCAAAGTCATTTAACCTTTTCAATAATGCCCTTCGGTGACCACTTTGATGCCCATTTTTGTGCCAGTTTTATCATTTTTGCAGCTGTTTTAAGTGTATTCACACCGGGGCACCTATCTGCATTATATTTTATTATTGCGATTTTTAACTTTTGTTCCTAAACCTGTAAAAAAAAACAGAAAAAAATGCTGAATAAGAAAGTTCAGTATCATCCATTTCTTGTGGTCTCATCAGCTCTTTACTTTGTGTCCCAGGAGAATTTTCCGTTGGCCATTTTGGGTCTCCTCTTTCCTTCACTTTCTTCTCATCCCACAGAAAGATGAAAATAAACAGCTGTGTCATCATATCAGAAAGGTCCATGGGACGACCAAAGGCCGCTAAATATAAAGCGGAACTTTCCTGCCGGCTCCAGTGTAAATCTGTGACTTCTCCGGGCTCTGGATCTGACTCAGGGACTCGAGGTCTTTCCTGTAGTAAATTCATTTATTTTGGTTATTTTTTTTCCACTTCTAAAGTAATCTGAGTCCAATTTTAGTCTAGCGATAGCTCACAGGTCAGTCTATGGCCATTTAAAGGGGTTTTCTGGATTGAGGAGAAAAAGGATAAAGGTAGTAAATGGCATGAAATAAGAGTGCACCATTATTTACCTGCAATCCCCGTGTTACTCCAACGCCGCTACCTCAGTGCTCCACGCTCGCCCTGCAGCAGTCAATGGACATCTACTCACGTGACAACAGGCCCCAGTGGTGATGCCGAGGCGCATGGCCTGTGTCCATTATAATGGAGGCTCTTAGTCTTAGGTACAGTATAATGACACTGAAATTTAGTATATGGAATAATGACACTGACACTTGAGTTCGTGATTATTCACACTGATACTTTGGAAACGGGACAATGACACTGATACTTGGGGTACAGGACTATGACACTGATACTTGGGGTACATGACAATGACACTGATACTTGGGGGTACAGGACAATGACACTGATACTTGGGGTACAGGACAATGACACTGATACTTGGGGTAAAGGACAATGACACTGACTCTTGGGGTACAGGATAATGACACTGATGCTTGGGGTACAGGACAATGACACACTGATACTTGGGGTACAGGACAGTGACACTGATACTTGGGGTACAGGACAATGAAGTAACAGTAAAATCTCAAGGTCGCAGATTAGACATGATATGAATAGATTGCACATTCATGTTGTAGTTACTACTGGTTGCAGGACGCTTTTCTCTGTTTTCACTCATGATGCAGGCATTTTGTGTTTGCTTTAGCAGTGCCCTGTTTTGTATCTACCCAGCTATTCCTGGGAAGAAACTGTACAGGACAACTGACAATGTAAAGTGCTGGGTATACTGATCACATCTGATAAGTAACTTGTTCATGTTTTCTTGGGGAGTTCAAAGATCTAAGGCACATATCCAGGGTTTTATAGTTTAGGAATAGTGGGAATAATATTGTAAATGCAGAATATTACTTATAATGTACCGATTCCAATAACAATAATAATACATAATAGCAGCATAGCCTAAAAAAAATATCAATCAGAAAATAACAATACATACACTGCAAATAAGTCAACAATCCCCTACCCCACTTCGGCCTGAAAGATGGTCCTGCATCTCATCATAATCCATGATCAACGTTTCACCCCACCAAAAAAAAACCACATATATATATATATATATATATATATATATATACACACACATGACATATATAGTATACTGTATATGCAAGATTATACAACATAAATCAGAACAATAAGGTGTCAGCAGCAGCCCCCAGGAAGGCAGATGACTAGACCAGGGCACACTAAAAGAAAAGCCCCTCCAGAGAGAATTGGCCCTCCGTGTGCCCATTCCCTCATACTCCAGAGAGCGTACCTTCGCCAGGTCACCAAATATTGTCCTAATCATATCGTCTACTGGGAGGATTTTTTCTTGCATTGATATTGAACACCTTGTGATCCACATGTGGTACCTTGACTCTAGGCTAACTGAAAATTAGGTAAGCGGTCCCTACTGCCCAGGTCTTTGAATGCTCCATAGGTCCATTCCACATAAAAGAGACCGGCCAGACAATGGAAGCGCCCACCCTGTTGTACACATCTGTGTTAAAGGTACTACAATGCTCCCGAGGACAGTTCACATCTTCAGAGCTCCTACACTTTGTAACACCAATGCCGATGTCCCTGCGTGTCACTCTCCCTCCTCCCGGCAGGGCTGCTGACATACTCACGTGGCAGCGTCCTCGTTCCCTGCTTTGGATTCCTACTTCTCCAGCCTGCGCACACCTTGCAGGTCTCCCAGCCCAGTGCTTGCACCCCAATTCTTAAAGGAACAGCATGTACACTTTGGAAATGCCCCCCGCCAGTAGCTGGGAAGCATCACATATGTAAGGTGAGCTTCCCAGTAGGGAGATGCCTGAGCAACCCCTGTAGTTTCCCTACTTAGCTTGTGCAACTAGTATGTTACCAGGTCCCTGTCCTTGAGTCCTGTATTGTCTGAACCTGAACCTGTCCTTGAAACCTGTGCTGTCTTTGCTAGAACCAGTTCCTCTTATCCGTGTTACCTGAACCGCCCCAGTGGTACCTAAACCTGAAACCACTCCCGCAGTACCTGAGCCTGAAACTGCTCCTGCAGTTCCTGAATATGAAGCCACTCTGGACGTACCTAAGACAGAAACCACTCCGGTGGTACCTGAGCCTGAAACCACTCCGGCGGTACACGAGCCTGAAACCGCTCTGGCAGTACTCAAGCCTGAAACAGCTCCATCGATATTTGAGCTTGAAGTCAATCCAATGGTACCTGGACCTTAAACCACTTTGGTGGTATCTGGGCCTACAGCCACTCTAGTGGTACCTGAACCAGTACCAGTGTCTGTCCCGCCTTGTGTTCCAGAATCCGCACTTTCTGAACCAGAACCAGTGTCTTAATCCTGTCCTGCCTGTGACTCTGAGTCCGTGATTGCGATACCTGGCTAACTGCAGTGCAAGCCTACCTCCACAATCAGAAGCTCTAGCAAAAACCAGGTAGTCACTTAGCCAAGCTCCTCCTGGGTAAGTCCTCGACCCCAGGGCGGACATATCATTGGTGCAACTTGTGCAGCTGCACAGGGGCCCAAGAGGTGAGGGTGCCCATTTATACCTCCAAAGCAGGTGCAATTTTGCATTTTTAGGAGATCTTGGGCTGCAAAGGGCCCATGTATTGTTCTTGCACAGGAGCCCTTTTCTGACTTTGTCCACCAGTGCTCGACCCACATGTGTGACAGTTTGCTGAGGCCAAGTAACCAACAGATCCCAATGCCATTTCGCACTCAGAGTTATATCATGAGATGTCCCACCAGCGAGATCAGCAGGAAATCATTCTGTCCTATCTGCGAACAGTGAATACCCGGCTGGAAGGCCTGACGTCGGCTGCTTCATCTACTCCAGCCCAAGTTGCAGCAATTAACTAACTATAGCTAACTCCACCATCAGGAACTCTAGCGAAAACCAGGTAGCCGCTTAGCCACGCCACAGTGGGTCCAGGATCCACACTTCAGATTGTCCCTTACACACAGCTTTCCATGGAAACAGCTCCAAGCAAATCGGAAAACTTCAAGATGATCCTAATAGGGTTCAGAAGTTGTAAGCTATCCCTCAGATGATGACTTGGGCAATCTTTGTGTGCCAGAGGTCTCTGAAATTGGGTCAGCAAAACCATATTGTCAAAAAACCTGATCTCTCACATTTCCAAACCCCTTCAACAAATTACCTTCCAAACTGAATAAGCGTAATCCAGAAGATGTCCATGCATTGTGCAAAGAGCCTTCAATAGCCCTCATGTTTCCCACTCATGGAAGAAGGGCCAAAACCATCACAAAAAAGCCCTCTCTTTCCAAGAGACTTGATATTTCTACAGACTTGAGATCCTGGAGGGATGTATTTGAGATAAAAGCCAGAATCTCTTCCTCCCAGCAAGAGAATCAAACACTTACTCCAGATTAATCTGGTACCCAGATACCTCCAAGCAGTGAACGACCTCCAACATCATTTGTATATGCCACCACCCTCAGAGTAGTTTATAAACCAGCAGACTCAAAGGACAACTCTGGCAAACACCATACCTAACTTCACAATAGTTGTCAATCGAACAGTTCACAAGCAGGAAACTGTTGTGAATGTGTTAGAAATGAATTCTGAGCAGAAGCTCCCTCTGGTGGTTACAAACAGTACTGAACTATTCAATGAAGATTGTGAAGATTGGCAATCAGGTGTTACAGACTGGTCTTATATAAGGGAGGTTCCCTCCCATCAGGGTTGCCGGTGATCAATTGTTCTTGTCTCAACTGTGGTTCCTGGTTCTCTTGGAAGCTTGCTGTGTCTTGCCTGCATCTTCTGCTAACAGTTAAGATATTTTCTGCTTTTATTTTTGTGCTTGCTTTTTGCATTTTGTCCTGCACTTCTGTGGAGGTCAGCCAGGTCCCCTCAGGGTGCTTGTGCTCCTCTCAGTTTATCTGAGCCACTGTTATTTGTTCATTTGCCTTTTCCAGTTTTTTCAGTGGCTGCTGCTTAGTTTTGTTACACCAGAGAACTAATTTAGGTGGTAGAGGTCGTGTGATCTCAGGTGTTTTTGCAATTAGTGAGTTGGTATTTTTTTAGGGTTTTTTGGATTGCAGTAAGTGTCCTTCCTATCCTTTTATTTCTAGGAAGATTGGGCCCCAACGTTTGCTCATACTATTTTCTGTCTGTGTCTGTATTTCCTCTTGTCTAACCGCCATTACATGTTTGGGGGCTTTCTATGTTCTTTGGAGATCTGCTCCGGGGCAGATAGTTTTCCTCTTTCTATCTTTAGGTGTAGTTAGCTTCTCAGGCTGTGACGAGGCATCTAGGACCAACGTAGGTACGCTCCACGGCTGCCTTTAGTTGTGTTGGTTAGTCAGGGTACTGCAATCCAGTAGATTCCAACCTCTCTGGTGTATTGCCTTTTTTGCCTGCTCTACTCAGCTACCAAATCATAACAGTATCACCGGACCCTGATGGGAGGGAACCTCCCTTATATAAGACCAGTCTGTAACACCTGATTGCCAATCTTCACAATCTTCATTGAATAGTTACTGCCCAAAATCCCACAGTGTCTGTCTGCTATCTCAGCCTTCTTTTCTGCTCGCTTTCTCAAACTGAACATGGACAAAACAGAATTCATCATCTTTCCCCCACCTCATTCTACCCCTCCACCAGGCCTATCCATCAATGTCAATGGCTGCTCGCTTTCCCCAGTCCCACATGCTCGGTGCCTTGGGGTGATCATCGACTCTGCCCTCTCTTTCAAACCACATATCCAAGCCCTCGCCACTTCCTGCCGCCTCAAACTCAAAAATATTTCCCGGATCCGCTCATTCCTCAACCATGAAACCACAAAAACACTAGTGCACGCCCTTATCATCTCCCGCCTCGACTACTGCAACCTCCTACTGTCTGGCCTCCCCTCTAGCACTCTGGCACCACTCCAATCCATCCTACACTCTGCTGCACGACTAATCCACCTGTCTTTCCTCTATTCCCCAGCCTCCCCACTATGCCAGGCCCTTCACTGGCTTCCTATTGCCCAGAGGCTCCAGTTCAAAACCTTAACTATGACATACAAAGCCATCCACAACCTTTCTCCTCCATACATCTGTGACATGGTCTCCCGCTACCTACCTACACGCAACCTTCGATCCTCTCAAGATCTCCTTCTCGACTCCCCCCTCATCTCTTCTTCCCACAACCGCATACAAGACTTCTCCCGGGCTTCCCCCATACTCTGGAACTCCCTGCCGCAAAACATCAGACTTTCACCAACAACGGAGACCTTCAAGAAAAACCTGAAGACCCACCTGTTCCGACAAGCCTACAACCTGCAATGATCCTCAGTGTACTGAACCATCGCACGACCAGCTCTACCCTCTCCTAGTGTATTCTCACCCATCCCTGTAGACTGTGAGCCCTCGCGGGCAGGGTCCTCTCTCCTTCTGTACTTATGCATCCCTTGTCTAGCACATGTTTATTGTATCTGTCTATATTTTTCCCTTTTCATATGTAAAGTGCCATGGAATAAATGGCGCTATATAAATGTATAATAATAATAATAGTTCAGTACTGTTTGTAACCACCAGAGGGAGCTTCTGCTCAGAATTTATTTCTAACACATTCACAACAGTACCCCCCCCTTGAGGAGGGGTCACCGAACCCTCATTTGGGCAACCAGGTCGGTCAGGATGAGCTCTGTGATACGCACGGATCAGTCTCCTAGCATGGATGTCCGAAGCAAACACCCAAGAATTGTCCTCCTGACCATAACCTCTTCACCCTTGGGTGCCGGTTTTTTCTTTGTGGCCAAAAAGGATGGTTCATTAAGGCCGTGTATTGATTATCGTCTCTTGAACAATATCACTGTGAAATATCAATATCCGTTACCCTTGATTTCTGACCTGTTTTCCAGGGTGAAAAGTGCTAATTGGATTACCAAGCTTGACCTCAGGGGGGCGTATAACCTTATTCGCATTAAGCACGGGGATAAATGGAAGACGGCATTTAATACCCCAGAGGGGCATTTTGAGTACCTAGTGATGCCCTTTGGGCTCACTAATGCTCCTTCCGTCTTCCAGTCCTTCATGAATGACATTTTCAGGGATTTTGTGGATAAATTTCTGATTGTTTATTTGGATGATATCTTGATTTTTTCCAATGACTGGGACTCTCATGTGAAACATGTTCGGACTGTGTTCCAGATTTTGAGAGAGAATGCTCTGTATGTGAAGGGATCAAAGTGTCTTTTTGGCGTACAGAGGATCTAATTTCTGGGATTCATTTTGTCCCCATCTGTTATTGAAATGGACCCGGTCAAGGTTCAGGCCATCTGTGATTGGGTCCAACCTACTTCATTAAAGGCTCTTCAGAGATTCTTGGGTTTTGCCAATTTTTATCGTAAATTTATTGGTAATTTCTCTGTTATTGTTAAACCATTGACTGATTTGACCAAGAAGGGTTCTGATGTGGTGAATTGGCCTCCTGAGGCAGTCTCTGCGTTTCAGGAACTTAAGCAGAGATTCACTTCTGCTCCTGTTCTACGGCAGCCTGATGTTTCTCTGCCATTTCAGGTGGAGGTTGATGCCTCTGAAATTGGGGCAGGTGCCGTTTTGTCCCAAAGAGATCCAGAGACCTCTAAAAGTAACCCTTGTGCCTTTTTCTCTCGAAAATTTTCTCCAACTGAACGTAATTATGACGTGGGTAATCGGGAGTTATTGGCCATGAAGTGGGCTTTTGAAGAGTGGAGACATTGGCTGGAGGGAGCCAAACATCAGGTGGTGGTCCTTACGGACCATAAGAATCTGGTTTATCTGGAATCAGCCAAGCGACTTAATCCTAGACAGGCCAGGTGGGCCTTGTTTTTCACACGTTTTAATTTTGTGGTTTCCTTTCTTCCTGGCACTAAGAATGTTAAAGCGGATGCCCTCTCGAGGAGTTTCCTTGCGGACTCTCCTGAGTTATCTGATCCTGCTGTTATTTTGAAAGAGGGTGTAGTTCTTTCCGCCATCTCGCCCAATTTGAGACTGGCTCTGGAAGGGTATCAGGAGGATAAACCCGAGCGCTGCCCTATTGGGAAATTGTTTGTCCCAGACCGGTGGAAAAAGAGTGTGATGTCTGAGATTCATTGTTCCGCGTTGGCCGGTCATCCCGGAATTTTTGGTACCAGAGACTTGGTCAGTCGGTCCTTTTGGTGGCCTACTTTGTCTCGTGACGTCAGGGAATTTGTGCAGTCCTGCGGGACTTGCTCTCGCTCCAAGCCTTGCTCTCGCTCTAGTGGTTTGTTGATGCCATTGCCTGTGCCCAAGAGACCATGGACCCATATCTCTATGGATTTCATTTCCGACTTCCCTGTTTCTCAGAGAATGACCGTTATCTGGGTGATTTGTGATAGGTTTTCCAAAATGATACATCTTGTGCCATTACCTAAGTTGCCTTCCTCCTCCGAATTGGTGCCTTTGTTCCTTCAGCACGTGGTTCGGTTACACGGCATTCCTGAGAACATTGTGTCTGACAGAGGAGTCCAGTTTGTTTCCAGATTTTGGAGGACTTTTTGTTCTAAACTTGGTGTTCAATTGTCTTTCTCCTCGGCTTTTCATCCTCAGACCAATGGACAAACTGAGAGAACAAACCAGACATTGGAGACTTATCTGAGATGCTTTGTGTTTGCTGATCAGGATGACTGGGTCTCTTTTTTGCCTTTGGCTGAGTTTGCTCTTAATAATAGGGCTAGCTCTGCCACTTTGATGTCTCCATTTTTCTGCAATTTTGGGTTTCACCCTCGATTTTCTTCGGGACAGACGGAGGCTTCTGTCTGTCCAGGTGTTGACTCTGTTGTGGAGCGTATGCAGCAGATTTGGGACCAGGTAGTGGAGAGGTTGTCCCTCTCTCAGGAGAGGGCCCAGCGGTTTGCCAACCGGCATAGGACTGATGGTCCTCGGTTTGAAGTGGGGGACTTGGTCTGGTTGTCCTCAAGAAATATCCCTATGAGAGTTGCATCTCCTAAGTTTAAGCCTAGGTTCATTGGACCTTATAAGATCATGGAGATTCTTAATCCTGTTTCCTTTCGTTTACTTCTTCCAGGGACATTTAAGATCCATAACGTGTTCCACAAGTCCTTATTGAAGAGGTTTGTCGAGCCAGTGGTTCCTATGGCTGTGCCTCCTGACCCTGTTTTGGTTGAGGGCAATCTGGAGTATGTGGTTGAGAAAATATTGGATTCTCGTTTTTCTAGACGGAAACTCCAGTATTTGGTTAAGTGGAGAGGTTATGGTCAAGAGGACAATTCTTGGGTGTTTGCTTCGGACATCCATGCTAGGAGACTGATCCGTGCGTATCACAGAGCTCATCCTGACCTACCTGGTTGCCCAAATGAGGGTTCGGAGACCCCTCCTCAAGGGGGGGGTACTGTTGTGAATGTGTTAGAAATGAATTCTGAGCAGAAGCTCCCTCTGGTGGTTACAAACAGTACTGAACTATTCAATGAAGATTGTGAAGATTGGCAATCAGGTGTTACAGACTGGTCTTATATAAGGGAGGTTCCCTCCCATCAGGGTTGCCGGTGATCAATTGTTCTTGTCTCAACTTTGGTTCCTGGTTCTCTTGGAAGCTTGCTGTGTCTTGCCTGCATCTTCTGCTAACAGATAAGATATTTTCTGCTTTTATTTTTGTGCTTGCTTTTTGCATTTTGTCCTGCACTTCTGTGGAGGTCAGCCAGGTCCCCTCCGGGTGCTTGTGCTCCTCTCAGTTTATCTGAGCCACTGTTATTTGTTCATTTGCCTTTTCCAGTTTTTTCAGTGGCTGCTGCTTAGTTTTGTTACACCAGAGAACTAATTTAGGTGATAGAGGTCGTGTGATCTCAGGTGTTTTTGCAATTAGTGAGTTGGTATTTTTTTAGGGTTTTTTGGATTGCAGTAAGTGTCCTTCCTATCCTTTTATTTCTAGGAAGATTGGGCCCCAACGTTTGCTCATACTATTTTCTGTCTGTGTCTGTATTTCTTCTTGTCTAACCGCCATTACATGTTTGGGGGCTTTCTATGTTCTTTGTGGATCTGCTCCGGGGCAGATAGCTTTCCTCTTTCTATCTTTAGGTGTAGTTAGCTTCTCAGGCTGTGACGAGGCGTCTAGGACCAACGTAGGTACGCTCCACGGCTGCCTTTAGTTGTGGTGGTTAGTCAGGGTACTGCAATCCAGTAGATTCCAACCTCTCTGGTGTATTGCCTTTTTTGCCTGCTCTCCTCAGCTACCAAATCATAACAGGAAACTCTCTGCCTCTTTCTGCAAGAAAATGGAAACTTCTGCTCTAGACAGATTCTCAGGGAGATCTATGTCCTGCCCATAGATCTTAACAGCTCATTTATATATTAAGAAAATTGTGGATTTCTCTGGAATAAGACATCAGATCACAGATATCAAGGTATCATTTTATTCAGCTTCCTGTGACTTACATGACCATATAGACAGCTTAAGAGGGGTGATCCTACTGACAGATTCCCTTTAACAACTTGAATGCCACTGGCAATCTCTGACAACAGCATGTAAGTAAAGCGATCCTGGTGACATGCCAGCTCAGGCCCCCATCACTTAGAGACCTACTGAGGACCCCCCATCACTGCTATCTTTGTATACCTGTACAGCTGGGATTCATAAGAGACAGTTATTTTTTAGTAGTATTGCGGTATACAGAACAAGTGATCAAACGATAATTGGCTCAAGACCCCTAAGAAGTCCAAAGTAAAAATTAAGAGAAGAAAAAATAAAGAAAACGTTTTTTTCAAACAAATCTAGTAATTTTAATCAGTTGAATTCCCCTTTTACTAGTTGAGAAATTAAGAAATAATAAAAAAAAACATTAAGTATATGATATAGTTATAAGTCAAAGCTATGAGAATATAAAATTAATTCATAGTAAATGCTTAAAAAGAAAAGGGATTAAATTGTCATTTTTTGACCCTGCCTAAAATAATGCGATAAAAAAAGCAATCAAAACATTTTATTTGGGTAAAACTGGAATCAATACAAATGTCAGTTTGCCATGTAAAAAACTAAAAAAAAGTTCTGGGTGTCAGTTTGGTATTGGTGTAATCATACTGATCTGTAGGATCATGTTACCAGGTAATTTTTAGTGCATAAAGAACACCGTAAAAGGAAACAAAAAAAATAATGACGGAATTGTCGTTTTTTCTGTTTACTGTTTGACCTCACTTGGAATTTTTTTACTGTCCTTCAGTGCATTATATGGTGAATTGATTGGTGGCATTCACAATTACAAGTCCTCGTACGACTATGTGCATGGAAAAAAAGGAAAATGATGGCTCTTGGAGAAAAGTGAAAAAAAACAGAAGTGCAAAAACGAAACGTGGCTGCGTCGTTAAGGGGTTAGTAGCATTAGAATCGTGTCCCCATTTATTAATCAGCAGCTACAGAGGATATGTAGGAGATGCAGGGGGACATCTCGCTGCCCTGAGCGCTTCGTCCGTGTGACGTACGAGACTGGATTTGGAATACAGTTATAATTGGATCTGAGAGTTTGAGACGAGTTCCCATACTGACTGATGGGTTCTCCCGGAGGATCCAGTGAGGAGTCAGCCCCTTAGATGGGGGATGGAGGTAGAGAACCAAATTCAGGCACTTCTATAATATGGGGTTCCCCTGAGACCCCATAATGATAGGTCTTACATATCAGAGCTGGGAGTTCACATAAGACCCTTGTTTTTGTGCCGTGTCTTGGGTTAATTGCACACACAAAAAACTGCACCATATAAAGGGTTGGTGTATTTAGTCTTATACTCCAGTCACCTCCAGAGCTGCATTTACAATTCTGTTAGCCTTTAGGTCCTCCCAGCAACTGCTGCCCCCTACTGGCCACGTGTCTGTGAAGAGACCTGGATACCATAGTCACCTCCAGAGCTGCATTAGGAATTAGTCAGTTCACAGATTAATGGGTGAAGGAATGTATTGGGTGTTGTTCTGCTGGCACCTTAGTCAGCACATTAATTCATTCAGCGACAGGATACAATGTTATCTATCATTCGGCAGAAATAGAATATAATGTGTTCCTGAGAGCGATCATTTCGAAAATAGACTGATGCCACCAATGTTGCAAGTTTCTATCAGATAATGGAGTAAGGGTGAGTTTCCACGGTCAGGAAACGCTGCGTGTTTGGCGCTGTGCGCTGGCGCAGCGCCAAACACGCAGCGTCCAGATGTTACAGCATAGTGGAGGGGATTTCAAGAAATCCCGTCTCCACTATGCGTAACAATACGCAGGTGGCAAACCTGCGTAAACGGACATGCGGCGCGTCTTTTTAGACCGCAGCATGTCCTCGCGTATTGCGGCGATGGTGCGTCGCCGCAACAGAATATTACACAGGGCTATGTAGCCCTGCGTTCTTTCCGGAGGTGTTCCGGAGGTGTCCTGAACACCTCCGGAAAGATCGCGCGTCAGAAAGGGGGCGGGCTTAGACGGAGCGGAATTTCCGCTCCGTCCAAAGCGCTATGGTTCCGGACCGTGGAACCATAGCCTTAGGCTGTGGTGAGGGCGACGCGGGATTCCTGTTATCCACTCAGCACAATGCTCCGCCATCATAAATTTATAGAGGAGACGGATGTTCTGGTCCTAATCCGATCACCGAGTGCGGCACAAGATCATTCATTGCCCTCCGGGGCAGCCGTATCTGGCCCAGGAGGCCCCTGCAGCAATAAACACCGGGGTGCACCAGCCACTATGTGAGAACCATGGCTGTCACTGTATTTTGGCACCTTAGTTGTCATTATTATGGGGGCACTGTGGCTGTCACTATTATGTGACACTGTGGCTGTCATTATTAAGGAGCACTGTGGCTGTCACTATTATGTGACACTGTGGCTGTCATTATTAAGGAGCACTGTGGCTGTCACTATTATGTGACACTGTGGCTGTCATTATTAAGGGGCACTGTGGCTGTCACTATTATGTGACACTGTGGCTGTCACTATTATGGGGCACAGTAGCTGTCTCTGTTATGGGAGCACTGTGGCTGTCACTGTTATGGGCACAGTAGCTGTCACTGTTATGGGAGCACTGTGGCTGTCACTGTTATGGGGCACAGTAGCTGTCACTGTTATGAGGCACAGTAGCTGTCTCTGTTATGGGAGCACTGTGGCTGTCACTGTTATGGGGCACAGTAGCTGTCTCTGTTATGGGAGCACTGTGGCTGTCACTGTTATGGGGCACAGTAGCTGTCTCTGTTATGGGAGCACTGTGGCTGTCACTGTTATGGGGCACAGTAGCTGTCACTGTTATGAGGCACAGTAGCTGTCTCTGTTATGGGAGCACTGTGGCTATCACTGTTATGGGGCACAGTAGCTGTCTGTTATGGGAGCAATGTGGCTGTCACTGTTATGGGGCACAGTAGCTGTCTCTGTTATGGGAGCACTGTGGCTGTCACTGTTATGGGGCACAGTAGCTGTCACTGTTATGAGGCACAGTAGCTGTCTCTGTTATGGGAGCACTGTGGCTGTCACTGTTATGGGGCACAGTAGCTGTCTCTGTTATGGGAGCACTGTGGCTGTCACTGTTATGGGGCACAGTAGCTGTCTGTTATGGGAGCACTGTGGCTGTCACTGTTATGGGGCACAGTAGCTGTCTGTTATGGGAGCACTGTGGCTGTCACTGTTATGGGCACAGTAGCTGTCTGTTATGGGAGCACTGTGGCTGTCACTGTTATGGGGCACAGTAGCTGTCTGTTATGGGAGCACTGTGGCTGTCACTGTTATGGGGCACAGTAGCTGTCTGTTATGGGAGCACTGTGGCTGTCACTGTTATGGGGCACAGTAGCTGTCACTGTTATGGGAGCACTGTGGCTGTCACTGTTATGGGAGCACTGTGGCTGTCACTGTTATGGGGCACAGTAGCTGTCACTGTTATGGGGGCACTGTGGCTGTCACTGTAATGGGGCACAGTAGCTGTCTGTTATGGGAGCACTGTGGCTGTCACTGTTATGGGGGCACAGTAGCTGTCTCTGTTATGGGAGCACTGTGGCTGTCACTGTTATGGGGCACAGTAGCTGTCACTGTTATGGGGGCACTGTGGCTGTCACTGTTATGGGGCACAGTAGCTGTCACTGTTATGGGGCACAGTAGCTGTCACTGTTATGGGGGCACAGTAGCTGTCTCTGTTATGGTGGCACAGTAGCTGTCACTGTTATGGGAGCACTGTGGCTGTCACTGTTATGGGGCACAGTAGCTGTCTCTGTTATGGGGGCACAGTAGCTGTCACTGTTATGGGAGCACTGTGGCTGTCACTGTTATGGGGGCACAGTAGCTGTCTCTGTTATGGGGCACAGTAGCTGTCACTGTTATGGGGCACAGTAGCTGTCACTGTTATGGGAGCACTGTGGCTGTCACTGTTATGGGGGCACAGTAGCTGTCACTGTTATGGGGCACAGTAGCTGTCACTGTTATGGGAGCACTGTGGCTGTCACTGTTATGGGGGCACAGTAGCTGTCTCTGTTATGGGGCACAGTAGCTGTCACTGTTATGGGGCACAGTAGCTGTCACTGTTATGGGGGCACTGTAGCTGTCACTGTTATGGGGGCACAGTAGCTGTCTCTGTTATGGGGCACAGTAGCTGTCACTGTTATGGGGCACAGTAGCTGTCACTGTTATGGGGCACAGTAGCTGTCTCTGTTATGGGGCACAGTAGCTGTCACTGTTATGGGGCACAGTAGCTGTCACTGTTATGGGAGCACTGTAGCTGTCACTGTTATGGGGCACAGTAGCTGTCTCTGTTATGGGGCACAGTAGCTGTCACTGTTATGGGGCACAGTAGCTGTCACTGTTATGGGGGCACAGTGGCTGTCATAGATCCATATGGTACTTGCAGAATAAACTTAACTTGCATAGAAGACATAACGGATGTCTGATTAAATATGAAAATCACTACAGCACTTTGTAACATATTTTACAACTGCAGATATTTTTTTAACAAGAATAGGAGAATAATAGTGGCGGATAGCACTCATGGATGTTCTTAACCCATGAGTGGCCTGTGTCGTCCTTCCTGGACCATACAACAGTTTCATTAATTCTTTCTTCCGAACAGGTTAATGTAATCCAAGGTATTCATGTGCGGCGAGGAGCGAGCTGTCACCTTTCATTATAATGAGGTTGGGCTCGGCGGCCAATCAGATGGAGGATTAGGATGAGGAATGGGTATGTAATCTACTAGAATTGCTCGACTACCATATGTCGCCCTCACTGTACATCGTGGCTACGGCTGCTTCCACCACCTCTTCTAATGTCGTCCTCCTCCAAGCTGCTTCTGCGCGAGTCTCCGAGAAAAACCTAAGTGAGAATATAGTTTAAAAAAAAAAAGAACGCGTTTCAGTCCTTGGACCGGATTGTGAAGTTGAAAAATGATAGAAAATGAAATAAACAGTGGGATGGATTTTCATACAAAGATGGTTTTCTTCTTCCTCCAAACCTGCCCTGGCATCCAGTCGCTGCGCCGTAGCACACATGTAATAAAATAACTACAAGTAATGATAATATGTATATTCTTCGTGGTTATGAGGTCGAAAATAACTTTCACATGAGGGGAGGCGGGAGGGCAGCGATGGCCGGGAAAATCCTACTATGATGTTACCAGCAGCAAACAGGACATCTGTTCGGAACCCGCAGCGCTGTGGTTATGTTCTCAAGGCTGAAATAAATGTGTACGCTCTCCCCAGGGCGCACAACAGGCACATTTTCATATATGAAAACTTCCATTTGTGATCAGTCCCCCGGGAGAAGACGTTCATGATGTTTTCGCATCTTAGTCTGCACCCAGATTACCCAGCACATGTCAGTGTCTCGCACTCTTCGGAAGTCGGTCACCCCAGCTTCCTGTTTTATTACTTTTGTATTTGTGCTCTATTCTAACTGCCTTTATATGTAAAGGTTATTTCTTCCAGATTAAAAATTGGAGTTTGGACATTTAAATATTCTCTTTTCTATTAGTTCCCATAATGATCCTTGCCAAAACTTATTAATCATTAACCCTTAATGAACCAAAGTCCTACACTTTTTAGTTCCATCTTCAAGACTTCTCTCGTGCTGCACCTCCTACATCTCTACATCCAGACTGTATGCTGTCATCCTTGGGATGGGCTAGTGAGTCGCACATAGCCAGGGCTGTGGGGTACTCGGCACCGAGCCCGTTCACTTCACTGGGGGATGTCACGGGTAGCACGACTCGGTCCGTTGCCCTGGGCGCTCACTAAAAGGGGGATATTTACAGGGGATTATAGGTTTGTAGAAAGGTTCGTGACGCCACCTGTGGTTCCTGGTCAGGGTGACCAGCGCTGCAGGGTAGATCCTCTGAGGGTTTGGGGCAGCAAGGTGTTAAGTCTCCCACAGGCGAGACTGATCCCTCAGGGTATATGGCGGTGTAATATAGGGGTGCAGGAGCAATAAGGCAGACACACACAAGAAAGTCTCTTTCTGTACCTTTACTGATGGTGAAGTTGTAGGCACGACCCGGGAAGCTGTCAGGGTGGAGGATGCACGTCCAGTAATCCCACTGAGTAGGTGTAGGGCCTCCTGACTCCTTTAAGTGTGTGAGTTTCTGACTTGCATAAAACAAAGCCTAACTCCGTCTTCTCAGCAACGCCCGGCTGACCTTGTGGTGAGGCCTTCTTGTGGACAGAACTAAGTCTCTATATGGCTGATCAGGCCAGACTCCTGTTCTTCCTGACCCCGGTTACGTATCAGCACTGTTGGGCCCCTGCGACCTGTAGTCCAGCAGGGTCTCCGGTGTCTCCTACCAGTCGTGCAGATGCTGGCAAGCGCGGACCCAGTGTCCGGTGGTGCAGAGTGGAGGTAAGCTATCAATGCTGGTTAACCTCTGTCACTCTCTCTCTTCTTTCTTCCACCTGCCTTTTGTCCTACTCTCACCACTATCATAAGCACAAGCTAGCAGCAGATGTCAGCTTTCTTTATCTTCACCGCTCTCCAAGCGTCGGCACGCTTACTCACTGAAACGCTCACTGAAGGTCTCTCAGTAAACTCAATTTTGACCAGGCTAAGTGGTAATCTTTCCTACTACTACTGGACTCCACTCCTAAACTGAGTGTTTGCTGAAGTCTTCAGGCTTTCTCTTTCTAGCTAGTCTTTCCCTCTCAGCTCGTCTGAGGTCACTGCCGTTCTGACTAGAATCTCTCACAGTCTGCTCTAATCTCCTCTGCTGAGGTAAAACTGACACTCTGAGGTAAAACCAACGACTAGCTAACTCTCAGCTAGACTGCCTTCATCTCCCTGCTGTCGTCTCCAAGGCTCCCTCTGGTGGCACCAGGAAAATGTGGAGTGTTGTGTGCTTATGGGTTGTTGTGGGTTTACCTTTCGTGCATCTTCCAGGGTAACATGTGGCTCCAGTCACAGCTGGGCTACACACTAGGTTCACTTATTATTACAACATCTCAATCACATTCTAGAAGACTTTTGTTCTGCACATCTTCCCTCATCCGTGTCACAGCCATCCTGTACTCTCCAATCTGCCAAAAAAAAAGAACAAGAAACTATCACTTGCCTTTCTTACTCCTTATCACATATTCTCACAGATATCAAGACTTCACCTGTGTATCACCTTTGTGTAATCCCTTCCTATTCCCAAATATATAAACCTGTGATTCTTTCATTGTTTCCAAAAACTTCTCTCGTGCTGCACCCTCCAACATCTTTTTCTCTGATCTTTGTATAGCAATCTTGTTCTACCTTCCAATTTATAAATACCCTGCAAACATTGACCGCTTTTATCCCATCTTCTCTTACGTTGCACTTATAACATCTGTTCTTTAATGGTCACACCTGGGAGTACCTTCTTTTGACATCCCTATCTCCTTAAAGTGCACCTGTCGTTTCAGGAATCTTTTCAGGATAAGATGTCATTTGTGCTCCTTTCGGAAACACAATTTCTGCCTGCTGTTTGATTTGTACGGTGGCTCAGTGGTTAGCACTGGTACTTTGCCCTCCTGGGATCCTAGGTTCAAATAACACCAAAGGAGTTTGTATGTTCTTCCTGTGTTTACGTGGACTCCTCCCACACTCCAAAGACATACTCGGAGGAAATTTAGATAGTGAGCCCCAATGGGGACAGCGATGACAATGTCTGTAAAGAACTATGGCATATGATATAAATAAGCATAATAAATATCTTGCATTTTTCCTGTGCAAGATATATCTCTAATTTTCGGTTCCCACTGAGCAGGTGGAAGAAAAGGAGCAGCTCAGACATCTCCCATACACAGCACACAGAGACGTGACAAATTCCTGCTCTTCATTTTCTGTAGAACACACAGAAGAAGCCTCTTGGCAGACATTATATAACAGTACTGACCTGTGTGGCTGTGAATCCAGCTGCTTGAAGCTGCAGCAGGATCTCCTGGCTTCTCACTTCTCTTGTGCCCTCTTCATAGCTATTATAAGAGGTGTAGCCTGACACCTCACTGTGCTGGCAGTCCTCTTGCTTGGAATAAGATAGATTTGAAAAGTTTTTTGAGAGTGGATGGTGAGTTCAGCAGATGGGGGAAGAAGTGGCTCATAAGTGGAGAAAGAAACAAAATTATCTCATAATGTATATAGCAAAGTATTTTACACTTGCTTGTACTATTGATTTATGCAAAGTATGTTTAAATGACAGTGACCATGTAAGTTATAGAGCATTTACACTAAATAATTGCGGCCGTTAAACATTTAATATCCTGTTTAGACAAGCTTACCCACCATGAATATAGAATGATTGACAACACAATCGTTCTGTACACATTCATGGTATAAAAGTGTTCTCGGCAGCACATCTCTAGTTTACACAGGAAGATGTGCTACCGAGAATGACGATTTTTGAGTGTGCTTATAAATTATTACCCCACGACGTTCGTCCGGTGATTGGCAGCCTTTAAAAAAAAATGTCCGACTATAAGATAAAGAGCACTCCTAGGATCACTCCTTCCCAATAATCGGCCAGTGTAAATGTACTCTTAGGAAATCGATGGATCCACAGACACAAATTATGGGAAAGCGATTGACACACCAAATCACCCACCCCTATCGCTACCTCTTGATGATTTTCCCAAGACTTCTCCCGTGCTGCACCTTCTCTATGGAGCACTGCTCCAGTCTGTTAATGATTGTATCGCCTATCTTCCTAATCTCTCACGCATATCTCCAAGACTTCTCCCGTGCTGCACCTTGAAAAATCTTTCATTTTGTCTCTTTGTCTTTATCACTTTTCAAGTTGTACTAAGAACCCAACCACCCTGCTCCTCCCAAACAAAACACAAGTGTCCAAACCCAATAACTGGTTTCTCATCAATTAGAGTTGGAAGTCACTGGCTGGTAAAGAGAAGGGCAAAGCAATTTTGTGTCACGTTAGAAAAAACGTATTTCTATTAGGAATTTTTGGAACCTCGAGGAAAGCGGTGATGAATGAGGTCTCAGCTCCGTGAATGCAGCAAGTGCGGTTTAGGTTCAGGAGTAGGAAACAAAGGTAAAATAGATGTGAAACGATTATCTATTGTGGCTCGGTCTGACATAACAAGTTTCGACACGTCTCTGATCTGTGGGCGAAAGGAATGATCTGCCAGTTGTGTTCCTCACGATAAATGATTGCGGATGTTACAGTAAAAAGGCAAAAGTTTATTGAAGGGGGGGTGAAGAGGCAATACCTGAAATAACCCCTTCCTGGCCAGAAGACATTCAATTCTCATAGCTGTCTGTCTATCCAGATATGTAGCAAGGCATTTCTTCTTCTAGGGGAAATATCTAGCATGGTCTAGCTCTGATCAAAGTCTGATCGGGATAATTGGTCCGTTTTTCTCGTAAGGCCGGGTCACACTTGTGAGTGTGATGCGAGGATCTCGCGCATCAATACCCGGCACTGCCGCCGGCACTTGGACCGGAGTGTGTGGCTGTATAGAAATACATGTAGCCGCACACTCCGGTCCCGAGTGCCGGTTATTGATGAGAGTTTCTCGGATCACACTCGCAAGCGTGAGCCCGGCCTAAGTGGAAATATCGGAAGTATGACGTATAAGGTCCAACTCTCAGTCTGTGACCTCCAACAAGATCAGTATGCTTTTCTCCATGTTGGGAACCCTACATTTTTCTTACCCCTCTCAATCACTAACTCTGGCTTGTTTCCATTCACCTTCCTGCATCAGGACTGAAATACTCTGTGCTGCTGCGGACGACCTTCTCCACTGGTAGCAGATATCATCTTCATGATGGGCCATTTTAACTATCAGCCAAAAGATCTTTTTTTGCCCCTAGTCTCACAGTTTCCAAGTCTCCCTTTCCTGCACACGACCATCTCGCCTCCGCAGCGCTCACACTCGCATGGCCAAATGAGGATGTTTGGAGTAGAGCTGAGTGCTATACCCTGGCACCTGCCCAGCTCTCTACTGCCATGCTCTTCAAACTGTGAGGAGCTGAATGTTATGGCCTGGGCTGGCAGAGCAGCGCTCATTGTTGAGCTCACTGTTTCCACTGGCTTGGCGCTAAGGGGAGATTAACCCTGCAGTGTCCTGGGCCCGACCCAAAAACTATTCTCCAATCTCAGGATGTGCCTTTTAATATAATTACATTTTAGTGCTGAGGGTTTGTTACAGCTGTACGCGAACAATTATCTGTGAGCTAAGTAGACCTATGCCGCAAATATCTCTACTGTTTGCTGCAATGTATCAGTGTAGGTACAAAGTATTAGTCAGTTAAGCTCACAGACAATTGTCTAGGCTGGAAACAATTTGACAAACCCTCAGGGTGAGAATTATTAACAGGGTTGTCAAACAAAGAAGAAATCAGGTTAATATAGAAACAAATGGAAAGACCCCCAAACCAGCCCCTACAATTGTGCCTGTTCGGGAGTGTGAGACAGACTGGTTGCTATGGATTCGCTCCTTGACAACCTAATAGAAAAGATTTCTGCTGATAGCTTGTATCCATGGCAACCAAGCTGTCAGATCATTGTTGGGCCAGCACAAAAATGTCAGCTGGGAAAGGGACATGGGTTTTGCATCTGTCAAATTATAGAATTTTCCCCCCCTAAATGTGCCATATTTATAGGCTTAAGATAGTGCTGACCTATACAGGCTCGGACTGGCCATCAGTGAATCCTCCGGTGGGCTTCTATGGAGGAGTAAGCCACTTATCCCCCAACATGAGCAGCAGTTTGCCCAATATAGTTCATCCTCTATGTACAGTTAAAGCAGAATCTCATAATTCATCCAACAATCTACCAAGTATATATTATATATCAGCAATGGTAAATTTGTGAATGAGGGTAAAGTAATTTTTGCATGTACTGAACACTGGGCCCCCAGAATCAATGTTTCTGGTGGGACTTTGACACCCCAATCTGATGCTGGACCTTTGTATGGATACATCATCAATATATGAGATTGGCAGTAAAGGACCCCCACAATCAGCTGTTAGCAGCTAGAGTTAATTGATATCATATTCCCAAAAACAGACTAAATCTTCATCAGAACTCCATTATTGACATTTTTTTTAATGCTCGGTCATCCCAAAACTGAAATCCTGGATGAAGTTCAAGCTTGTCCTAAAGCCAATTCTCCAGATCTGCAGGTTTTAGTTTTGCGTTCCATACCACCTGCAGTTATGGACTATTGAGAAGGACTAAATACATAAAATTATAACAACATAGTAAATTGAATGCAAGGGCCGGCCATGGCTGCTGTCCACCAGGCCTGATTTCATCCGCAGCAGAACGTATAGGGATGGATGTTTGGAAGCGATCACAGAAGGCTCTGGGATAGGATCATGTAGGCAGGAGGTGATAACTAGTCAGGCATGAAACTCCAGTTCTTCAGCCAAGCTTCCATCACATGTTCTCTGACCATCCACAGTCAGCTATGAAGTTTAGGTTGGGCTTCCTAGCAACGGCCATAACCACAATGAGTATCTCGTTGCCCATAGCAAACAATCACTAATATAATGCTCCCTCAGTGCAGCCATGCAGACTTTGTGAGTGCAAATATTCACATTCAGAACTGCTCAGAGAAGTGAAATGAGCTCTATAAGCTGGGGTATGTCCACACTTTCCAAATACCTGGCATTTTATGACTCTCAGAATTTAATGACTAGAATGCTACCTCCCTATTTACCAAACTATAACTGCTATAATACTGCTACGAACAAGAGTAAAACTACGATAATTCTGATACTATGTACAAGAATATAACTGTTATGGGTCTGCAAATCAGGAATAGAGCGGGGGGGAATCTGACCCTGCACTAGGACTAGACTCGATCCCTACAATGGAGCGGGCAACCTATGCCTTGCGAATAGACCCACCTATGTACAAATATATAACTACTACAATGCTGCCCCTACGTACAAGAATATAACTACTATAATACTGCCCCTATGAGCAAGAATATAACTACTATAATACTGCCTCTATGTACAAGAATATAACTACTATAATAATGGTCCTATGTACAAGAATATAACTAATACAGTATAATACTGTCCCTTATGGGCAAAAATATAGCTGTTATAAGACAACTCCCTAAGTACAAGAATACAGCTACTATAATACTGCCCTCTCTGCACCCTAAACATATGAATAAAAATACTTCCCCCAATAGACAAGAATATACCTACTATAATGCTGCCTCCTATGTAAAAGAATATAACTACTATAATTCTGCCCCTATGTACAAGAATATAACTACTATAGTACTGCCCCAATGTACAAGAATATATCTACTATAATACTGCCTCTTATGTACAAGAATATAACTACTATAATATTGCCCCTATGTACAAGAATATAACTACCATAATACTGCCGCTATGTACAAGAATATAACTACTATAATACTGCCCCTATGTACAAGAATGTAACTACTATAATACTGTCCCTATCTACAAGAATATAACTACTATAATACTGCCCCTATGTACAGGAATATAACTACTATGATACTGCCCCTGTGTACAAGAATATAACTACTATAATACTGCTCCTATGTACAAGAATATAACTAATATAATACTGCCACCTATGTACAAGAATATAACTACTGTAATACTGCACTCTATGTACAAGAATATACCTACTATAATACTGCCTCTTATGTACAAGAATATAACTACTATAATACTGCCCCTATGTACAAAAATATAGCTACTATAATACTGCCCCTATCTACAAGAATATAACTACTATAATACTGCACATATGTACAAGAATATAACTACTATGATACTGTCCCTATGTACAAGAATATAACTACTATAATCCTGCTCCTATGTACAAGAATATATCTACTATAATACTGCCCCCTATGTGCAAGAATATAACTACTATAATACTGCCCCTATGTACAAGAATGTAACCACTATAATACTGTCCCTATCTACAAGAATATAACTACTATAATACTGCTCCTATGTACAAGAATATAACTAATATAATACTGCACCTATGTACAAGAATATAACTACTATGATACTGTCCCTATGTACAAGAATATAACTACTATAATCCTGCTCCCTATATACAAGAATATATCTACTATAATACTGCTTCTTATGTACAAGAATATAACTACTATAATACTGCTCCTATGTACAAGAATATATCTACTATAATACTGCCCCCTATGTGCAAGAATATAACTATTATAATACTGCCCTTATGCACAAGAATATTACTATAATACTGCCTCTATCTACAAGAATATAACTACTATAATACTGCCCATATGTACAAGAATATACTGTAACTACTAGAATACTGCCCGTGTTCAAGATTATAACTACTATAATACTGCCCTCTATGTACAAGAATATAACTACTATAATACTGTCCCTATGTACAAGACTATAAATACTATAATACTGCCCCTATGTACAAGAATATAACTACTATAATACTGTCCCCTATGTACTAGATTATAAATACTATAATACTGCACCCTATGTACAAGAATATAAATACTATAATACTGCCTCTATGTACAAGAATATAACTACTATAATACTGCTCCCTATGTACTAGACTATAAATACTATAATACTGCCCCTATGTACAAGAATATAACTACTATAATACTGTCTCCTATGTACTAGATTATAAATACTATAATACTGCCTCAGTATCTACAAGAATATAACTACTATAATACTGCCCCCTATGTACTAGATTATAAATACTATAATACTGCCCCCTATGTACAAGAATATAAATACTATAATACTGCCTCTATGTACAAAAATATAACTACTATAATACTGCTCCTATGTACAAGAATATAACTACTATAATACTGCCCCTATGTACAAGAATATAACTACTATAATACTGCTCCCTATATACAAGAATATAACTACTATAATACTGCCCCCTATGTACAAGAATATAACTATAATACTGCCCCTATGTACAAGAATATAGCTACTATAATACTGCACCCTATGTACAAGAATATAACTACTATAATACTGCCTACTATAAATAAGAATTCAACTATAAAACAATGAATGTAATATTAGTAACATCAGCCTTAATTCAGTTTGTAGTATGTCAGCTCCTCAGACAATTCTCCTCCTTCACAATTTTACAGACTTGTGTTAATCTCATACAAAACCCCATATGCAAACGTTCCTCTATGTAAATGAGAGTTACAATGGTTCAGCTGTTTCACTTTTGCAGCCTCTGTCTCCTGTGTGGTCTTTACAGCAGGTGAGGGACAGCTGCTTGTTTCTGCAGCATGTCTCGCCACCCCACTGATCTCTGGATCTGCTCATGCAGCCGGTATTTTTGCATATCTATGCAAATAGGTAAGAGCTCTTCAGATAAGGTGGGGTCACATGCCAGGAGGGAAATATAGAATACATAGAGTATGTCACACTCTGATTTTAGTAAGTAATTACAGCATCATAATATCATAGTAACGTCATAGATGCAGTTTCTGTCTTCTACCCATAACAGTGGTGGACATATCATTGGTGCAACTTGTGCAGCCGCACAGGGGTCCAAGAGGTGAGGGGGGCCCATTTATACCTCCAACGCAGGTGCAATTTTGCATTTTTAGGAGATCTTGGGCTGCAAAGGGCCCATGTATTGTTCTTGCACAGGGACCCTTTTCTGACTTTGTCCGCCAGTGACCCATAGCATTGCCAGTAATACTCCATAAACAGAGCCAACCACAGGACATACTAACAGACTTAGCAACAGTGCCTCAGATAAGTGCCAGTCACAGGACCTCCAAAATAGTGTCAACTGTATCCCCATGAAACCTATTCACTCCACCCCTTGCTCACAGACCAGAATAGAAGCCCTAATTCTTCCTGCGTCTATACATCTGCATGATGGCATAGCTCCCGACCGTCCCGGATTCAGCGGGACTGTCCTGATTTGAGGACTCGGTCCCGCGTCCCGTCATATCACGTCAAGGCTTTTGTCTCGGCTTCTGATACTCACGCTCGAGTGCTAATAGAGTATCTTCGGCATGCTCGAATACTATATTCGAGTCGCCATGGCTGCATGTCTCCCAGCTGTTCGACAGGTGTTTGTTAGGCAATCCCTGCATGTGTTGCGGCTGTTGAACAGCCGTGAGACATGCAGCCGCGGCGACTGGAACATAATATTCGAGCACGCCGAAGATACTCTGTTATCACACGAGCGTGCTTGGATAACATCTGATTCGAGCACGCTCGCTCATCACTAATACTCACCTCTCTCCGACTTCATAATCACTCTGTAGCTCCTCCTCCTCTGGGGCGGGGCCGCTTCTCTCTGCTCAGTGCATAAATTAAATTATATATTCACTGCTTCTCCTCCCTATGTTTGAGTCTTGGAGAAGCAAATTATACATGTCCATGGAGATTTATATGCAATGTAACAATGCATTTCTATGTTCCCTGTATATTGAGGTGAAGACAAAGATTTTTTGTTCCTATAAAAGTAGTAAATACAATAAGCAGCAATTAATAAAATGTCATTTTCTCTATTTTTGTGAGTCGCCCCAGGTCTTGAACCCACAAACTCAACATTACAGGCAAGAGCCTATGCTACTGAGCCACTGAGGAGGTAATTGGGAGAACTTTGTGTATTTGATCTGTATTGCAGGCTCTGACTCCACAGGTAGCTTATACTGAGACATAGAAAAACATTGTACACAGCAGAGTATCTATTCTATTATTTCTAAACACTGTTTTTTCGGTGATTACTTTGTATCTCCGTTCATACTGCACCCACACACATAAATGATACACCATTTGAAAGGTAAACTTGCCCCCTTCAGCAAGAAAAGAGCCAACCACAGGACATACCTAATGATCTTGTGCCTCCATGTAGTGGCAGCCAC
>JARQOD010000003.1:101982620-102025124 GCA_033576555.1 Oophaga sylvatica
CCCCGGCACATGAACTGCAGATATCCATGCATTCAATTCAAGACACCTAAGGACCAAAACTCGTACCAACTTAATCACACGAGGGATGACGCCGACAAACTGTTAATGACTGAAACCACACCCATATTGTTGCAATGAAATCTGATCCTCCGGTTCGCAAACATGCTACCCCAAACTGAAACAGCCACAACTATGGGAAACAACTCCAACAAGGCCAAATTTTTTATTAAACCCAAAGACTTCCATGCCTCCGGCCAAGGTCCCGCACACCATTTTCCTTTACAATAGGCCCCATAACCGACACTGCCCGCAGCGTCTGTGTAATTCTCGCAGTCGAAATTGTTCAACACCGTATCCTGAAATAATGAACGACCATTAAAGCTACGTAAGAACTCATGCCACACCAATAAGTCCTCTCTATGCTCCTTACTCAGGCGAACAAAATGATGTGCAGCCTTGACCCCCGCAGTCGCCAGCGACAACCTGCGGCAAAAAATTCTTCCCATGAGCATGATCCTGCACGCAAAATTCAGCCTGCCCAACAGTGACTGCAACTCCTTCAAGGTCACCTTCTTCAATTTCCTTATCCTTTCAACCTCCAGCTTGAGCAACGACAATTTATCCTCCGGCAACCGACACTCCATCTTGTCCGAATCAATTACAATGCCCAAAAAACTCATAACAATGCTCGGACCTTCAGTTTTCTCCCTTGCCAACGGCACTCCAAAACGCTCGGACACCCAAACCATTGAAGACAACGCATTCATACACAACCGCGAATCTGGGGGCCCTATAAACAAGAAATCGTCCAGGTAATGTATGACCGACTGCACTCCAGCTACCTCTCTTATCACCCATTCCAAAAACGTGCTGAATACCTCGAACAAAGAACATGAAATAGCACACCTCATCGTAAACATCTGTCAAGATAATAACCCCCGTCCCAAAAACATCCCAACAACGGAATACTGACCGGGTGAACAGGCAGCAAACGGAAAGCCGACTCAATATCCGTCTTTGCCAACAAAGCCCCTACGCCGTACCTACGCACCCACTGCACTGCCGTATCAAACGACGTGTATTCCACCGAACACAACTCCTGATCGATACCATCATTTACCGACAAACCCTTCGGATATGACAAATGATGTATTAAACGAAATTTGTTAGGCTCCTTTTTCGGCACCACTCCCAACGGGGAAATAACCGCACCTGGCACTGGCAAACTCGGGAAAGGACCCGCCATCCTGCCCAACTCGACCTCCTTCGCTAGCTTGGCACTAACAACTTCAGAGTGCAATGCTGCCGAATGCAAATTTCTAATGGAAAAAGGGACCTTATGCTCAGGAGGCGGAATCAAACAACCATCCGCAAAACCATCTAGCAGTACCCGTGCCTTCACCTGATCTGGGTACCTAATTAGAAAGGGGCCATCTCTTGAAGCCTCACTGGACTCACCCCCATGACCGGAACCCACGGCAGGTTTTCCCTTACCTTTCTTAAAACATTTTGACAATCCATGTGAGGTACCGTTACAGTGGGAACAAACGTGTTTGAACTTGCAATTATTTCCATACTTGCACTGGGCGTCGTTAAACTGCCAACAAGTTCCCGACTTATCTTTTCCCGCCTGCGTCCCCTGATTACCGCTTCCTTGTCCCGACTGCTGACTACCACCACTTCCGGCCCCATGAAAGGACTGCCCATACCTTGCTGGGGCCATAACCTTCAGCCAAAGGCCAATGTCCTTCTGGTCTCATTTTATATCCGGCCGGACCGCCTTGTGTTGCCTAAATTG
Source organism: Oophaga sylvatica (assembly GCA_033576555.1). NCBI lineage: Eukaryota > Metazoa > Chordata > Amphibia > Anura > Dendrobatidae > Oophaga > Oophaga sylvatica. The sequence continues at coordinate 101,984,419 of JARQOD010000003.1, forward strand.
CTCATCATACCTCAGCCACGTTTGCCCCCCATATGTCCTATGCGCCTCCCCTATAGCATCCAAGTAGCAAAACAAACCCGAGCAATTTTCCGGAGACTTCTCACCTATAACACTAGCAAGTATCGCGAACGCCTGCAACCAATTTGCGAAAGTCTGCGGAATCAGCCGCCACCTACGCTTCTCCTCCTCTTCCTTCTTACTGTCCTCCTTCTTTCCTTTATCTAAATTAAATTTTTCCAAAGGCAAAAGGAAGAATATCTCCACATATTCATCCCGCCAGATCTTTTCCTTGACCTCTTTTTTTCAAATGCGCTCCCAAGGGCCCCTCAAAACATACGTAAACCTCTCCTTTTGCCCTATCATCCAGCTTAATCGAATCCCTTTTATCCGTTTCAGTCTGCACCGAGACGGACACCCCGACGACCCAGACTCCACTCCACCCACCGGCCTCAACGACTCACACCCAGACTGACAGCCAACTTCCTGCATCCATGCCGCCAATGGCGAACCCACCAGCCTGCTCACTACCCGCCCATCAAACCTTCTCAAAAACCGCGACATGCTGCTCACTAAATCACGCATTCCCGCCACTTCATCACTCCGCCTCAACTGCCCCCCTAACTCCGACCTAACTAGCTGATTCCCCCCACCTTCCTGAAAACTTGCCCCTGCGGGCGACAAACACAACATAGAGCCATACTCACATAGCAGCACGGGTGCTGTGTCCCCGACAGCCGAAACTCCAGAATCCAGACATTCCTCCTCGTCGTGGTCCTCGCTTCCCGACTCCGAGTCTTCTAGTCCGCTTTCGCGCACATGGCCTCCACGTCACCAAGGGGGCCGACGCGTTAGCAGACTGACGCACCGCTGACCTTCTGTCCAGCCGTGATCTGGACCGTATCCCGGACCCTGACCCGCCAGCCAGGTCCGCTTCTCTCTCCCCCGGACTGCCAGGCAGCTCCCCGCTGCTGCCCGCCGCTCTTCTATTACGCCCCTGCAGAACTGGGCCAGGCTGAACTTCATCACAAGGCCTCAGCTCGCCCGTTACCACGGCCTGCTTCCTGCTCCTCCTGCTGTGTGGCCTGGTCCGGCGCTCCCAGGGGGCTCCAGATGCCTGCGCCGCCTGTTCCTCCGCTGCTCCCGACTCCGCTGGCTGCCCCCGTGCCCTGGATGATCCGCGTCCCGGCCGCAAGTCCCTGCACCCGACGGGCGCTTCACCGCTCTGCCTTGCTGCCTGTGACCGGAAGTCGGGCCTGTACTTCCGGCGCAGCGGCCCTGTCACTGTGTCCCGCGCCAGCAGGCCGGCTGGGTGGATTCCTGCTGGACCGAGCGCTGCGGACAGAAGCCCTACCACAGCGCTCTGCATCCACAGGGTCCCCTGAGGGGCTCCGCAGCCCGCGTCTGCCACGCGCTGCTACCTCGGGGGAGAGTCTCTCAGGTGGCCGGGTCCTTCTCCCCCGCAAACTGGTCCCTGGTTCCCTGGCGGCACCGAGGAGGGAGGCTAACTGCGCCTCCAGCCATCCTCCTCTTCTAGACCGAGCCATCTCCCGGAGCCTGGACATCATTTCTTCAGCGGATGCCATCAGTGAAGAGCTGGTAAGGAAAGGGTCCGTTCTTGATGTCTTCCTGGGTAATAATGCCAGCTTCTCCCGCACTTTTCCAACTGCCTTGGCCGCACCTCCCACCCAACAAAAACTCCACCCCCCAGCCAATCATTTCAAAGCCCCCTCCAGAAAATATTGCATTCTTTAAAAGCCCTCCCGACCAATCGTAGTCATGGGAGGGCCTTCATTATCTGCGCTCCATTCTGGCCCCTACTTTACATTACTTATCCTGTACTGATCCTGAGTTACATCCTGTATTAGGCCCCGTGCACACATTGCGTTTTCAGAAGCGTTTCCGCTGCGTTTTTTAACGCAGCGGAAACGCATCCAACCCGCAGCACAGTGCACAGCCAATGAATTCCTATGGGAACCGCAGGTCTGCTGTGCACATGCTGCGGAAAAAAACGCACGGATTCACAGCACGTTTTTTTCCGCAGCATGTCAATTCTTTTTGCGGTTCCGTAGCGGTTCCGCACCCATTGAGTTCTATTATGTCCGTCAAACCCGCAGCCAAACCGCAGATGGAAAAAAGATCTGCGGTTTGGCTGCGGACTGGGGTGTCAAAGGGGGAAGTGATGTCAGGCGGGATGAAGTGTGTGGGCGGGGATTTGTGTGGTGGAGACGTCGCCATTGCTAGCAGCATGGAGGGCTATCGTCGCATGGGGATGGATGTAGGCCGTATGATTGATTTGGTATGTATGTGTGTGTGTCTGTCTGTGTGAAGTCTGTCTGTGTCTGTGTGTGTCTGTCTGTGTGTGTCTGTCGGTCCCCATGCGACGATAGTGCGACAATTGTGCTCAGTCGCCATATGGGACTGCTACTCCCATCTGGCTATAGGATGGGAGTAGTAGTCCCTGTGTCCGGCGACTGAGCACAATTGTGAGTGAAAAAAACACAAAACACATAACATACACGTAACATACAATACATGTAACATACATGACAGACAGTACATACAACACAACACAGAGTACATACTCACCATACAGCACATCTTCTTCCCCGAAGCCCTCGTCCCCTAGGAAAAATCCAAAAAAATAAAGCAATAAATACTCCCTGGTCCGCAGAAATCCCAATCTAGTGTCCCACGGCGATCTGTTCCGTCCTCCGGCGATATACTGCCCGGAGCTATGCTCCAGTCAGTGTATAGCGGAGTTTCCCGGATTTCTGCAGCTCCGTGCTGTCGCTTTACGGCACTAGAGCTGCGTGAGAATTTTCCCACGCAGCAGTGCCGTAAAGCGAGAATACCGGAGTCAATGAACTCCGGTAAACTCTCGCGCATGTGCAGCAGCACACTGCAGGAGCTTAGCTCCTGTCAGTGTGTTGCCGGAGCCGTGGAGAGCACTCACATCTCCTGATGTGACTGTTCTCCATGGCAGATCATCGAGGGACACTAGATATTAATGGACTGCGTCGGACCAGGGAGTATACATTTGCTTCGGTCGGATACCAGAAAAATAAAATTTGGTCAAAAACTGTGTTTATTTATTTCATTAAATTATTTTTATCAAATGTCTGTGTGTTTTATTTTACCTTTTATTACTTTCGGATTAATAATGGAACGGCGTCTTATTGACGTCTCTCCGTTATTAACCTGGGTTAATGTCACCTAACAATCTAAGGTGACGTTAACCCCTTATTACCCCATATCCCACTGCTACAGGGGAGTGGGAAGAGAGAGGCTAAGTGCCAGAATTGGCGCATCTTAGAGATGCGCCATTTCTCGGGCGGCTGCTGGCTGGTATTTGTAGCCGGGGGGGCGCCAATATCCATGGCCCCTTCCTAGGCTAATGAATATCAGCCCGCAGCTGTCTGCGTAGTCTTTCTGGCTATAAAAATATAGGGGGACCCCACGTTATTTTTTTTTGGGGTCCCCCTACTTTTATAGCCAGTAAAGGCTACGCAGACAGCTGCGGGCTGATATTCATAGCCTAGGAAGGGGCCATGGATATTGGCGCCCCCCTGGCTACAAATACCAGACCGCAGCCGTCAGCTTTCCCACTCTGGCGCAGAAAATTGCGCGGGAGCCCACGCAAATTTTTTTACCATGCCCCTTTGGTTACGGTGCAGAAAATTGCGTGGGAGCCCACGCAAATTTTTTCCCCATGCCCCTTTGGTTAAACCCCCCGAAAAATGGACAAAAAAAAATATATATTTTTTTGGCGTTTTCATTTATCGCTCCCCTTCTTTTCGGAGCCATAACTTTTTATTTTTCAGTCAATATGGCCATGTTAGGGCTTTTTTTTGCGGGACGAGTTGTACTTTTGAAGGACACCATTGGTTTTACCATGTATTGTACTTGAAAACGGGGAAAAAATGCCAAGTGCGGTGATATTGAAAAAAATATGCAATCTCACACTTGTTTTTTGTTTGACTTTTTTGCTAGGTTCACCAAATGCTAAACCTGACCTGCCATTATTATTCTCCAGGTCATTACAAGTTCATAGACACCAAACATGTCAAGGTTCTTTTTTATCTAAGTGGTGAAAAAAATTCCAAACTTTGCTAAAAAATAAAAAAAAATGCGCCATTTTCAGAGACCCGTAGCGTCTCCATTTTTCATGATCTGGTGCCGGGTGAGGGCTCATTTTTTTCATGCCGAGCTGACATTTTTAATGACACCACTTTTGTGCAGAGATGTTCTTTGATTGCCCGTTATTGCATTTTAATGCAATATACATTCTATACATTTGCATGAGGGGGATATACAAGGGCTCTACCTCTGACTGTGTGGTACGTGAGCGTAGGACTATGGGATAGAGGATATGTATTATGTTATATGGGCACAGGAATATAGGATGGAGGATATGTATGATGGGTATATGGGCACGGGACTATGGGATGGAGGATACGTATGATGGGTATATGGGCACTGGACTGTGGGAAAGAGGATATATATGATGGGTATATGGGCTCGGGGTTATGGGATGGAGGATATGTATAATGGGTATATGGGCACTGGACTGTGGGATGGAGGATGTGTGATGGGTATATGGGCACTGGACTGTGGGAAAGAGGATATATATGATGGGTATATGGGCACGGGACTATGGGATGGAGGATACGTATTTTTGGTATATGGGCACTGGACTGTGGGAAAGAGGATATATATGATGGGTATATGGGCACGGCACTGTAGGAAGGAGAAGAATCCTGATAATTTGTTTGAACAAACCCCACTTAGTAAATAGAAAACATAACGCACATGAAATTAACAAGTCAAAATTTTTAATGACATAGAAATGCATACAGTAAAGATGTATATCTTTGTACCGTGTTAACCAGTAGATAGAAAAATATTTAGAGTTGAGAGTCCTCAGTGGTTGATACCTTTTAATGGCTAACTGAAAAGATGGTAACAAATTGCAAGCTTTCGAGACTACTCAGGTCTCTTCATCAGGCATAGACTAATACAAAATCTGAAGAATCACATATTTATACACAAAACAGGACAGAAAAAATGCAATAGGTAAGACAAGTGACGTGAAGCAGAATAGTCATTCTGGCAGAGGGATGAGCATAAATATTGGAACAGTTCATAGATAAGGAGTGTGAAAGTTTTATTACCCTCTGATTGGGGTCTGGTAATGTTTTGTGATGTTTTCACAGGGTATTTGGAGTAAATTCCTTAATTGATATAGAATGTCATAAATCCGTGTGACAGGTTCATTCCAGCATTAAGAGTGTCAAAGGTCACCATCAATTTGTATTCGCAAATTCTTCTTTGTCTTCGAGATGTGAAGTTGCCTCTGAGTACAAGTATTTTCATATCTAACAAGCTATGATCAGGGGAGCAAAAATGTTTTGCCACAGGTAGATCCATTCTTTTTTCTCTTATTGTGTGGCGATGAGAATTCATCCTTGTTCTCAGTTTTTGCCCGGTCTCCCCCACATACAGACCCCAGTTGGACATTTAGTACATATAATTAGGTACACCACATTAGATGTGATGCAGCTGAAAGTACCTGGTATCTTGTAGTCCCGATGGGAGTTGGGGATCTTTATCTTGTCCGTGGTCATTATAAATGGACAAGTTTTGCATTTCTTCTGGTTGCAAGGAGAGGTTCCTGCAGCTGTTGGGGAGGACAGAGAACTTCTGACAATGATGCTTCTTAGATTTGGGGGCTGCCTAAAACACAGTAGAGGGGGATCTGGAAATATGGATTGTAATCGGGCATCTTTTTGTAGTAAAGGTTGTAGTTTCCGTGCAGCTCCCCTTAGCACCTCCAGATTTGGATTGTAGGTGACCACTAGAGGCACCCGGTTATTTTCTTCTTTAGTTTTGTAATGTAGCAGGTGATTCCTTGATATTCTGGTGGCTCTTGTAATTTGGTTTTCAATTGTTCTTGGATGGTAGCTCTGATTTAAAAAGGTCTTTCTAAGGCGACCAAGGTGTTCATCTCTATCCATGGGGTTGGAACATATACGGTTGTATCTGATGGCTTGGCTGTAGACAATAGAGTTTTTTATGTGTTTTGGATGGAAACTGTCCCATTTAAGGTATGTTGGACGGTCGATTGGCTTCTGATACAGGGATGTCTCTATTTCATTGTTCTTTAGCTTAATGATGGTGTCCAAAAAGTTAATTTCAGTGCTGGAGTAGTTGAGTGTTAAGTTGATGGTGGGATGAAATTGATTGAACTGTTCATGGAATGTCTTTAGCTGTTGCTCAGACTCCGTCCAGATGATTAAGATATCATCAATATAGCGGTAGTAGGCCCGAGGCCTGGTTGGACATGAGGACAGAAAGTCGCTTTCAAGCTTGGCCATGAAAAGATTTGCATACTGTGGAGCCATTTTACTTCCCATCGCTGTGCCAGTCTCCTGTAAATAGATCTTGTTGTCAAATTCAAAGTAATTGTGGGTGAGGATGAATTTTGTGAGTTTCACCACAGAATCAGCATCATTCGCTGTGTTTTTCATGAAGTCTTTGCAGGCATTTAATCCATCCTGGTGTGGGATATTAGAGTACAAGGATTCCACATCCATGGTGGCCAGGGTGGTTCCTTCTGGTAGAGGACCTATTGCTGCTAGTTTATTCAGTAGGTCAGTTGTGTCCTGAATGTAGCTGGGTGTATCCTTTACCAGGGGTTTAAGAATGCCCTCTACCCATCCAGATACCTGCTCAGTAAGGGTGTCCACACATGAAATAATCGGCCTCCCTGGATTCCCAGATTTGTGGATTTTGGGAAGCATGTAAAACGTCCCTGTTCTTGGACTCTCTGGTATCAGGTCATCGGCTCTTATGGATTTGTCAGACAGACAAGATACCAACTTGCTTAGTTCCTTGTAATAGTCCTGTGTAGGGTCCGACTCCAGTTTTCTGTAGTAGCGTGTGTCCGTAAGTTGTCTGTTTGCTTCCTTCATATAGTCTGATGTGTTCATCATGACTATTGCACCTCCCTTGTCAGCAGGTTTAATGATGATTTCTTTGTTGGTTTTCAGAGACTGTATAGCCTTTCTCTCCTGGGCACTGATGTTGGATGCTTGTCTCCTGTTGGTGTCTATGATGGTGGATTTTATCAAATATCTGAATGAGTCTATATATTTATCCAAATGAGGGTTGCGTCCAGGAGGAGGTGTCCAGTCTGACCTCTTCTTGGTTGTTGGGATACCTTTTCCTTCAGTCCGAGTGTTTTCTGAATCTTCTGTATCATTGAAGTATTCCCTCAGGCGCAGTCTCCTGAAAAAATGTTCCATATCACTGCAGAGTTCAGTTTTATCCAGGGCCTTAGTGGGACAAAATGAGAGTCCTCTAGAAAGCCCAAAGGACTCTGGATTACAAACCCAATTCTTCACACCTACAATACCCATTATGCAAAAAAACCTTTGTCACAGGACGTCTGAGAGACTTAGGAACCATCTTTTGCATGTCTGCTACAGCATAAGGAGTAAAGTCCAAGGGCAATTTGAAAGCCTAAGGAAAACACTTACAGAAACCACAGAACAAAAATTGCAACAATACTACAACAAACTACGGACCTTTCTGATTCATAACAAAGAAAAGAAACTACACAGATTGCGTCTCAATTCCGGACTCTATACAAACAGATCCAAAACAAAGCCAAAACCTGACAACTCTGACAACCACTCCATTCCAGACACAAAAGCATCTAACTGTGTCATCAATCTCTCGGATTACAAACCCAACAAGGTGGAACTGGCCGTGCTTTCTAGAGGACTCTCATTTTGTCCCACTAAGGCCCTGGATAAAACTGAACTCTGCAGTGATATGGAACATTTTTTCAGGAAACTGCGCCTGAGGGAATACTTCAATGATACAGAAGATTCAGAAAACACTCGGACTGAAGGAAAAGGTATCCCAACAACCAAGAAGAGGTCAGACTGGACACCTCCTCCTGGACGCAACCCTCATTTGGATAAATATATAGACTCATTCAGATATTTGATAAAATCCACCATCATAGACACCAACAGGAGACAAGCATCCAACATCAGTGCCCAGGAGAGAAAGGCTATACAGTCTCTGAAAACCAACAAAGAAATCATCATTAAACCTGCTGACAAGGGAGGTGCAATAGTCATGATGAACACATCAGACTATATGAAGGAAGCAAACAGACTACTTACGGACACACGCTACTACAGAAAACTGGAGTCGGACCCTACACAGGACAATTACAAGGAACTAAGCAAGTTGGTATCTTGTCTGTCTGACAAATCCATAAGAGCCGATGACCTGATACCAGAGAGTCCAAGAACAGGGACGTTTTACATGCTTCCCAAAATCCACAAATCTGGGAATCCAGGGAGGCCGATTATTTCATGTGTGGACACCCTTACTGAGCAGGTATCTGGATGGGTAGAGGGCATTCTTAAACCCCTGGTAAAGGATACACCCAGCTACATTCAGGACACAACTGACCTACTGAATAAACTAGCAGCAATAGGTCCTCTACCAGAAGGAACCATCCTGGCCACCATGGATGTGGAATCCTTGTACTCTAATATCCCACACCAGGATGGATTAAATGCCTGCAAAGACTTCATGAAAAACACCGCGAATGATGCTGATTCTGTGGTGAAACTCACAAAATTCATCCTCACCCACAATTACTTTGAATTTGACAACAAGATCTATTTACAGGAGACTGGCACAGCGATGGGAAGTAAAATGGCTCCACAGTATGCAAATCTTTTTTTGGCCAAGCTTGAAAGCAACTTTCTGTCCTCATGTCCCATCAGGCCTCGGGCCTACTACCGCTATATTGATGATATCTTAATCATCTGGACGGAGTCTGAGCAACAGCTAAAGACATTCCATGAACAGTTCAATCAATTTCATCCCACCATCAACTTAACACTCAACTACTCCAGCACTGAAATTAACTTTTTGGACACCATCATTAAGCTAAAGAACAATGAAATAGAGACATCCCTGTATCAGAAGCCAATCGACCGTCCAACATACCTTAAATGGGACAGTTTCCATCCAAAACACATAAAAAACTCTATTGTCTACAGCCAAGCCATCAGATACAACCGTATATGTTCCAACCCCATGGATAGAGATGAACACCTTGGTCGCCTTAGAAAGACCTTTTTAAATCAGGGCTACCATCCAAGAACAATTGAAAACCAAATTACAAGAGCCACCAGAATATCAAGGAATCACCTGCTACATTACAAAACTAAAGAAGAAAATAACCGGGTGCCTCTAGTGGTCACCTACAATCCAAATCTGGAGGTGCTAAGGGGAGCTGCACGGAAACTACAACCTTTACTACAAAAAGATGCCCGATTACAATCCATATTTCCAGATCCCCCTCTACTGTGTTTTAGGCAGCCCCCAAATCTAAGAAGCATCATTGTCAGAAGTTCTCTGTCCTCCCCAACAGCTGCAGGAACCTCTCCTTGCAACCAGAAGAAATGCAAAACTTGTCCATTTATAATGACCACGGACAAGATAAAGATCCCCAACTCCCCTCGGGACTACAAGATACCAGGTACTTTCAGCTGCATCACATCTAATGTGGTGTACCTAATTATATGTACTAAATGTCCAACTGGGGGTCTGTATGTGGGGGAGACCGGGCAAAAACTGAGAACAAGGATGAATTCTCATCGCCACACAATAAGAGAAAAAAGAATGGATCTACCTGTGGCAAAACATTTTTGCTCCCCTGATCATAGCTTGTTAGATATGAAAATACTTGTACTCAGAGGCAACTTCACATCTCGAAGACAAAGAAGAATTTGCGAATACAAATTGATGGTGACCTTTGACACTCTTAATGCTGGAATGAACCTGTCACACGGATTTATGACATTCTATATCAATTAAGGAATTTACTCCAAATACCCTGTGAAAACATCACAAAACATTACCAGACCCCAATCAGAGGGTAATAAAACTTTCACACTCCTTATCTATGAACTGTTCCAATATTTATGCTCATCCCTCTGCCAGAATGACTATTCTGCTTCACGTCACTTGTCTTACCTATTGCATTTTTTCTGTCCTGTTTTGTGTATAAATATGTGATTCTTCAGATTTTGTATTAGTCTATGCCTGATGAAGAGACCTGAGTAGTCTCGAAAGCTTGCAATTTGTTACCATCTTTTCAGTTAGCCATTAAAAGGTATCAACCACTGAGGACTCTCAACTCTAAATATAAGAAATGCATATAGATTCCTTTCAAACTGGAGAATGGAAGAAAAGGGGTTGGACAAGGAAATGACATCACATTTTTTTTTTCCTCAGTCAAGTTTGTCAAAGTTCATATATTTTTATTGCTGTAAAAAACACAGACAATTCAAGGCAAAAACCGCACTGGAAAACCGCGTCAAAACCGCGCCAAAAACCGCGCCAAAACCGCGTCAAAATCGCCCCTGCGTTTTCTGCCAAGAGGTCCAGTTTCAGTGCGGAAAAATCCGCAGGCAAATCCGCAATGTGTGCACAGGCCTTTATACTCCAGAGCTGCACTCACTATTCTGCTGGTGCAGTCACTGTATACATACGTTACATCACTTATCCTGTACTGATCCTGAGTTACATCCTGTATTATACTCTAGAGCTGCACTCACTATTCTGCTGGTGGAGTCACTGTATACATACGTTACATCACTTATCCTGTACTGATCCTGAGTTACATCCTGTATTATACTCTAGAGCTGCACTCACTATTCTGCTGGTGGAGTCACTGTGTACTTACATTGCTTATCCTGCAATGATCCTGAGTTACATCCTGTATTATACTCCAGAGCTGCACTCATTATTCTGCTGGTGCAGTCACTGTGTATATACATTACATTACTTATCCTGTACTGATCCTGAGTTACATCCTGTATTATACTCCAGAGCTGTGCTCACTATTCTGCTGGTGGAGTCACTGTGTACATACATTACATTACTTATCCTGTACTGATCCTGAGTTACATCCTGTATTATACTCCAGAGCTGCACTCACTATTCTGCTGGTGGAATCACTGTGTATATACATTACATTACTTATCCTGTACTGATCCTGAGTTACATCCTGTATTATACTCTAGAGCTGCACTCACTATTCTGCTGGTACAGTCACTGTGTACATACATTACATTACTTATCCTGTACTGATCCTGAGTTACATCCTGTATTATACTCCAGAGCTGCACTCACTATTCTGCTGGTGGAATCACTGTGTACATACATTACATTACTTATCCTGTACTGATCCTGAGTTACATCCTGTATTATACTCCAGAGCTGCACTCACTATTCTGCTGGTGGAATCACTGTGTATATACATTACATTACTTATCCTGTACTGATCCTGAGTTACATCCTGTATTATACTCCAGAGCTGCACTCACTATTCTGCTGGTGCAGTCACTGTGTACATGAGTCGCACACACCAGGCGGTGTGGGTTCCAGGGCTATGGGGTACTCGGTACCGAGCCCATAGAGGTCTATGGGAGTTGTCACTGGCAGCGGGACTCGGTCCGTGGCCCTGGGCGATCATGCAATGGGGGATATTTACAGGGGATTTGTAGTTAGTTCGTGACGCCACCTGTGGTGTCTGATCAATTGGACCAGCGCTGCTATAAGGATCTTCACAGGGGATGTTATGGGGGCAGCTGGGTGGTAAGTCTCCCACAGGTGAGACGAGTCCCTGGAAGTCTATGGTGATGATGCAGGGTGTAGTTAAGAATTCAATCACACACAATGCAGCTTCTTTTCATACCTTTACTTGTAGGTGTTTCAGGCAGGTCCCGGGAGCTGGTTGGGGTGGAGAATGCACATTTAGGATCACCGCTGAGCAGGTTAGAGGCCTCCTTTACTTCATATGTATCTGAGTCCAAACTTGCATGAAGCGAAGTTAACTCTGCAATCTCCAGCTTACTCAATAGCTGCAACGCCCGGCCGACATTGTGGTGGAGCCTTCTATGTCTCTGATTATCAGATGTTGAGAGAACTAAGTCCCTACTTTTGTAGCGTCCCACTCAAGGTCCTTGTTCCCCCTGACTCCATTTACGTATCAGCGCTTAGGGCTACCTTCTGCGACCTGTAGTCCAGAAAGCCTCCGGTTCTCTTGTTACTAGGCGTGAAGCGCTAGCAACGCTTCGGACCCCGGTGTCCGGTGAATTAGTGCAGGTAATCTGGTACCTGGTGCACTAGCATCTATCTTCTCCACTGTGCCCTTCGCCCTGCTCTCGCTCTTAACATAAGCACTTGTAGCTTTGATGGAAATGTCAGCTTTCTCCAGAGCTCACTGAACAGCTCTCAGTATCTTCCAAGTCCAGACTGAACTGACACTGAACTGCACTGTCCTAAGACAGGAAGCTATCTCAATGATCTCAACTGTCCTGAGACAGGAAACTGACTGATCTGAGCTCTTCTCAGACAGGAAACTATCTGACTCTGATACGTGTCACTACCTCTTATACCCCTAGTGGGTGTGTCTGAAAGTGTGAGTGACGTGAATGGATATCAAGCTTTTCGATTACCTTCCTGTGCATTCTCCTGGATTATGTGTGCCTGACATAGCTGGGCCACACATCCCCCCTTGGTTAAACACAGCACTCCCGGGCTGTAAAAGAGAAAAAAGAAAACATTTTTGTTTTGCGTTTAACATAAACATTTAACTCATCCCATCCGGGAGGTGAGGATTCTTTAACGTTACAATTTGTACATTAGAAAAATACAAAAGTATCAAAGCATCAAAGCATTTCCATAAATACTAGACAATATTCTTGTGGAGGACCCGCACCAAAAACCTCCCACGTGGGTCCTGGGTGGGCTGCAGGACTTCATTGCTGCAGACCTCACTCTAGGCCACACCATACGGGTTTTTCTTCAGAGGTAGTTCAAGGCTTTGTGTAAAACCAAGATAGTGCACCGAAGTGCGAACTATTTACATTGAAAGTTTTTGGGCTGGCAAAGTCCACAGCCACGCAGTCCATGCATAATAAAAGACACATATATATATTTCAAGTATTCACATTATACTTTAACTCTTATTAAAGTGCGAAAATCTTCTTTTATAACATCTTTATCAAACTTTATACAATTTGTCAGTAACAGTAAACCCTGTCTGGGTCCTACTGTTTTTCATCTTTCTTGCTTGTGACCATTACTTTTTCCATTCTTGGGGCCAGAAGTATACAATGACCTCGGGAACCCATTACAAGAAGATCATGTCCTGCAATGTACGTTTGTGTAGCGACATCTTTTAGTTGAACTGGGGACCTAACAGGTATCTCCCTGGAGTAGAACGCAGATTGCGTTGTAGAAGGTGCCGCAGTGTACAATTCAAATTGCGCTTCAGAACTGGTCGCAGGTTGCGATTCAGAATGGGTCTTGGGTGCAGAGGAGTACGCAGGGGGTGATGCTGGTGCACGGCCTGGTGCGGACGCCAAAGATGACGCTGCTGGGATTTGCGGTGCGGTGGCACGGGAGACCTCACTGGTTTCAGGAACGGGGTCGCTGACACGGGTGACGTTTAAGGCATACCACCCTTTTAACCCCCAGTGCAGCGTGTAGCTAACGATGTCCCCGTTTACAAGATCCCTCCCAGGGTGCCCGATGGTTAAATGGGACTCCACATCTCTCCGACTCACAAAGATCTCTTGGTATAGGCCCGGCTCATGTATGAAGCCCCAGCCTTTGCGGAGTTGGAACCCAGTTATGCACCCCTGGCGCCGCGGTTCCCGTCGCGTACCTTTATTCTTCCGGACGGCCTCCTTATCAGCAAGGAACTTTTCATGGTACCGCTGCTGCGCCTCTCTCTGCTCCTGTTGACGTTGTTTATCCAGATCACGGCGTCGCTGCTCATTTTCCACTTTTACAGCATAGGTGACGTCATCCAGATACTGCATTGCGTCCCAATCGATTTCTGGCAATGATGGCTGGGACCCCTCCGGTGTTCCTACCGGGGAACTGTAATCTGCTGCAGCCTCTTGGCCTAGCTGGTACTCCGGAACAGGCAGGACCTCCTCAGCCTCCTTCTCTTCCACCTTTCCATCGGTGGGATCAGGTACAGCTCTTTTGGGGGCGGCGTCCGGTTGTCCTTCAGCTTTCTTTAGCAGGGACTTAGGAAAGTCAGGTGATGGCGTTATGCCTGTGGGAGAGAGCACTGCGTCCCACAGCAGCCGCTGTGTCTGGGCACGCCAGCGTCTCTCGGTCTCCTCCATGTCAGCCTGGCGCTGGATCAACTTTTTAAGCGCCGCATTCTCCTCCTTGCACTCCAACACGGTCTGCTGAAGTTTCTGTATTAGGGATGGCTCCGGTTCAAACAACAGCTTCTCCGGGGAGCAGGGCCTGCACTCCACCGCTCCACTGCATAGCTGCTCTTGTCCTTCTGCCATCTCTCCCCAGGCCAGACTGTGTTCTCCATCAGGAACGATCTGGTCTCTTCCGTGGAGGCGGGATTTGCGCTTCCTCTTTTTTGCATAGAAGATTAAGAGGAGGCGGATCTCCCTTGCAGTGGGGTAGGATCTCACATTATAGTAGCATTTTGAGAGGGCGGCCATAACTTTCGCGCCACAGGGGGGGGTACATGCTCACGAATGCACGCCCACCTTCTTCACCAGCGCCTCAGGGCGCGAATATGGCGGTAAAAATGGCGGTAATTGGCGCCAAATACAGCAAACAGTCTTTTTCACAAAACAGTTCAAAAGGCACACAGGACTCACAATTGCAAGCTTTGCATCCTGTTCGTGATGCCAGAAATAGATGAGTCACACACACCAGGCGGTGTGGGTTCCAGGGCTATGGGGTACTCGGTACCGAGCCCATAGAGGTCTATGGGAGTTGTCACTGGCAGCGGGACTCGGTCCGTGGCCCTGGGCGATCATGCAATGGGGGATATTTACAGGGGATTTGTAGTTAGTTCGTGACGCCACCTGTGGTGTCTGATCAATTGGACCAGCGCTGCTATAAGGATCTTCACAGGGGATGTTATGGGGGCAGCTGGGTGGTAAGTCTCCCACAGGTGAGACGAGTCCCTGGAAGTCTATGGTGATGATGCAGGGTGTAGTTAAGAATTCAATCACACACAATGCAGCTTCTTTTCATACCTTTACTTGTAGGTGTTTCAGGCAGGTCCCGGGGAGCTGGTTGGGGTGGAGAATGCACATTTAGGATCACCGCTGAGCAGGTTAGAGGCCTCCTTTACTTCATATGTATCTGAGTCCAAACTTGCATGAAGCGAAGTTAACTCTGCAATCTCCAGCTTACTCAATAGCTGCAACGCCCGGCCGACATTGTGGTGGAGCCTTCTATGTCTCTGATTATCAGATGTTGAGAGAACTAAGTCCTTACTTTTGTAGCGTCCCACTCAAGGTCCTTGTTCCCCCTGACTCCATTTACGTATCAGCGCTTAGGGCTACCTTCTGCGACCTGTAGTCCAGAAAGCCTCCGGTTCTCTTGTTACTAGGCGTGAAGCGCTAGCAACGCTTCGGACCCCGGTGTCCGGTGAATTAGTGCAGGTAATCTGGTACCTGGTGCACTAGCATCTATCTTCTCCACTGTGCCCTTCGCCCTGCTCTCGCTCTTAACATAAGCACTTGTAGCTTTGATGGAAATGTCAGCTTTCTCCAGAGCTCACTGAACAGCTCTCAGTATCTTCCAAGTCCAGACTGAACTGACACTGAACTGCACTGTCCTAAGACAGGAAGCTATCTCAATGATCTCAACTGTCCTGAGACAGGAAACTGACTGATCTGAGCTCTTCTCAGACAGGAAACTATCTGACTCTGCTACGTGTCACTACCTCTTATACCCCTAGTGGGTGTGTCTGAAAGTGTGAGTGACGTGAATGGATATCAAGCTTTTCGATTACCTTCCTGTGCATTCTCCTGGATTATGTGTGCCTGACATAGCTGGGCCACACATCCATACATTACATTACTTATCCTGTACTGATCCTGAGTTACATCCTATATTACACTCCAGAGCTGCACTCACTAATCTGCTGGTGCAGTCACTGTGTACATACATTTCATTACTTATCCTGTACTGATCCTGAGTCACATCCTGTATTATACTCCAGAGCTGCACTCACTATTCTGCTGGTGGAGTCACTGTGTACATACATTACATTACTTATCCTGTACTGATCCTGAGTTACACCCTGTATTATACTCCAGAGCTGCACTCACTATTCTGCTGGTGGAGTCACTGTGTACTGTTATGATTTGGTAGCTGAGGAGTGCAGGTAAAAAAGGCAACACACCAGAGCAGTTGGAATCTATGAGATTGCAGTACCCTGACTAACCACCACAACTAGAGGCAGCCGTTGAGCGTTCCTACGTTGGTCCTAGACGCCTCGTCACAGCCTGAGAAACTAACTATACCTAAAGATAGAAAGAGGAAAGCTATCTGCCCCGGAGCAGATCCCCAAAGAACGTAGAAAGCCCTCAAACATGTAATGGCGGTTAGACAAGAAGAAATACTGACACAGACAGAAAATAGAATGAGCAAACGTTGGGGCCCAAACTGTCTAAATAGAAAAGGATAGGAAGGGCACTTACTGCAATCCCAAAAAACCCTGAAAAGCACCAACTCTACTAATTGCAAAAACACCTGAGATCACACGACCTCTACCACCTAAATTAGTTCTCTGGTGTAACAAAATCAAAACAGCAGCCACTGAAAAAACTGGAAAAAGCAAATGTACAAAACATCAGTGGCTGAACTAAACTGAGAGGGCAAAAGCCCCCGGAGGGGACCCAGAAGGCCCCCACAGAAGTGCAGGACAAAATGCAAAAATCAAGCACAAAAACAAAAAGAAGAAAATGTCTTATCTGTTAGCAGGAGATGCAGACACGAAACAGCAGGCTACAAAGGAAACAGGAATCAAGGATTGAGACCAGAACAATTGATCACCGGCAACCCCGATGGGAAGGCGACTCCCTTAAATAAGACCAGTCAGTAACACCTGATTCCCAATCCTCACAATCTTCACTGGACAGTCCAGTACCGCTTGTAACCACCAGAGGGAGCCTCTGCTCAGAACTCATTTCAAGTCCATTCACAACAGTACCCCCCCCCCTTGAGGAGGGGTCACCGAACCCTCACTTGAGCAACCAGGTCGGTCAGGATGAGTTCTATGATACGCACGGATGAGTCTCCTAGCATGGATGTCCGAAGCAAACACCCAAGAATTGTCTTCCTGACCATAACCTCTTCACTTAACCAAATACTGGAGTTTCCGTCTAGAAAAACGAGAATTCAATATTTTCTCAACCACAAACTCCATATTGCCCTCAACCAGAACAGGATCAGGAGGCAAAGCAGTAGGAACCACTGGCTCAACAAACCTCTTCAACAAGGACTTGTGGAACACGTTATGGATCTTAAATGTCCCTGGAAGAAGCAAACGAAAAGAAACAGGATTAAGAATCTCCATGATCTTATAAGGTCCAATGAACCTAGGCTTAAATTTAGGAGATGCCACTCTCATAGGAATATTTTTTGAGGACAACCAGACCAAGTCCCCCACTTTAAACCGAGGACCATCAGTCCTATGCCGGTTAGCAAACCGCTGGGCCCTCTCCTGAGATAGGGACAACCTCTCCACTACCTGGTCCCAAATCTGTTGCATACGCTCCACAACAGAGTCAACACCTGGACAGGCAGAAGCCTCCGTCTGTCCTGAAGAAAATCGAGGGTGAAACCCAGAATTACAGAAAAATGGAGACATCAAAGTGGCAGAGCTAGCCCTATTATTAAGAGCAAACTCAGCCAAAGGCAAAAAAGAGACCCAGTCATCCTGATCAGCAGACACAAAGCATCTTAGATAAGTCTCTGGTTTGTTCTCTCAGTTTGACCATTGGTCTGAGGATGAAACGCCGAGGAGAAAGACAACTGAACACCAAGCTTAGAACAAAAGGTCCTCCAAAATCTGGAAACAAACTGGACTCCTCTGTCAGACACAATGTTCTCAGGAATGCCGTGTAAACGAACCACGTGCTGAAGGAACAAAGGCACCAATTCGGAGGAGGAAGGCAATTTAGGTAATGGCACAAGATGTATCATCTTGGAAAACCTATCACAAATCACCCAGATGACGGTCATTCTCTGAGAAACAGGGAGATCGGAAATTAAATCCATAGAGATATGGGTCCATGGTCTCTTGGGCACAGGCAATGGCATCAACAAACCACTAGAGCGAGAGCAAGGCTTGGAGCGAGAGCAAGTCCCGCAGGACTGCACAAATTCCCTGACAGCACGAGACAAGGTAGGCCACCAAAAGGACCGACTAACCAAGTCTCTGGTACCAAAAATTCCGGGATGACCGGCCAACGCGGAACAATGAATCTCAGACATCACACTCTTTTTCCACTGGTCCGGGACAAACAATTTCCTAACAGGGCAGCGCTCGGGCCTATCCTCCTGACACCCCTCCAGAGCCAGTCTCAAATTGGGCGAGATGGCGGAAAGAACTACACCTTCTTTCAAAATAACAGAAGGATCAGATACCTCAGGAGAGTCCGCAAGGAAACTCCTCGAGAGGGCATCCGCCTTAATATTCTTAGTGCCAGGAAGAAAGGAAACCACAAAATTAAAACGTGTGAAAAACAAGGCCCACCTGGCCTGTCTAGGATTAAGTCGCTTGGCAGATTCCAGATAAACCAGATTCTTATGGTCCGTAAGGACCACCACCTGATGTTTGGCTCCCTCCAGCCAATGTCTCCACTCTTCAAAAGCCCACTTCATGGCCAATAACTCCCGATTACCCACGTCATAATTACGTTCAGTAGGAGAAAATTTTCGAGAGAAAAAGGCACAGGGGTTACTTTTAGAGGTCTCTGGATCTCTTTGGGACAAAACGGCACCTGCCCCAATTTCAGAGCCATCAACCTCCACCTGAAATGGCAGAGAAACATCAGGCTGCCGTAGAACAGGAGCAGAAGTGAATCTCTGCTTAAGTTCCTGAAATGCAGAAACTGCCTCAGGAGGCCAATTCACCACATCAGAACCCTTTTTGGTCAAATCAGTTAATGGTTTAACAATAACCGAGAAATTACCAATAAATTTACGATAAAAATTGGCAAAACCCAAAAATCTTTGAAGAGCCTTTAATGAAGTAGGTTGGACCCAATCACAGATGGCCTGAACCTTGACCGGGTCCATTTCAATAACAGATGGGGACAAAATGAATCCCAAAAATGAGATCCTCTGTACGCCAAAAAGACACTTTGATCCCTTCACATACAGAGCATTCTCTCTCAAAATCTGGAATACAGTTTGAACATGTTTCACATGAGAGTCCCAGTCATTAGAAAAAATCAAGATATCATCCAAATAAACAATCAGAAATTTATCCACAAAATCCCTGAAAATGTCATTCATGAAGGACTGGAAGACAGAAGGAGCATTAGTGAGCCCAAAGGGCATCACAAGGTACTCAAAATGCCCTTCAGGGGTGTTAAATGCCGTCTTCCATTCATCCCCGTGCTTAATGCGAATAAGGTTATATGCCCCCCTGAGGTCAAGCTTGGTAAACCAAGTAGCGTTTTTCACCCTGGAAAACAGGTCAGAAATCAAGGGTAACGGATATTGATATTTCACAGTAATATTGTTCAAAAGACGATAATCAATACACGGCCTTAATGAACCATCCTTTTTGGCCACAAAGAAAAAACTGGCAACTAAGGGTGAAGAGGATGGTCTGATATGACCCTTCTCCAATGACTCCTTGATATAAGACCGCATAGCGTCATGTTCAGGTACAGACAAGTTAAAAAGGCGACCTTTAGGGAATTTACTACCAGGCACTAATTTAATAGCGCAGTCATAGCTCCTATGGGGAGGCAAGGATGCAGATTTACTTTCGCTAAACACATCAGAAAAATCAATCAAAAAGTCAGGAACATCCTGAGCCTGGGGGGAGGCAGAAAAAACAGGAGTGTTGGTATTAACACATTGGCAGCCCCAACTGGTTACAGACACAGATTTCCAATCCAAAACAGGATTATGAGACTGTAACCAAGGGAAACCCAGCACGATAATGTCATGCAGATTATACAGAACCAAAAATTTGCAGCTCTCCTGATGATCAGGTTCAACCCTCATTATCACCTGAGTAGAGAACTGAGGTTTATTCTCAGCCAAAGGGGTAGAATCGATCCCCAGTAGGGGAATAGACTTCTGTAGGGGTATCAAGGGAAACCCGCAACGTTTAGCAAAATCAAAATCCATCAGGTTAATAGCTGCTCCCGAATCAACGAAAGCCTGAGCAGAAAATGAGGACAGAGAGCATATCAGAGTAACAGTTAATAAAAACTTAGTCTGAACACTACCCAAGACAACTGAGCGTGCAAAACGTCTTCCTCGCTTAGGGCAGACTGAAATAGCATGAGAGGCATCACCACAGTAGAAACATAACCCATTGCGC
The DNA here is from genome assembly GCA_033576555.1 of Oophaga sylvatica. Classification (NCBI taxonomy): domain Eukaryota; kingdom Metazoa; phylum Chordata; class Amphibia; order Anura; family Dendrobatidae; genus Oophaga; species Oophaga sylvatica. The sequence continues at coordinate 102,004,871 of JARQOD010000003.1, forward strand.
TTTCGAAACTCATGACGCTGTGCCCCAGAAACCACTCTATCACACTGCATAGGTTCAGAAGCAGGTTCACAAGGCAACACTATTCCACGCATACTTCTCCGCTCACGCAAACGTCTGTCAATTTGAATCGCTAATGACATAGAATCATTGAGACCAGAGGGGACAGGGAATCCCACCATAACATCCTTTACATTATCTGACAGACCCTTTCGAAAAAGGGCTGCCAAAGCGTTGTCATTCCATTTGGTCAGGACTGCCCACCTGCGGAATCTCTGACAGTATAACTCAGCGTCATCAAGCCCCTGATTTAATGCCAACAAGGCTTTTTCAGCTTGATCAGTGACATTAGGCTCATCGTACAATAACCCCAAGGCCTGAAAAAATGCATTAACATCACTCAAAACAGGATCCCCAGGTGTCAGGGAAAAAGCCCAATCCTGAGGATCGCCGCGCAGGAGAGAGATGACAATTTGAACCTGCTGCGCTGCGTTCCCTGAGGACTTAGATTTTAAGGCAAAAAACAATTTACAATTATTTTTGAAATTCAGAAACTTGGCTCGATCCCCCAAAAACAAATCTGGCATGGGAATCCTAGGTTCCACAACAGGCAACCTAGCAAGATAGGTAGCAATACTCCGAACCTCAGTGGCAAGCTGATCCACACGGCCAGACAACTGTGCAAACTCCATTGAGAGAAAAAATCCTCCCCAGCACCCAGAGATACAGAGGGAAAAAAAAAAAAATGCAACAAACAGAAAAATATCTCTGACAACTCTGACAACCTTTTTTTTTTCTTTCACAATATTTTTCCCTTCTGTGAGTACCATATAGTGAGCTGCACTCACTATTCTGCTGGTGCAGTCACTGTGTACATACATTACATTACTTATCCTGTACTGATCCTGAGTTACATCCTATATTACACTCCAGAGCTGCACTCACTAATCTGCTGGTGCAGTCACTGTGTACATACATTTCATTACTTATCCTGTACTGATCCTGAGTCACATCCTGTATTATACTCCAGAGCTGCACTCACTATTCTGCTGGTGGAGTCACTGTGTACATACATTACATTACTTATCCTGTACTGATCCTGAGTTACACCCTGTATTATACTCCAGAGCTGCACTCACTATTCTGCTGGTGGAGTCACTGTGTACTGTTATGATTTGGTAGCTGAGGAGTGCAGGTAAAAAAGGCAACACACCAGAGCAGTTGGAATCTATGAGATTGCAGTACCCTGACTAACCACCACAACTAGAGGCAGCCGTGGAGCATTCCTACGTTGGTCCTAGACGCCTCGTCACAGCCTGAGAAACTAACTATACCTAAAGATAGAAAGAGGAAAGCTATCTGCCCCAGAGCAGATCCCCAAAGAACGTAGAAAGCCCCCAAACATGTAATGGCGGTTAGACAAGAAGAAATACTGACACAGACAGAAAATAGAATGAGCAAACGTTGGGGCCCAAACTGTCTAAATAGAAAAGGATAGGAAGGGCACTTACTGCAATCCCAAAAAACTCTGAAAAGCACCAACTCTACTAATTTCAAAAACACCTGAGATCACACGACCTCTACCACCTAAATTAGTTCTCTGGTGTAACAAAATCAAAACAGCAGCCACTGAAAAAACTGGAAAAAGCAAATGTACAAAACATCAGTGGCTGAACTAAACTGAGAGGGCAAAAGCCCCCGGAGGGGACCCAGAAGGCCCCCACAGAAGTGCAGGACAAAATGCAAAAATCAAGCACAAAAACAAAAAGAAGAAAATGTCTTATCTGTTAGCAGGAGATGCAGACACGAAACAGCAGGCTACAAAGGAAACAGGAATCAAGGATTGAGACCAGAACAATTGATCACCGGCAACCCCGATGGGAAGGCGACTCCCTTAAATAAGACCAGTCAGTTACACCTGATTCCCAATCCTCACAATCTTCACTGGACAGTCCAGTACCGCTTGTAACCACCAGAGGGAGCCTCTGCTCAGAACTCATTTCAAGTCCATTCACAACAGTGTACATTACATTACTTATCCTGTACTGATCCTGAGTTACACACTGTACTATACTCCAGAGCTGCACTCACTATTCTGCTGGTGCAGTCACTATGTACATACGGTACATTACATTACTTATCCTGTACTGATCCTGAGTCACATCCTGTATTATGCTCCAGAGCTGCACTTGTAAGGAGGTGGTGAGGACCCTCATATGCCTTCTCTCTTCTTGATGCTGTTTGCACGATTACATGCGGCACTTCATTGTTCTTTAATGTGAAATGTAATGTTTATGTACTGTGATGTCATGTATCTGCCATGTACTGTGTATATGTTTAGGATTAGGGATAGAAGTTAGCATAGAATAATAGCAGGGTTAGAATAGAGGGAGGCACATTGTAAATAGAGAATAGGATAGATAATAGTGTCAGTTTGGGCCATGGGCGGACATACCGCTGGTTCAACCGATGCGGCTGCATTGAGGCGCAGAGTCTCCAGGGGGCCCCTGCATGGCTGCTAATAGGGAGGGCAATCTGGCCAGTTTCTCCGGGACCGAGGCTCCGGGGCCCCTGGCCAGATTGCCCCCATGTGCGGTGGGCAGGGAGCGATCCCAGCAGCTCCGCTGCCTGCAAGAGAAAATAGCAGGAGCGGAGCTGCAAGGATCCTTCTTGCCCAGTGCCCACACTTCCTGTCTGTGACACAGAGAGCAGCGCTGCTGGATGACGTCATCATTCAGCGGCTGGCTGTGCCAGAGCGAGGAAGCGCGGGCGCTGGTGATGCTGTGCTGCGGACAGGTGGGAGGTGCTGTGTGTGTATATGTGTGTGTGTGTTTTGTATGTATGTATGTATGTGTGTGTGTGTTTTGTATATATGTGTGTGTAGAGATGAGTGGTGGTATGTGTGCGTGATTGCATGCGTAGCGCTGCAGGGGAATATGTAGAGAGGTCACTGGTGCTGTGTGTGTGTGTGTCTGTGTGTGTGTAGGTGGAGGAGAGGGGAATGATGGTAATGGGGAGAAGGCAATGATGAGGTGATGGGGAGAAAGCAATGATGGGGGTGATGGGGAGAAGGCAATGATGGGGTGATGGGGAGAAGGCAATGATGGGGGTGATGGGGAGAAGGCAATGATGGGGGTGATGGGGAGATGGCAATGATAGGGTGATGGGGAAAAGGCAATGATGGAGTGATGGGGAGAAGGCAATGATTTAGTGATGAGGAGAAGACAATGATTGGGGTGATGAGGAGAAGGCAATGATGGGGGTGATGGGGAGAAAGTAATGATGGGGTGATGGGGAGAAGGCTATGATGGGAGTGATGGGGAGAAGGCAATCATGGGGTGATGGGGAGAAGGCAATGATGGAAGTGATGGGGAGAAGGCAATGATGAGGTGATTGAGAAGGCAATGATGGGGGTGATGGGAGAAGGCAATGATGGGGTGATGGAGAAGGCAATGATGGGGGTGATGGGGAGAAGTGTTATGATATGGTAACCGAGGAGGACAACAAACAAATGGGCTAGGCAGCACAACACCAGACAGGTTGGTAACTTAGCGGATTGCAGACCCTAAACTGACACAGCCAAACGCCTCGACACAGCCAAAGAGTTAACTAAGCCTAAAGAGAGAAAAGGGAAAGCTAAACTGCCCCGGAGTAGAGCCCCAAAGGAATAGATAGCCCCCAAGCATATATTGACGGTGAGGCAGATGAAGTACAAAACACAGGCAGAAAATAGCGTAAGCAAATGCTGGGGCCTAAACTGTCTGGATAGAACAGGACCGAAAAGGATACTGTCTGCAATCCCGCAAAAACCCTAAGAAAAATTCCAACACGTCTGATATGCAAAAATACTGAGGCCACACGACCTCTCCCCCACTTAATCAGAACTCTGGTGTGAACTGGATGCAAAACAACAGATACTGAAATAACAGACTGCAATACTGAACAGACTGGCATAAACTGTGGCAAGGAAAACAGAGTCCAGCACAGGTCCCAGAGGGAACCCGGCTGGACTGCACCAGCAAGGCAGAGAACAGAGAAAAGCAAAAAGGGAAAAATGCCACAGATCAAAACAGACAACTTATCTGAAAGGTGCAGGACAAAGCAGGGAACAAGCTGACTTCCAGAAGGCTCAGGAAGAAGACCAAATCACCGGCAACAACCCAAGGAAGGTTGCTCACTTATATCTCTCCAGTCAGAAACACCTGATCCCCAATCATCCTCCTCAGGTGATCAACCTCTGTTAGCCAGAGCAGCTGCACCACCAGCAGCAACCACCAGAGGGAGCCCAAACTCAGAAGCCGGACCAAGAGTGTTCACAACAGAGAAGGCAATGATGGGGTGATGGAGAAGGCAATGATGGGGGCGATGGGGAAAAGGCAATGATGGGAGTGATGGGGATGATGGAGAGAAGGCAATGATGGAGTGATGGAGAAGGCAATGATGAAAGTGATGGGGAGAAGGCAGTGATGGGGAGAAGGCAATGATGGGGTGATGGAGAAGGCAATGATGGGGTGGTAGGGGAGAAGGCAATGATGGAGGTGGTGGAAAGGGCAATGATGGGGTGGTGGGGGAAAAAGAAAAGATGATGGAGGTGGTGGGGAGAATGCCATGATGGTGGTGGTGGAAAGGGCAATAATGGGAGTGGTGGGGAGGAGGAAATGATGAAGGTGGTGGAATGGGCAATGATGTGGTGGCAGGGGAGAAAGCAAAGATGGTGGGGTAGAAGGCAATGATGGAGGTGGTGAAGAGGGCAATGATGGGGTGGGGGAGAGGACAGTAATGGGATGTGGGGGGAGGAGGACAATGAGGGTGTGGGGGATTGGGATGGGAAGAAGGGGACTTATAATGGCCTTAGGAACAGGGGGTGGTGGAGGAAGACATTATCACTTATTATGTCTAACACAGTCCCTTAGTATATAGTGTACTCACAAATTCTGTATAACACCATCCTTAGTTACATAGTTTCCTCTTTTATTATGTATAACACCGTCACTTATTACATACCATCCTCTCTAGTTATATATGGTGCCGTCCCTTATTATATAGCTTCCTCTGCTGTTATGTATAGTGCTGTCTCTTACATAGTGTATTCTTGTCAATTTTGTTATTCACAAAGCCCTCTTTTATTACATAGTCCCCTCTCTTGTTAGATATAAAATGACTGCTGATGGAGGAGCCAGTGACTAGATTACCAGTCCATCAGCTCCTCCATTAGAAAGGAAGCTTTCCCATGCTCCATCAGCCATCATTGCATTATACAGCTAACAAGAGAGGACCGTATGTAATAAAAAACAGGGCTCTATATAATCCAATATGTAAAGGACGGTACTGTACATAGCAAGAGAGGGCACTGTAAAAGGGTCAGCAATATAAATAATAAAGGAGACTATGTAATATATATACATGTATGTATGTGTGACTATATATATATTGTATATATGTAGCTTTGTCACCATAAAAGTAAGGGGCCCCAAGCTGTCAGTGTCCGCCCCTGGTTTAGGCACAGGCAGTTATAATGTAGTCCGCCTGGTTTCTGCGCGCTGCACTGATTATAACATAGTCCGCCTGTTTTCTGTGCACTGCACTGATTATAACCTAGTCCGCATGTTTTTTGCGTGCTGCACTGATTATAACATAGTCCGCCTGTTTTCTGCGTGCTGCACTGATCATAATGTAGTCAGCCTGGTTTCTGCGCGCTGCACTGATTATAACCTAGTCTGCCTGGTTTCTGTTCGCTGCACTGATTATAACCTAGTCCGCCTGGTTTCTGCGCGCTGCACTGATTATAACCTAGTCCGCCTGGTTTCTGCGCGCTGCACTGATTATAACCTAGTCCGCCTGGTTTCTGCGCGCTGCACTGATTATAACCTAGTCCGCCTGGTTTCTGCGCGCTGCACTGATTATAACCTAGTCCGCATGTTTTTTGCGTGTGTGTCGACCCGCCACCACAATTGTGGGTTACCAGGGCAATGGGGTACTCAGAGCCGAGCCCATGGAAGTCTATGGGGATTGTCACAGGTAGCGGTGGCTCGGTCTGTGGCCCTAGCGGTCTGGCGTATGTTGGGGGAATATTTACAGGGGATAGATTTATATACAGTTCGTGACGCCACCTGTAGTCTCTGGTAATTTGTACCAGCGCTGCTGTAGATCTCTGAGGGGATGGTGAGGCAGCTAGATGTCGGGTCCCCTACAGGTGGGACTCTTCCCTCAGGTCGATGGTTATGGTGGGGTTGTGCAGGCATGCAATTAAATAACTCAGTCTCACACCGTCAGCGTCTTTCCATACCTTTACTTCAAGTTGTTCAGGCAGGTCCCAGGGAGGCTGATGGGGTTGATGGAGGATGAGCTTTGAGGCAACGGCTAAGCAAGTTAGGGGCCTCCTTTACTTTCCAATGATGATGAGTCCAACCAGCGTAAAGCGTAGTTCCCTCTATAACTCCAGCTATTCCAAAGCTGTGCTGCCCGGTCAGTTTTGTGGTTGGAGCCTTCTTCTGAGAGAGCTGAGTTCCAATTCCTGTCGTGCACTGACTCAAGGTTCTCACTCTCCCTGACCCCAGTTACGTACTGACTCTTCAGGGGCTGCTTTCCGCGACCTAAGGTCCGATAAGCCTCTGGTTTTCTTACCACTATGCGTGCAGCTATAGTGATCCTTCGGTCCCCAGTGACCGGTAACAATGTGCAGGTATCCTATACCTATGGCACTTTTCTGTTCTCTTCCACTATGCCCTTCGATTTGCTCAGACTCTCAACAGATGTCTCAGTCCATCTTCTAGTGGGGCACAGCTCTGACCAGGCTGAGGTGAACTGGCTCACCTGTACTGGCCTCCACTTTCTGAACTGCACAAAGACTGCACTTCCTAACTCCTTCGAGTCACTGACTGAACTGAACTCAGACTACTCAGCACTCCCCTCCACACCCCTGCTGGGTGTGTCCGAAGTGTACGTGATATCATGGAGAGCCCTTAACCGTTACCTCTCCACTCATCCTCCTGGTATTGTGTACCAGGGCTACACATTCCCCCATGGTAAACGACAGCACTCCCGGGCTGTGAAATACAAGAGACATTTTTGTTTATGCATTAAACATCAACATTAAACATTAATTCGTCCCATCCGGGAGGTAAGGATGTCTTGAACGTTGCTAACAACACATTGAATATAGAAAAAATACGAAATATTAAATAAACATGTTCATAAATAAACGACAATATTCTTGTGAAGGACCCGCACCAAACCTTCAACGTGGGTCCTGGGTGGGCTGCAGGACATCCGAATGCAGACCTCACTCAGTGCCTCACCACACGGGTTTTATGTTCAGAGGTAAGTCAAGGCTTCGTGTGAAACCATTAAAAGGCACCTTAGTGCAACTATTTACAAGATACAGTTTTTGGGCTGGCTCAGTCCTCAGCCTCTGAGTCCATTATAAGACACCATAAGGAAAAGACACATTTATATATATACTTTTTACAATATTCACATTAATTTGTTATAATTACTGCTGGTATCGAATGGGTATCTTCCCTTTTGTGATTCGCTCTGATCTACGTGGAGTAGCTTCAGGTATATTAAGTTGCGATCTGTCTGCACTGCGTAACGGCAAACTATAGAACTGCCTCAATCTTTCTATGGATCTGGCAAGCGTACTGATGGCTGGGCGGTGTGAGTCAGCTTCACCAGGGGATCCCATAGTATGGGGCGCTGCTTCTGATGATCCTTCTTGAGATTCCGTAGGTTGAGGTGTTGCTGGAATGGGTAACCCTGAACGGACTCAACTGGCACCACGGACACAACTGGAGGTAGAACTTCCTCTTGTGGCTGATAAAACTGCAACACCGGAACTATTACAGCATCTCCCAGTCTGGGCCAATCCGCAGGAAAATCTCCCAGATCCGTGTGTATGACCTCTTCCTTCCTTTCTTCTTGATTGATGACAGGGTTCTTTTCACAACGCTTTAAGGGTTCTGGACACAATTTCAAATGGTCTCTGGACACAGTGGTTATTGTTCTTCCTCCGTCCTTACTAATGATACAAACTTTTCTGTTGTCATATTTAGAATCTTGTACGACGTAGGGTTCTTGCTCCCACTGGTTATCCAATTTGTGCATCTTCCTTTTTCTTTTTAATACCACTTCTCCAGGCATCAAAGGCTTGGCAGGAGCATTTCTGTTGTAAATATCTTCCTGTTTTCTCCGTGCCTTGTTGAGACTTTCTTCTACACAGATTTGCACTCGTCTGTACTGCTCTTGCCGATTGATGTCCCAGTTTTCAATGGTGTCGTCTGCCTCCGGTTCTACCACTCCAAGTTCTAAATCCATTGGTAGTCTTCCGGGCCTTGCTCTCATAAGATAGGCTGGAGTGCAGTTAGTGGAACTTACAGGTATATGGTTATACAAGTCAACCAAATCAGGTAGTAAGTCCGGCCATCGATTTCTGTCTTCCAACGGTATGGATCTCAACAAGTCAAGGACAATATGGTTCATTTTTTCACAAAGACCGTTGGTTTGAGGGTGGTATGGCGTTGTTCTAATTTTCTTGCACCCGTACATGTGACAGAATTCCTTGAATAAATCAGCTTCGAAAGCAGGTCCTTGATCGGTTAATACTTGCTCCGGATACCCATGCGGTCTGCAGAAACTTGCTTGAAAGGTTTTCGCTGCCGTCACTGCGGTCTGGTCCTTAACTGGAACAACCACCAGAAATCTGGAGTAATGGTCCACCATGGTCAAGGCGTATGAGTATCCAGATCTACTTGGCGACAATTTGACGTGGTCCAGGGCCACAATCTCCAAGGGACGAGTCGTCCGGATAGGTTGCAGGGGTGCCTTCTGACTACCGTAGTCCTTTCTTCTGAGACCACAGGGTCCACAGTTCCGACACCACCTCTCGATGGAGCTGCGCATCCCTACCCAGTAGAACCGGCACCTCAACAGGGTCTCCAGCTTTCTCCAGCCAAAGTGTCCTGCTTGATCGTGGTATGCTTCCAACACCATTGGGACGTCCGCCTTGGGGACCACTATTTGCCAGACCATCTCATGGGTTCTGGGGTTGACGTATCTCCTGCACAACTTCTCACGGTATAGGAACAACCTGCTTTTCTCGTTCCACAGAAGCTTGGCTGACATAGGTGCATCCTTTTCCAAAGAGGAGCCTTCCTGTCTTAACAACTCCTTGATGCGGCTGACCACTGGATCACTGTCCTGAGTCTCTTTCCAGCTGTGATGGGGTAAAGGATTTAATGTTGCACCATACTGCTTTCTGTTGACTCGATGCTCGTGGACTACCCCATTTCGATGGAACGCAGGTAGCTCAATTTCTTCCAGGTCATCCGATTCTTCTTCCGTATCAGAGTCATGCGGCATTCGGGACAATGCGTCAGCATTAGCATTCTTTCGACCTGCCCGGTACTTGATAGTAAACTGGTAATTGGACAACCGAGCCATCCATCGCTGCTCCATGGCACCCAGCTTGGCAGTTTCCAGGTGCGTTAACGGGTTGTTATCTGTAAACGCAGTGAACTGATTAGAGGCCAGATAATGCTTAAATCTTTCAGTAATGGCCCAGACCAGCGCCAGAAACTCCAGCTTGAAGCTGCTATAATTTTCCGGATTCCTTTCAGTTGGCCTGAGTTTTCTGCTGGCATATGCGATGACTTTTTCTTGGCCATTCTGCTTCTGACTGAGAACTGCTCCCAACCCTTCATTACTGGCGTCGGTGTACAACAGGAACGGTTGGCTGTAATCAGGATAGGTTAAGATCTCATCACCTGTAAGGATCTCTTTCATCTTTTGGAATGCTTCAGCCTGTTCTTTACCCCAATTAAAGGGAGGGTTTCTGCTCTTTAAGGATTGTCCTACCAGGAGGTCCTGTAAAGGAGCTGCCTTCTTCGTGTAATCTTTCACGAACCTTCTGTAGTAACCCGTTAGTCCCAGGAACTGTCGCACTTCCTTAAGGTTCTTCGGCTCCGGCCACTTCTGGATGGCAGTGACTTTCTCTGGGTCCGGCGCTACTCCTTCCGAACTGACGATGTGCCCCAAGTATTGTACCTTCTGTTTGAGTAGATGGCATTTTGAGGGTTTTAATTTCATCCCGTACCTGGACAGGGACTCAAACACTTCTGCCAGGTGTTTCAGATGGTCCTCATATGTCTTGGAATACACGATAACGTCGTCTAGGTATAGCAGCACGGTTTCAAAATTGAGATGTCCCAGACAATTTTCCATCACTCTCTGAAATGTTCCTGGAGCACTGCTGAGCCCAAACGGCATTCTGTCGAACTCACAGAGCCCCATTGGGGTGGTGAAAGCCGTTTTCTCACGATCCTCCTCAGCCACAGCCACTTGCCAGTAACCACTAGTCAGATCAAGGGTAGAAAAGTAGTTAGCCGTTTTCAGAGCAGCTAATGATTCCTCTATACGTGGTAACGGGTATGCATCCTTGTGTGTTATGCGGTTCACCTGCCTGTAATCCACACACATTCTCATACTACCATCTTTCTTTTTAACCAGAACTAGAGGGGCTGCCCAGGGGCTACAACTATCCCTTATCACCCCGGCTTTCTTCATATCATTCAACATTTCTTTAGCCTTCTGATAATGAGCTGGAGGTATGGGCCTATACCGCTCTTTGATGGGAGGATGACTGCCTGTAGGGATATGATGTTGTACTCCCTTAATTATCCCAAAATCAAGTGGATTTTTGCTAAACACTTGGGCGTACTCTTGCACCACCCGTAATACCCCTTGCTTCTGGTGAGCGGGAGTGGTGTCCGTCCCAACATGGAGTTGCTGACACCATTCCGCCACCTGAGTTGCTGGGTCATTGTCCTCCGCTATTTGACAGGAGTCTAAGGACTCAGCCGGGAGAATAGAATTATTATCAACAGCATGTAGTTTAGCAATGGTTGCATAACGGGGTAAGTTTACCTCATCATCTCCCCAATTGAGAAGCCGTACTGGTACTCTTCCATTCACCACTTCTACTACTCCTCTAGCAGTCATAAGTGTAGGTCTATGTTCTGAATGGTGGGGTTCTACTACAGCTTGGTAATTCTGTCCTCTCAGACCTATGGCTGCCCTGCACCAAATGATCATTTCACTCATTGGGGGTATCACAATAGGATCCGAGTCAGTGACCCGTACATTACCAATTTCGCCGTCTGTAAGCTTCGCTTGCTGCTGACACACCAGGGCCCGGATCTCTCTTTGGATTACTCCTCTCTGCCTTGGTCGGGCAATCTCAGCGAGCTGTTGGAGTAAGAACACAACTTCTCCCAAACAATTACCGATAATGTTAGTACCCAAAATTATATTTAAACCGTTCTCCTCATTTACAGTCTTTACTACCAGAAGCCCCTGGTCTTTCAACTCCTCTCTGCCCACCTTTACATCTACACATTTTGTCCCGAGTACTTCTACAGGAAGACCATTAGAAGCATACACGGTAAAGTCAGAGCTCGGGGGTTTAAGACTGTCCATTGACCAGTACTTAGTATAGAGGGCATCAGGAATTAGGGTCACCTGGGACCCAGTGTCTAACAATGCCGGAACTGCAATACCATCTAAGATGATAGACAGGTAGGGTCGCCCACCCACATACCTGCGGTTCCAGTCTAGGGGGCCTGACGGGTATTCTCCTGGGTGTTGGCCCTCGGACCCAGGTTCTGCCCGTTTAAAGGACACTGTGGAGACAGATGACCTTTCCGGTTGCATCGGTAACAGATGATCTCTCGACGAGGAGGGTGTTGATCAGAGGTCGCTCCTGGGGGTGGCGTTGTCCTCCTCCGGGGGGGCGACGTCTTCTTTCTTCTCCGGTGCATCCACGGGACGTCTTCTGGGCAGTCAGCTAACAAGATCTTCCCTTCCTCCTCTTTCCGCAGCTGCAGGGCACTCATTACAGCAGCCAGATTTTTAGTCAGCTGGCGCACCTCTGAGCGCAGACAGTCCAATTCACTAGGAGGGGTCACCTGCGCTTTGGCTTCGGCCACTAGCGGGGAACAGGGGGTTACTGCCGGTTCCAGAGTGACTTCAGCCTGATGATGTTGGGTTGCCACCTCAAGTTTGCCCAGGGGCCGCAGCCCTTTTATTGCCATGTCTTTTAGGGCATCAAAGGTAGCATCCGGATGATCTAAGGACCACCAGTTTACAGTTCTGCGTTCCTCTTGGGATCTCAATCCCTGTATAAATTGCTCTTTCAGCATTTTATTCTCATCGATAGCATTTATATTATTAATCTGCTTAAGAGCTCTCAGGGCTCCTTGTAGTCGGCAAGCGTAGTCCCGGATGCTGTCACCTGGCTGTTGTGAACAGTGATAGAAGGCCATCCGGAGATCCGTTTCTGTGCGGTCTTCAAATATGGCATGCAGCTTAAGGAAGATCGCAGGTACCGACTCCTGATCAACGGTATCCCAAGTCTCCACTTCCCTCTCCGCAGCGCCAGTTAGCTGCCCTATTAGCACAGCAGCTTTTTGTCTCTCAGGCATGGAGTACATTTCTAGGATGCTGCATAACTTCCGCTTGAAGCCTTCTAATGTGCCTGGCTCACCGCTGTACTGGGGAAGCCATTTCGCCCCAGGCATATATGGGAGCGTTAGTGGCATGATCGGGACTACCGGACTGGGTGCAGGGCCTGCGCCCCCATCTGGCGCTACAATACCAAGCGGTGCGGGATTGGGGCCTCCGGCCGGGCCGCACTGTCAGCCGGTTGTTGTGACATCTTAGCGCCCCCTTGGTTAAACGGAGCCTACCGGTTTCAGACGCTGCTATTTCACAGGCACAGCAGTGGGAACAGGACCTTCGTCGCAGGCGCTCTGATGTCAGAGCGTTCACTTCCTGTTGCAGGACCTGCCGCTGAGTCAGAGCCGGGGGCGTGTCCAAGACTTTGCGCGCTCTTTCAGGTACGCCCACCTTCTTCTCCAGCGCCTTAGGGCGCGAATCTGGCGGCAAATATGGCGGTATTTGGCGCCAAACAACAGCAACAGTCTTTTTCGCCAAAACACTCCACAGGCACACAAGGCTCGCAATGCTGCAAGTTTCGGATCCTGTTCGTGACGCCAAAGTTTTTGTGTCGACCCGCCACCACAATTGTGGGTTACCAGGGCAATGGGGTACTCAGAGCCGAGCCCATGGAAGTCTATGGGGATTGTCACAGGTAGCGGTGGCTCGGTCTGTGGCCCTAGCGGTCTGGCGTATGTTGGGGGAATATTTACAGGGGATAGATTTATATACAGTTCGTGACGCCACCTGTAGTCTCTGGTAATTTGTACCAGCGCTGCTGTAGATCTCTGAGGGGATGGTGAGGCAGCTAGATGTCGGGTCCCCTACAGGTGGGACTCTTCCCTCAGGTCGATGGTTATGGTGGGGTTGTGCAGGCATGCAATTAAATAACTCAGTCTCACACCGTCAGCGTCTTTCCATACCTTTACTTCAAGTTGTTCAGGCAGGTCCCAGGGAGGCTGATGGGGTTGATGGAGGATGAGCTTTGAGGCAACGGCTAAGCAAGTTAGGGGCCTCCTTTACTTTCCAATGATGATGAGTCCAACCAGCGTAAAGCGTAGTTCCCTCTATAACTCCAGCTATTCCAAAGCTGTGCTGCCCGGTCAGTTTTGTGGTTGGAGCCTTCTTCTGAGAGAGCTGAGTTCCAATTCCTGTCGTGCACTGACTCAAGGTTCTCACTCTCCCTGACCCCAGTTACGTACTGACTCTTCAGGGCTGCTTTCCGCGACCTAAGGTCCGATAAGCCTCTGGTTTTCTTACCACTATGCGTGCAGCTATAGTGATCCTTCGGTCCCCAGTGACCGGTAACAATGTGCAGGTATCCTATACCTATGGCACTTTTCTGTTCTCTTCCACTATGCCCTTCGATTTGCTCAGACTCTCAACAGATGTCTCAGTCCGTCTTCTAGTGGGGCACAGCTCTGACCAGGCTGAGGTGAACTGGCTCACCTGTACTGGCCTCCACTTTCTGAACTGCACAAAGACTGCACTTCCTAACTCCTACGAGTCACTGACTGAACTGAACTCAGACTACTCAGCACTCCCCTCCACACCCCTGCTGGGTGTGTCCGAAGTGTACGTGATATCATGGAGAGCCCTTAACCGTTACCTCTCCACTCATCCTCCTGGTATTGTGTACCAGGGCTACACACGTGCTGCACTGATTATAACATAGTCCGCCTGTTTTCTGCGTGCTGCACTGATCATAATGTAGTCAGCCTGGTTTCTGTGCGCTGCACTGATTATAACCTAGTCTGCCGGGTTTCTGTTCGCTGAACTGATTATGACATAGTCTGCCTGGTTTCTGTTCGCTGCACTGATTATAACCTAGTCCGCATTTTTCTGCGTGCTGCACTGATTATAACATAGTCCGCCTGTTTTCTGCGTGCTGCACTGATCATAATGTAGTAAGCCTGGTTTCTGCGCGCTGCACTGATTATAACCTAGTCTGCCTGGTTTCTGTTCGCTGCACTGATTATAACCTAGTCCGCCTGGTTTCTGCGCGCTGCACTGACTATAACCTAGTCCGCCTGGTTTCTGCGTGCTGCACTGATTATAACCTAGTCCGCCTGGTTTCTGCGCGCTGCACTGATTATAACCTAGTCCGCCTGGTTTCTGCGCGCTGCACTGATTATAACCTAGTCCGCATGTTTTTTGCGTGCTGCACTGATTATAACATAGTCCGCCTGTTTTCTGCGCGCTGCACTGATCATAATGTAGTCAGCCTGGTTTCTGCGCGCTGCACTGATTATAACCTAGTCCGCCTGGTTTCTGTTCGCTGCACTGATCATAATGTAGTCAGCCTAGTTTCTGCGCGCTGCACTGATTATAACCTAGTCTGCCTGGTTTCTGTTCGCTGCACTGATTATAACCTAGTCCGCCTGGTTTCTGTTCGCTGCACTGATTATAACCTAGTCCGCCTGTTTTCTGCGCGCTGCACTGATTATAACCTAGTCCACCTGGTTTCTGCGCGCTGCACTGATTATAACCTAGTCCGCCTGGTTTCTGCGCGCTGCACTGATTATAACCTAGTCCGCCTGGTTTCTGCGCGCTGCACTGATTATAATATAGTCCGCCTGGTTTCTGTTCGCTGCACTGATCATAATGTAGTCAGCCTAGTTTCTGCGCGCTGCACTGATTATAATATAGTCCGCCTGGTTTCTGCGCGCTGCACTGATTATAACCTAGTCCGCCTGGTTTCTGTTCGCTGCACTGATTATAACCTAGTCCGCCTGTTTTCTGTTCGCTGCACTGATTATAACCTAGTCTGCCTGGTTTCTGTTCGCTGCACTGATTATAACCTAGTCCGCCTGTTTTCTGCGCGCTGCACTGATTATAACCTAGTCCGCCTGGTTTCTGCGTGCTGCACTGATTATAATATAGTCCGCCTGGTTTCTGTTCGCTGCACTGATTATACATAGTCCGCCTGTTTTCTGTTCGCTGCACTGATTATAACCTAGTCCGCCTGGTTTCTGCGTGCTGCACTGATTATAATATAGTCCGCCTGGTTTCTGTTCGCTGCACTGATTATACATAGTCCGCCTGTTTTCTGCGCGCTGCACTGATTATAACCTAGTCCGCCTGGTTTCTGCGTGCTGCACTGATTATAATATAGTCCGCCTGGTTTCTGTTCGCTGCACTGATTATACATAGTCCGCCTGTTTTCTGCGCGCTGCACTGATTATACATAGTCCGCCTGTTTTCTGTTCGCTGCACTGATTATAACCTAGTCCGCCTGGTTTCTGTTCGCTGCACTGATTATAACCTAGTCCGCCTGGTTTCTGCGTGCTGCACTGATTATAATATAGTCCGCCTGTTTTCTGCATGCTGCACTGATTATAACCTAGTCCGCCTGGTTTCTGTGCGCTGCACTGATTATAACATAGTCCGCCTGGTTTCTGCGCGCTGCACTGATTATAACCTAGTCCGCCTGTTTTCTGTTCGCTGCACTGATTATAATATAGTCCGCCTGGTTTCTGCGCGCTGCACTGATTATAACATAGTCCGCCTAGTTTCTGCGCGCTGCACTGATTATAACCTAGTCCGCCTGGTTTCTGCGCGCTGCAGTGATTATAACATAATCCGCCTAGTTTCTGCGCGCTGCACTGATTATAACCTAGTCCGCCTGGTTTCTGCGCGCTGCACTGATTATAACATAGTCCGCCTGGTTTCTGCGTGCTGCACTGATTATAACCTAGTCCGCCTGTTTTCTGTTCGCTGCACTGATTATAACCTAGTCCGCCTGTTTTCTGTTCGCTGCACTGATTATAACCTAGTCCGCCTGGTTTCTGCGCGCTGCACTGATTATAACATAGTCCGCCTGGTTTCTGCGTGCTGCACTGATTATAACCTAGTCCGCCTGTTTTCTGTTCGCTGCACTGATTATAACCTAGTCCGCCTGGTTTCTGTGCGCTGCACTGATTATAACATAGTCCGCCTGGTTTCTGCGCGCTGCACTGATTATAACCTAGTCCGCCTGGTTTCTGCGCGCTGCACTGATTATAACATAGTCCGCCTGGTTTTCTGCGTGCTGCACTGATTATAATATAGTCCGCCTGGTTTCTGTTCGCTGCACTGATTATACATAGTCCGCCTGTTTTCTGTTCGCTGCACTGATTATAACCTAGTCCGCCTGGTTTCTGCGTGCTGCACTGATTATAACCTAGTCCGCCTGTTTTCTGTGCACTGCACTGATTATAACCTAGTCCGCCTGGTTTCTGCGTGCTGCACTGATTATAATATAGTCCGCCTGGTTTCTGTTCGCTGCACTGATTATACATAGTCCGCCTGTTTTCTGCGCGCTGCACTGATTATAACCTAGTCCGCCTGGTTTCTGCGTGCTGCACTGATTATAATATAGTCCGCCTGGTTTCTGTTCGCTGCACTGATTATACATAGTCCGCCTGTTTTCTGCGCGCTGCACTGATTATACATAGTCCACCTGTTTTCTGTTCGCTGCACTGATTATAACCTAGTCCGCCTGGTTTCTGCGTGCTGCACTGATTATAATATAGTCCGCCTGTTTTCTGCATGCTGCACTGATTATAACCTAGTCCGCCTGGTTTCTGTGCGCTGCACTGATTATAACATAGTCCGCCTGGTTTCTGCGCGCTGCACTGATTATAACCTAGTCCGCCTGTTTTCTGTTCGCTGCACTGATTATAATATAGTCCGCCTGGTTTCTGCGCGCTGCACTGATTATAACATAGTCCGCCTAGTTTCTGCGCGCTGCACTGATTATAACCTAGTCCGCCTGGTTTCTGCGCGCTGCACTGATTATAACATAGTCCGCCTGGTTTCTGCGTGCTGCACTGATTATAACCTAGTCCGCCTGTTTTCTGTTCGCTGCACTGATTATAACCTAGTCCGCCTGTTTTCTGTTCGCTGCACTGATTATAACCTAGTCCGCCTGGTTTCTGCGCGCTGCACTGATTATAACATAGTCCGCCTGGTTTCTGCGCGCTGCACTGATTATAACCTAGTCCGCCTGGTTTCTGCGTGCTGCACTGATTATAACATAGTCCGCCTGGTTTCTGCGCGCTGCACTGATTATAACCTAGTCCGCCTGTTTTCTGTTCGCTGCACTGATTATAACCTAGTCCGCCTGGTTTCTGCGTGCTGCACTGATTATAACCTAGTCCGCCTGGTTTCTGCGTGCTGCACTGATTATAACATAGTCCGCCTGGTTTCTGCGTGCTGCACTGATTATAACCTAGTCCGCCTGTTTTCTGTTCGCTGCACTGATTATAACCTAGTCCGCCTGGTTTCTGCGTGCTGCACTGATTATAACCTAGTCCGCCTGTTTTCTGTTCGCTGCACTGATTATAACCTAGTCCGCCTGTTTTCTGTTCGCTGCACTGATTATAACATAGTCCGCCTGGTTTCTGCGCGCTGCACTGATTATAACCTAGTCCGCCTGGTTTCTGCGTGCTGCACTGATTATAACCTAGTCCGCCTGTTTTCTGTTCGCTGCACTGATTATAACCTAGTCCGCCTGGTTTCTGTGCGCTGCACTGATTATAACATAGTCCGCCTGGTTTCTGCGCGCTGCACTGATTATAACCTAGTCCGCCTGGTTTCTGCGCGCTGCACTGATTATAACCTAGTCCGCCTGTTTTTTTGTTTTTTTTCAAAGAGCAAAGAGTGCAGCAGACGGAAGGCAGAACCCAGGAGCTTCCGTGTACGTACAGGTACACCTGATGTTCCATGGTACATAGAACATCTTTTTTTTTTCTTTCCATCTATTAAAAATAGAATTACGTGGCCCTACTCCCTAAGAATAACATCCATCAGTCAGGTAGCGCTCACATAACCATATATATACATAGACCTGCGTGTTCCCAATCGCACTGTACAGTGAATATTTGGGATCATGGCCTGTACATGAAATATCTATAAGCCCAGCTAATATGTGAGGCGGCTTACTCGGCTGACAGCTCGCTGACGACATAAGCTCCCGTTATTAGATTCTTATTGCCGATGTTTCTCTTTCTGGAAACTTAACGTATTAGTTGGTGTTACGGAGCAGCGATCCTCATACATCACTGTTTATAAGCGCTTTGTTCCAGGCTCAGATTCCAGCAGCACATCTCCCTGTAACCCCCTAAATCCACAGCCTAATTGTGTGCCCATTCCAAAAATGGCCTGAAGTATAACACCCTGGAAAGCAGACGCTTCTCAGGGAAATATTAAGTTATGTGGACGTAAAGGTGGAGCAAACACTGTGGGAATGATTCGTTATTGCATTTTAATTTTTTTTTTCTAATTTTTTATGTTTTTTTTTACTGTGCGCCAAATTCTTGCACTTAGTCGAGCCTATCTTGAAGTCTATATTCTTATAATTCATCTTCTTGTTTTCTCTGTTCAGCATCGTTGGGGCATTTTTTTTTTGTAATCCAGATGTTTGCGGCCAATTCATTATTTGAGAATTTTTAAAAAGTCGCTAAAGTTTGCTGATACATACTGCAGGAGTGAGCGAGGTTTCTTTAACGTCAACATTTTTTGCTCAAATGTTATAGATGCGTATGACATTTTATGGATCATGAGACTTTTTGCTCTGAGATAAGGATATTTTTGATTTTTCCAAAAGTAATTAATGCACAAGTGCCTTTTTTGAAGAATATGACTGAAAAAAAAACCCTCTCAAATGATGAATTGGATCTGGTGTGTATTATGTTCAAAATACACTACTCAACATTGAAATTGCAGCAGCAAGAAAGAAAAGTTTTAAAATTATGAAAATCATAAGATGGAAAGACATGTTAATGAAACACAAATGATGAAAAAAATGCTATCAATGAGGTTACAATGGTTGTGTGAAGAACGTTCAGCTCAATGCATTTGGGGCATGTCATCAAGAACCCTGCTGGCAGCTCCTTTAAAATTGCCCCCCAATGTGCCTTGAGAGACAAGTCCAGAGACGCTGCAGACCATGGTAATAATAAAATACAACATATCCCCTTTAAAGGTCAATCATGCAAAAATGGGAATAACAAGAGTTTTTCAAGCTGAAATCTCAATTTTATTAACAAATATAAAGCAACACTGGGCAAAAAATACAACAAAATTCACCTTATTACCAAAAAAATATGTACCACATTCATTAAGCACAAGAATATTTGGGATAAAACAAGCCTCGTTCAATTTAACCAATAAAGGTAGTACTCAGTGAGTGAACAAAAAAAAAACTATAAAGTGCACTGGTGCCAAAATACACGAAATAGTAAGCCTGCTTTAAGCTACAAATAAAGTGCACCAGTGCAAAACTACACATTGCAATAGGCCTGCTATAAGTACTAAAAAAAAGTGCACAAGTGCTCTGACACATATGGCGGTAAAGCCTCCTGCACTGCATAATATGTACTAAACAGCATAAGGTGCCACAATTCCCACAAGTTAATAAATATAATAAAGTGCCTGTGTAAGATAGCAAAAAAAACGAGCGTACGGAAACCCGGCTGCACTGCACAGACATTCTTTACCTCCATCTTGCTATCTTGCACATGCATTTTATTTTATTCTATTAACTTGTACATTTGAGGACTGGTAATCATTTTTTGCTGTTGATACTAATACCCGTTGTATCATATTAGTTTTTTTGTACCAATCACTTTAAGTCCATCTTAGTTTGCATGTCCTATGAACGTCTTTTAATGAGGTATTTTGTTTACTTTACATCCCCCAGGGATTTGTTTGTTTTGTGCACCGCTGCATTGGTTTTAGCTTCTAAATAATATTTATATTTTTTAATATTTTTTATTTTTTT
>JARQOD010000003.1:102025224-102108279 GCA_033576555.1 Oophaga sylvatica
GAATGTAACTACACTTTGGCTCTGGAGCAGGTAGTAATGGGGTACATACGCTTGTTTGTCTGGGCAGAGATGGTAGAAGAACAAGCTGGCTAATAACACGAGACCTCCTCCCACAACTCAGGAGTCTCTTCCTCCCACTTTTTTGCACTACAAAAGGTCAAGGCACCAGCATGGAGATGTGGAGCTGTCAATTTAAAGCCACAGTCCTAATTTAATAACCCGACTTTACCCATCTAGAAGGAAGCATCTGCATTGCCACATTAGGAAGAATGCACTGCTAGTACCCGGGTAATGATACAACATGGGAAACATTCCCATCCTCAGATTTTGATAACGCAGCGGCTACATGATGCGTCCATCAGACTATGCCTCCACCGGACCATACATTGCAGAATGCGGCAGCAGACCGGCGACCCACCTGACTGCCGCATAAATACAGACACTGGCAATGAGAAGAGCTAATGTGCAAACCCACGAGAAGATCTTTAAAAAAAAAAAAAAAAAAAAAAACCACACACACACACACAAACAAACACCAGAGAGTGTTGGGGGGGGGGGGTCACAGCGCAGTATAACAGAGCCCCCGACGACTGAGGGCACAGCGGCATTATTTTCCCACAGGTTTCATGTGAGCGCAGAAACAGCCTGCACCGCCAAGTCTTTTCCATCTAAACCACTGTATTTCTGCCAACTTCCCTGTAACCCTTTGTGACCAGGGGGCGCCTTGATCAACCCCCACTTTTTTTCTGTTATGGACTTGTGATGTCAGAGGAAGTCAGGGGGTGGGGTGGGGGCGACCTTTCGGTGTAAAGCCCCCACACATTACAGGAGGCAGGGGGAGTAGATGGTTATCACATTCACAGCTGTGACACCAACACCAAAAGTCACACAGGACTGTCCTCAACCCCCCAGGAGAAGCCTGCACCCTCATTTACACATCAGAGCTCTGCCATGCAGGAAACCGGCCACAATGCAGGGTGTGGAGGCCACAATGCAAGAAGGGTGAGGCCAGAATATGTGAGGCCAAGGGCAGGAGCCACTACAACCCCCATCATGTAATGTACCTACACTTATGCAGGATACCACCCACACAACCATTACAATACAGGGTGCAGCTAAGCACATGTATCTGAGCCTCATGTGCAATACCATCAGCTGTGCTTATGTAGCCGAGCACCTCATATGATACGGGCTTCTGTGCTGGTCTATCCAGGCTGCCCAAATGTGATACTGCCTGCTGAGCCTCCCCCTATGGGTAGAAGTCTCTGCTGAACTGGTGCATCCCTCGGTGTGCGATACATTCTGCTCAGCCGTGTACCCAAGCCGCGATACCCCCCGTTCCTGCTCTCCTTTCTTGGTCCTTGTGGAATCCACCCTCCGCATGACAATAAATAGAGTTTCCATCCATCTCGGGGCAATAAGCCATGAGGTTGGGACAGGGCGGGTTTGTTCTGCGCACTTCTGGGTTAATCGGCAGGAAATATACGATCTGTTTATGGCAATAACCTCGCTCAGTGGATCGGCCATCAATTAGCCACACACCAGGTCTTAAGAGGCGTCACTTAACCCTCCGTTCGCTGATATGTGACAACAGCCTAAATGTATATGGTCTAATTACAAGACTCGTTAAAGGGTTGATTGTGACTTGTAGGATCGCTACTTCCAATAGGTGGCGCTATAGAGTACAAGTCCTCTTTTTTTGAAGAGGCAATTTGCATATTAAATGTATATGGTCACGCAGATTTCCAAGATCCCTGAAGGGCAAAGCTGATAAGCTGAAACCCAAGATGCCTGATCCTTTTGTTTGCAGCGGGACAAGCTGGCGTCAAAAGAGTCTACTCTGACAACATATGCACGCTCTGCAGTGCTGAGCGTGCATGTGTACGGAGTGCAAGGAGAGCGATCAGCCAGACAAGCGACATTTGTCCGTCAGCCATACGCAGAATATAGGCGTCTGTTGCCTGGAGACAAGCCACCAGTTAATAACCATCACAGGGTCTTCTATGAGAAGTTCCCACGGCGCGGCGACAGCACACTTCTAACCGGCGACCTCCAGCACCGCCGTCTGCTCTGCATTGTGACCTAAGTGTGTGCATTGTCCCCATTGTAAGAAGCAGGACGCACTAGGCCCTCTTACAAATTTAAAAAAAAAAAAAGTATTCACCCGAACAGCTGGGATCAGCCCCCGGCAGGCCTGGCGAGACTATTAACCCTATGGCAGCCAATTCTAGAATGTAAACAAACGCTGGATGAGGCCGCGGCATCCTGTAAGGGGTTAAGCAGAGGCTTTGTTGCAGTTCCATTGTTTTTGGGGATCACTAGTGCTTTCTAGAACAGCTGCCGTGTCCAATTAGACTTTTCTAGTGTGTGAGGGGCGGGAGGGAAGGGGAAAGCTATTGAAAGAGACCCCCAGACAATAGAGCCCTATGAGAGTCGGTCACAGACCCGCAGAACATCTGTCTGCTATCAGGTCTAAGGACTAGCTGCCTGCCGGGGGCCCGAGCCGCCCTGCGGGGAGAGGGAGGGACACCTACAAATAAGGGGATTACCTACTGTGGGAGCAGCTAGATACCTCTGCAGGCTGGATGCCACATTATTGATCATCTCTGACCCTGCCTGGGATTCCTACAGGGCTAAAGGCAGCCAAAATAGGGGTCATCACCAGCTTTCCATAGACTCCACATGGCATACAAGCCCATCAAACAGGAAGCTGTGCCAGTCTTTACTGCAGGTCTGGCATTCTATTCCCAAGATGCCCATGGCTTCTACATATAGGTGGAGTGGCGATAATCAAGAAATAACAGTGTTGCTGCCCATAAAGTAATATTAGGAGATGTGGCTACAGCTTGAGATTACTACACAAAAAAGTAAGGGATTACATCAAACATCACAGAATATAATACATCGGAATAAAACAAGTCATACAGAAGGGAACATAGGGAGCCTGGGTATTAGGAGGAGAACTTACCCGATGGGTCTCTGGAGGAAGGCCGGGTGTAAGTGCTGCACTCCGATGGTTAAACCTGCGGAAAGGGAGACACGTTATAAAGTACGGGAATGGCAGGGATGACCCTGTACTAGCCCATTGTTAATATGTCAGGACAGAAACAGATATTAAAAGTGACACCAAGTTGACAAACTCATCCCTCCATGTGACATTCTCTTCAATGCACTTTTGCTCACTGGTGTCAGCCACGCTACACTACACTGGGGAGGGGCAGACTAAGGCCCAGGACGTGTAGAAACCTCGGAGCCTCCCAAGCGGTCATAGCCTGGGGTATAAGGGTGACGACCCCTTACAATGACAGATGCCATTTCTTAGCTTTTGTCTCCAAATTTAGATTTGTAAAAATTTAAATATGGCGCTGATTCCACCAGTTCACCCAGTAACCTGACTATCAAACTGGAATTACCTCTAGGAAGTGTGTGCAAATGATAAGAGGGGTCCATTACAGCCACTACTAAGCTGTCCCTGAATGACAAGCCTGCAGAGATTAATCATGGGCAGGTTTTCCATTCAGGACTCTGGGAAAGCTGGATGACAGCTCTGTAGCAGCTCTCTGCTGGGTAAATCACAGTCTTAGTAATGGGCACACGCTCACTATGATGTACCGTATGTGGGTGGACAGGGTGCCCAGGACGCGTCTTACCAGTTTGGAGGTTCCTTGGCTTGGCTCCGATATAAGCGAGATTCACATTTGCTTTCCGGCCATCTATAATGGGGTTGGGGTCTTTGCAGGCTCGGTCCGCGGCCGCCCTGTCCGCCATTGTGACCTGCAATTAAAGAGATCAATGTTCAGAGACCAATGACTGCGCCTCCAGTTTCACTCAGTTCTCACCTAGAAGTGGGGCATCTGGTAATGTGGTGCCAGGCGGAGGTACAGCTCTCCATGTGACTCAGTTAAAGGGGGACTCATCAGGTCAAAAAAGACCACTTTTTGCTCTTTTTATTCCTATTGATCCCCTGAATAATTTTTTTTTTTTTTTTTTTTTTTAAAGCTGCCATATAGATCAAAGTATGGACTTTTTTTTAAATTTTTAATCAAGTTGGGGTGTCTTAATGCTGCTCAGCATTATAACCATGAGCCACACCCCCTTGGCAAATTAGCACTAAATACTGTATGGTAGATTTAAAAACCACACAATACTCAAGCAGTGGAATAAAAAAAAAAAAAAAAAAAAAAAGCCAATTCACCTGGGGTATAAAATATTTTCAGGGCCCCTGGAACGCCCATGCACACAACGGCACTTTGTTTCGGACACCTCATTTTACAGCAACGCTGCAAAACAATTCCTACATTCCAGTTCACACTGTGCGGCTCCGATAGAGAAGGTTATTATACCACAACCTGATATTCCGACATAAGACCCCAGAAAACCTCCTCCCCCCCCCCCAAATAGAAGTCTATTTCTAGTCTACACACACCCTTAGCCTGAAGTAAACAGGTTGTGTCCGGGCCACCATCACAATACCATTTGAGAACAGGATGTGCCCCCAAGTTTGGCATACTCTGCCATTATCCCAGTGCCCAGAAAGTCCTTTTATTCATCAGTCCAGAAAATAGAGTGATCTAACGGGCGCAGATGCCAGCTTGGCATCTATACAGCTGCCAGGAGGGGCGTCACATAGAAGCCTCATGTTTTCTGTCATTAGGATAAGCATTATCATCCTGCAGAATAAGAAGTATCACCCAAGGCCATGAGATGGAAAGTGTAACTACAAGTGTCAGCATGTCCACTAAGCCGCCACTTTCCTCCAAAAAATCATACGAATGAAAGCTAAAATACTTAATGTGAAAAAGGTGACCGTTATGCCCACAGGGTACTACCAGGCAGCTAGCAAGACATGGTTCTTGTATGGGGGAGGGGAAGGTATTTTCCTATGCGCAGAAGACTTCCTGTCATGTAATCCACTGGATTTACATTGTAGTCAAGTGTCTCCAGTCTGACATAGGTGATAGACTGCAGGGAGTGGGAAGTCCAGCTGTAGGGAAGAATTCCGCCAATCCAGTACCTGAGAAATTCAGACCTCGATCTGCAACATAATGTAGGATCTCAACTGAAAGAAGCAGAGTGTGTGTTACGGTCTATCTGCTGGGCTGTTACAGTACAGTAACCCGGTACCTGACAAGTCCAGCAAGTGCCGGTCTCATCAAATCAGTACACAATAATCTGAAAAGGGTTTAGGAGGAGGCAAACGTTCCGTTTTTTTTTTTTTTTTTTTATTCCACCCATATATTATCTGCATCTGAAATTAAATATAACCTTGACCACTAGGGGAACCCTTGTTTTACCATGGAAATGAGAAGAAAAATGGCAGCCCCCAAATCAGGAAAGAAAAAGAATCCATGAAACGTACAAAAAAAATAAAATAAATAAAAAATAAAAAAAAAAAAATTCTGCCATTTTTTGGGTTTAGATACACAAACATGACAATTTTTAATTCTCCAATGCCATTACTAAATTTTTTTTTTTTTTGTTGTTGGTGGAGAGGCAAAAACTACAGAAAAAAAAAAAAAAAAAATTCCTGTGTTTGATACAGAGCCACCAGTTCAATACCCACATTAAATATGGGGACAATGCCCATGGAAGCTTGTCGTATCCGCGCTCTCAATGTTCTAACCTGCACTTGACAGCAGAGACCGGAGCATGGATGGTCACAGATTTTCATAAATAAGTCGCCATATTTATTTTACTCCCATATATAGCGCCATAATTTCCTCAGCGCTTTACATACATCGCTGTCCCCATTGGGGCTCACAATCTAAATTCCCCATCAGGATGTCTTTGGAGTTTGGGAGGAAAACAGAACCTGGAAGAAACCCACCAAACACGGGGAGAACATACAAACTCCTAGCAGATGTTGTCCTTGGTGGGATTTGAACACAGGACCACCATATAAAAAGTACCCAACCTAAAAGTCAGGCCCACAATAAAAACCTCTTGCTCACCAGGACCATAAACCACGCTGACCAGGCCTGTAGGACAAACGAACATGTTGTCGCCCTGGAGTATCATTATTAGATTATCGCTGCTACTCAAAGGGTACAATTATGATAATAACTGTCTACCGGCCGTTAGAGGATTCTGCCTGGCAGCACACACACACACAAAAGTTACAACCTGAGCATAAACCAAGTCACTCAGGTGAGCAAATGGCAGAGTATTATAGCAACACACAATGGAGGTCAACATTGCACAACGCAAAATCCAGCAAAACCTTCACGTCTGAGGATGTTATCAGTCTAAACATGTTTTCTTATGAAACTACCTGTTGTGTCGACCAGCAACAAAACCGGTGTTTTTGTCACAGTGACAAAAGTAGGCAACATGCAAGATGGTGGAGAATGACACGGGGGTGGGTGGTGGGGGGATGCTACTGACCTTGGGCTCAAACTGAAAGATCCAGAGTGGGCCCCCGGCTGAAAACGAGGGCAGACAAAAGCCGGCTACTACTCTGTGTTGACAGTGTCATACATCAGACACTAGAAGCATTGCAACAAAAAAATAAAATTAAGACATAAAATAAAGGAAAGCTAGAAATAAAGTATAAAAAAAAAAAAAAACAATGCCAACTAACACATGAAGCATCTGTCTGGTGCCCGCACTGGACCACCTGCTGCACCTGAATCGGCAGCTTGGCCTCCAAGCTTACAGCTACATCCCAAAAATTTCTAGACAACAATGAGACATCAAAAAAAATAAAGAAATAGGTTAAAAAAAAAGGTGGCCAAGACATTGGTGATGATACTTACAAAGCCGTACCCCCTGGACTTGCTTGTCTGTCTGTCCGTGATCACCACAGCTTCATCAATATCCCCAAAAACCTCAAAGTATTTCCTGAGGGACGAGTCGGTCGTGTGATACGGAAGCCCCCCAACGAAGATCTTGGTAAGCATGGTGTCCTTTTGCACTGTGTGCATCTTGAGTCGCTTTTCAGGATCACAAATAAACATCCAAAATTATCCCAGGGGGTTGGGGGAGGTGGAGTATTCCCAAAGCTTCACCTTCACTGCATAGAAAATAGACGTAAAACAATCACGAGTCCAATATAAAGGGAAAAAAAAAATACTATAGCATTTAAAGGGGCCGGCAGCAATGGCCGGTGAGGTAGCTCTATAGACTTTGTGCCAGACAGCAGGGATCAAGCAGCAGACAGGGAATTTGTAGGCAGCGTCATGCACCAGCCAAGCAGCCCTGCTCCCTCGCTGATCTGTCTGCTATGATACAAGCTCACACACTGCACAAGGTTTTGTACTCAGACGTAGCCCCCGCCCACTAACAATCCCCCTCCCTTTTGAAAAAAAAAAGACCAGTTGCATCATGGGTGTTGTAGTTTTTTCATCCTTTTTTTTTAAATATAAATTAGCTACGACACCATAGATGAGACAAGTTGACAAAGTTTAATTAGAAGAATTTTTTCTAAATTTACGAATATTTTGGCGCGGTCGAATAAAAAAGATAATGTAAAAAAAAATCTAATAATATATATAAACATGTAATAAATATGTCATAAAAAAAGGAGGCACAATGTGACAAGCTGGAAAAATTAAGATGATTGAATTTTATTCATTTTATTTAATAATAACCATTATCTGAGTGATGCATGATCAAACATGGTCATAAAAAATAATAATAAAAAATCCAATATTAAAGGAAA
Organism: Oophaga sylvatica; assembly: GCA_033576555.1. NCBI lineage: Eukaryota > Metazoa > Chordata > Amphibia > Anura > Dendrobatidae > Oophaga > Oophaga sylvatica. Next base: position 102,032,885 of record JARQOD010000003.1, read on the forward strand.
AAATATCTAAATAATATAATTTTTAATTTTTTTTGCCATCAGTCACTTACTTATGTAATATATAAAAATGAGAGCCAATATTAGATTTAATGGAATAAAATTCAACTACATTAATTAATAAGAATCAAAAATAATAAAGAAAAGGAAGCCTAATACATAGTATCACATTCTTGAATAAATTATTATCAGGTCTCCTTTTCTTCTTGTGAATAAAAGCCCAAAATACAAACACCATATACAATGGTGAGCTTACCTGTGGGATAAAACAGCCTTTTATATGGGCATAGCAGATCCAATAGGTGAGAGGGGCAGTATAGGGCTCAGCTCACAGCAGGTGGGGGGTGTATAGGATGCATGCGCATACATTACATTACCATATAATTAAAGTCACAGCTCTGACTGCAGGGTGCCGCCATTTGGGTATGTATCAGCCATTTACACAGCCTCATTAGTATGGAAAGTAGAGAACCATAGACTGAAGCTAATGGGATGCAGCCCTGCAGCAGAAAAAGCCCCCAATTGTGATTTCTCCCCCAAAAAAAATCACTTATTTTTTTGTATTCTGGCATTCGCTAGCGGGTTTTTTTTTTTTTTTTTGCACCAAATTCTTCGAAGCATTTCATGGATTTGGGGCAAAATTAAAAATGCCTTTTTTTTCCCCTTAATCAGTTTTTGCAACTGTCTAACATCAAAAAGGTACGAAACTTTACTAAAAAAAAAAGTCACGCATTTGTCTAAAAACGCATCAAATCGAAAACTTCTCCCGTAACTTTATTCTAGAAGGATGAGTAGAGTGAGATGCGCCAAAAAAATGCAATATTTCCTAAAAGTCACATTTCATGAATCTGCACAAATGATCTGAAGAAGCAAATAAAATCGGAGATAAAGAAAGAAAAACAAATGGAAAAAGGAGTGAAAATGTATAAAGAAGGGAAACAGCAATGATGAAGAACTGGCCTGTGCAGAAATAATGATACAGAAGGGAATAAATAATATTTAGTGTTTACCTTAATAAATAATCTGTATCTATATCTCTTCCTTCCTGGGATCGCCGGCTCTGCTCCTTCTTCCCCAGCTCCTACCTGTGCAGCAGTCTCCGCACAACTTGTGAAAAAAGAGTCTAAAAAGTTGCAAGAGACCAGAAAGAAAAGGATTCTGGGAGTTGTAGTTTTCTCTTGCTATGAGCAAGGCAAGGGAAGAGGAAATGACTACATTTCCCAGAAGGCAGTGGGGCACGCCCTATGCTCTGGTGCAGCAAATGGTGATTTTTTTTATTATAGAGGATTGGACGTATTGCGCATGCGCAAGCAGCACAGAGCATTTCAAAAGAACTATGAGCAGATCTTCTGAAATACTGGAAGACCTCCCCACTAGTAACAAAAGGGGATTTTTGGAGAGAAGTATGTTGATAAGGTCAAAGGATGAGTCATAGTGCAAGGAGCAAGCAGCACAGAGTATTTCAGGAGAAGAGTGCTGATCAAAGGGAGGCTACAGACTGTGCCCTACACAGCAGAGTCCCCAGCAGCACAGAGCATTTCAGGAGGAGAGTGCTGATCAAAGGGAGGCTACAGACTGTGCCCTACACAGCAGAGTCTCCAGCAGCACAGAGTATTTCAGGAGAAGAGTGCTGATCAAAGGGAGGCTGCAGACTGTGCCCTACACAGCAGAGCCCCCAGCAGCACAGAGCATTTCAGGAGAAGAGTGCTGATCAAAGGGAGGCTGCAGACTGTGCCCTACACAGCAGAGTCCCCAGCAGCACAGAGCATTTCAGGAGAAGAGTGCTGATCAAAGGGGGGCTGCAGACTGTGCGCTACACAGCAGAGTCCCCAGCAGCACAGAGCATTTCAGGAGGAGAGTGCTGATCAAAGGGAGGCTGCAGACTGTGCCCTACACATCAAAGCCCCCAGCAGCACAGAGCATTTCAGGAGGAGAGTGCTGATCAAATTGAGGCTACAGACTGTGCCCTACACATCAAAGCCCCCAGCAGCACAGAGCATTTCAGGAGGAGAGTGCTGATCAAATGGAGGCTACAGACTGTGCGCTACACAGGAGAGTCCCCAGCAGCACAGAGCATTTCAGGAGGAGAGTGCTGATCAAATGGAGGCTACAGACTGTGCCCTACACAGCAGAGTCCCCAGCAGCACAGAGCATTTCAGGAGGAGAGTGCTGATCAAAAGGGAGGCTGCAGACTGTGCCCTACACAGCAAAGCCCCCAGCAGCACAGAGCATTTCAGGAGGAGAGTGCTGATCAAAGGGAGGCTGCAGACTGTGCCCTACACAGCAGAGTCCCCAGCAGCACAGAGTATTTCAGGAGGAGAGTGCTGATCAAAGGGAGGCTACAGACTGTGCCCTACACAGCAGAGTCCCCAGCAGCACAGAGCATTTCAGGAGGAGAGTGCTGATCAAAGGGAGGCTGCAGACTGTGCCCTACACAGCAAAGCCCCCAGCAGCACAGAGCATTTCAGGAGAAGAGTGCTGATCAAAGGGAGGCTGCAGACTGTGCCCTACACAGCAAAGTCCCCAGCAGCACAGAGCATTTCAGGAGAAGAGTGCTGATCAAAGGGAGGCTACAGACTGTGCCCTACACAGCAGAGTCTCCAGCAGCACAGAGCATTTCAGGAGGAGAGTGCTGATCAAAGGGAGGCTACAGACTGTGCCCTACACATCAAAGCCCCCAGCAGCACAGAGCATTTCAGGAGAAGAGTGCTGATCAAAGGGAGGCTGCAGACTGTGCCCTACACAGCAGAGTCCCCAGCAGCACAGAGTATTTCAAGAGGAGAGTGCTGATCAAAGGGAGGCTGCAGACTGTGCCCTACACAAGCAGAGTCCCCAGCAGCACAGAGTATTTCAGGAGGAGAGTGCTGATCAAAGGGAGGCTACAGACTGTGCCCTACACAGCAAAGCCCCCAGCAGCACAGAGCATTTCAGGAGAAGAGTGCTGATCAAAGGGAGGCTACAGACTGTGCCCTACCCAGCAGAGTCCCCAGCAGCACAGAGCATTTCAGGAGGAGAGTGCTGATCAAAGGGAGGCTACAGACTGTGCCCTACACAGCAGAGTCCCCAGCAGCACAGAGCATTTCAGGAGCAGAATGCTGATCAAAGGGAGGCTACAGACTGTGCCCTACACAGCAGAGTCCCAGCAGCACAGAGCATTTCAGGAGAAGAGTGCTGATCAAAGGGAGGCTACAGACTGTGCCCTACACAGCAGAGTCCCCAGCATCACAGAGCATTTCAGGAGGAGAGTGCTGATCAAAGGGAGGCTGCAGACTGTGCCCTACACAGCAGAGTCCCCAGCAGCACAGAGTATTTCAGGAGAAGAGTGCTGATCAAAGGGAGGCTACAGACTGTGCCCTACACAGCAGAGTCCCCAGCAGCACAGAGTATTTCAGGAGAAGAGTGCTGATCAAAGGGAGGCTACAGACTGCCCTACACAGCAGAGTCCCCAGCAGCACAGAGCATTTCAGGAGGAGAGTGCAGATCAAAGGGAGGCTGCAGACTGTGCCCTACACAGCAGAGTCCCCAGCAGCACAGAGTATTTCAGGAGAAGAGTGCTGATCAAAGGGAGGCTACAGACTGTGCCCTACACAGCAGAGTCCCCAGCAGCACAGAGTATTTCAGGAGAAGAGTGCTGATCAAAGGGAGGCTACAGACTGTGCCCTACACAGCAGGGCCACCAGCAGCACAGAGCATTTCAGGAAATCTATACTTATTATCCTCTCTTGCATTTGTTATAACCCAGTTCACCCTTTTTACTTTTTAGTGCCACAACTGCAAATCCCATGATGCCTTGCGACCCTGTGTACATACACCCCTAGTGTGCTGGGTGGTGAGAAGGGAGCAGCAGCGATTTGACTGGGAAATCTACTTTTGCAAAGCAAATATCAGAACGACAACCCGCCGTGAAAAGCCGCTGAAAATGCTGAAAAAGGCCCAGTAACCAGGACTGGCTGATACCAGGCTGATTTATGAGGTGACCGCTCCCCGTATCCAGGCAAACACCTGAGAAGCAGAAAACCGCACCATTGTGACACGGGAAGATGAGTGGCGGCTACATGGTGCTAATATATCTGTTATTTCCCATCAGGCCTCACAATGAAGTGTCACTGATGAGTAATGGACGAGGCTATGTCACAGGTGTATGCCAATATATCCCACTGTGTACGTCACCAGCACGCATTGTACAAAAACTGTGCCACGCAGTGTATTTTTCTTTTACTATATACCTTTCTATAAGATTGCATGTTCTACTACTCTATCCGGTCGTATATTTTTGTACATAGGGGGCAGTACTATAGTAGTTATGTTCTTGTACATAGGGGGCAGTATTATAGTTGTTATATTCTTGTACATAGGGGGGCAGTATTATAGTAGTTATATTCTTGTACATAGAGTGCAGTATTATAGTAGTTATATTCTTGAACATAGGGTGCAGTATTATAGTAGTTATAGTCGTGTACATAGGAGGCAGTATTATAGTAGTTATATTCTTGTACATAGGGGCAGTATTATAGTAGTTATATTCTTGTACATAGGGGCAGTATTATAGTAGTTATATTCATGTACATAGGGGCAGTATTATAGTAGTTATATTCTTGTTCATAGGGGGCAGTATTATAGTAGTTATATTCTTGTACGTAGAGGGCAGTATTATAGTAGTTATATTCCTGTACAAAGGAGGCAGTATTATAGTAGTTATATTCTTGTACATAGGGGCAGTATTATAGTAGTTATATTCTTGTACATAGGGGCAGTATTATAGTAGTTATAGTCTTGTACATAGGGGCAGTATTATAGTAATTATATTCTTGTACATAGGAGGCAGTATTATAGTAGTTATATTCTTGTACATAGGGGCAGTATTATAGTAGTTATACTCTTGTACCTAGGGGCAGTATTATAGTAATTATATTCTTGTACATAGGAGGCAGTATTATAGTAGTTATATTCTTGTACATAGGGGCAGTATTATAGTAGTTATACTCTTGAACATAGGGGGCAGTATTATAGTAGTTGTATTCTTGTACATAGGGGGCAGTATCATAGTAGTTATATTCTTTTTCTTAGGAGCAGTATTATAGTATTTAGAAATAAGTCCGGCGCTGTAAGTCCATAAAATCCATTTTTCTTTTATTCCATGACTTCAAATAACATAAAAACAATAAAGTCATAGTCCAGACATTAAAAACATACGCGTTTCAACCCAAAACCATGCGTCTTAATCAATAATTGAGACACACGGTTTTGCGTTGAAACGCGTATATTTTGAATGTATGGACTATGATTTAATTGTTTTTATGTTATTTGAAGTCATGGAATAAAAGAAAAATGGATTTTATGGACTTACAGCACCGGACTTATTTTTTCTAAGTTCTGAAAACTTGCCGCACAGCAGGATCAGCGCGTTCCTGGAGGTGGTGAGCAGACACTAACATTTTTTTATATATTTTCAGTATTATAGTAGTTATATTCTTGTACTTAGGAGCAGTATTATAGTAGTTATATCCCTGTACATAGAGGCAGTATCATAGTGATTACTGTATATTCTTGTACATAGATGCAGTATTATAGTAGCTATATTCTTGTACATAGGGGGCAGTATTATAGTAGTTATATTCTTGTACATAGGGGCAGTATTATAGTAGTTATATTCTTGTACATAGGGGGCAGTATTATAGTAGTTATATTCTTGTACATAGGAGCAGTATTATAGTAGCTATATCCTTGTACATAGGGGGCAGTATTATAGTAGTTATATTCTTGTACATAGGAGCAGTATTATAGTAGTTATATTCTTGTACATAGGAGCAGTATTATAGTAGTTATATTCTTGTACATAGGAGCAATATTATAGTAGTTATATTCCTGTACATAGATGCAGTATTGTAGTTATATTCTTGCACTAGGGGCAGTATTATAGTAGTTATATTCTTGTATATAGAGGCAGTGTTATAGTAGTTATATTCATGTACATAGGAGCAATATTATAGTAGTTATATTCTTGTACATAAAGGCTGTATTATAGTAATTATATTTTTGTGCATAGAGATCAGTATTATAGTAGTTACATTCTTGCACATAGGAGCAGTATTATAGTAGTTATATTCTTGTACATAGGAGCAGTATTATAGTAGTTACCGTATATTTTTGTACATAGAGGCAGTATCATATTGATTACCATATATTCTGGTACATAGGTGGCAGTATTATAGTAGTTGCATTCTTGTGCATAGCAGCAGTATTACAGTAGATATATTCTTTTACATAGGGGTAGTATTATAGTAGATATATTCTTTTAAATAGGGGCAGTATTATAGTAGTTATATTCTTTTACATAGAAGTAGTATTATTGTAGTTATACTATTGTACATAGCGGGCAGTATTGTAGTAGTTATATTCTTATACATAGGTGTTATGTTTTGGTAGCTGAGAGCAGGCAAAAACGGCAATACACCAGAGAGATTGGGATCTATTGGATTGCAGTACCCTGACTAACCACCACAACTAAAGGCAGCCGTGGAGCGTTCCTACGTTGGTCCTAGACGCCTTGTCACAGCCTGAGAGATTAACTACACCTAAAGATAGAAAGAGGAAAGCTATCTGCCCCGGAGCAGATCCCCAAAGAACATAGGAAGCCCCCAAACATGTAATGGCGGTTAGACAAGAGGAAATACAGACACAGACAGAAAATAGTATGAGCAAACGCTGGGGCCCAATCTGCCTAGACAGAAAAGGATAGAAAGGATACTCACTGCAATCCAAAAAAACCCTAAAAAATGCCAACGCTACTGATTGCAAAAACACCTGAGATCACACGACCTCTACCACCTAAATCAGTTCTCTGGTGTAACAAAACTAAGCCGCAGCCACTGAAAAAACTGGAAAAGACAAATGAACAAATAACAATGGCTCCAGCGGAACTGAGAGGAGCCCAAGCCCCCCCGGGGGTGGGGGGGACCTGGCTAACCTCACAGAAATGATTTGTGGCAGCCCATCTTTAGCCTGCTTATCTTTAGCCTCTGCATTACAGCAACAGGACCATGCTTACTACATACACTTGTGCTGATAAGTTTACATACCCTGGCAGACGTTTTGCTTTCTTGGCCTTTTTTCAGAGAATATGAATGATAACCCCAAAACTTTTTCTCCACTCATGGTTAGTGGTTGGGTGAAGCAATTTATTGTCAAACTACTGTGTTTTCTCTTTTTAAATCATAATGACAACCCAAAACATCTGTCACAAACCATTTTTGGATTCGTGGCAGCTCTGGTTCCACTACGACTTAAATGTAACTTTTTTCCTTTCAGACTAGTGGGTGTTAATGTCAGTTTCCCTTGCTGGCAGCTTGCTTAAACTGCAAAGTTGCTAGGTCAGCTGATGTGGGTGATGACCACTCCCACTATCCTTTTAATGGTCACATGATGCATCAGCTGACTGTCGGTGATAGAGAAATCTATATTGACCAAGCCTGGAGTAAGGAGCTCTCGAGCTGCTGTGGTGTATCAGCTGCTTTTGTGGAGTCCGTGGTCTGGGTGCCTTTCTTCTGCTGTTTGGTGCTTTGGAGCAAAGGAGGCTATCAAGCTAAGGTTGGTGTTTTTTCCTTGTCTGTCTCGTGTTTGTCACTGTCCCCTGTGTTGTTCCATCTGCAGTGGTGATGCCAGTGCCCTTGCTGGCCAGTGCACTAGCCAGGGCAGTGCTAGGTGACTGCGAGGGACGAGGTTCCTGAAGGCGGTGGGGGAAGGACCCACTTAGGGCATTAGGGGAGTGCAGGGTCAGGCTCAGGTTTGAGCAGGAGGTGTCCATACCTCATTTCCCTATCAGTAGGGCCTTGCTGTCTCCATTTCCATCCCGTTGTGTGTCGTGCCGTCCGTCAACCGACTTCCCACCCGTTGAGTCGTTACATATCGTGACATTATCACCGACTGATACTTTTTTCCGGTGACCCGATAGCTCAAGCACAGGCTTTTGCTCAGCTGATCCAGACCCTCACTGAGGTTAAGTAGGTGCAGTGTCAGGTGGTGCAGCAGCTTCAGCAGTTATCGGGGTTCTGGGTCTTGGCTCATGTGCAGGCTCAACCGGAACCCAAGATATCTCTCCCTGACTGGTTTTCTGGAGGGAGAGATCAATTTTGGGTTTTTAAGGAGGCCTGTAAGTTAGATTTGAGGCTCTGCCCTCGTTCTTCAGGGAGTGAGGAACAGCATGCAGGGATTATAGCCTCCCTTCTCAAGGGTGATCCCCAATTCTGGGCCTTCTCCCTGTTGACTGATTCACCATTTTGCGGCATTGGCGCTAGTGTATGGAGATCCTGATGGCGTCTCCCTGGCTGAGTCTAGACTCCGTAAGGATCAAGCAAGGGTGCCGGCTGGCTGAGGAATACTGCTCAGAGTTTATTAGATGGGCCACTGACACGCAGTGGAACGACCCTGCTCTTAGGAGTCATTTCTGTCAGGGTCTGTCAGCTAGACTACAGGATACTCTAGTGCAGTACGCTATTCTTGGGTCGTTAGAAGCCGCCATGGCCCTTGCTATCCTGGTGGGTAGATGCCTCAGTGTCATGTATGGTGTACAGTTCCTATAGCGTCTTGTGCTTGGGTGCGAGGAAAACACAGGAGACATAGGTTGAAATGAAATGACTTGTATTACTTCATACAAGCATGCTGAAAAGTTCACACAGTTTGCAGGAACAGCGACAGGAGACACAGCAGGCCAGAGTAACTTCCAGCACTACAATAAATCTCCAAATCAGGTTCAGGATCTCTTCTCTGTACCGTAATTCCTCTGCAAACATGGATTCACCAAACAGCAGGTTTCCAGAGTCCAAAAGTGTTCCAAGGTTCCTCAGTAGGGAATAGCTGGAGTACAAGTCCAAGGCTTCCAGGAGTCAGGTCACAGACAGACTGAGGCTTGATTCAGGAGCACTGATTGTTCAGCTGAGGCTGCTTAAGAAGCAAGAGGGAAGAATCAGGGCGGGAACATGAAAACTGGAAACTCCATATTAACTGAGGGCAAGAGCTGCAGAAAGACAGAAAGCAAAATGGCCGACGGAAAACTGAGTTTCAAGGAACATGTCAACAGAGACAAAGAACCTTACACTCAGGGAGAGACATACACCAAATCTGCCCCCTGTTGTTCTTTCTAAGGTGAAGGACACACCACTGCAGACGGACGAACCTATGCAGGTGGGAAGAGTTTCTTCTCAAACGGGGTTGCCTGCGGTTTGCTGTGGTATGGGGGCATGTTTCTACTGTGGACTAACGGGTCATTACATCAATGTCTGCCCAGCTAGCGCCAAAGTATGTATACCAACTTAAATGCCGCGTCCCCCTGGTCATGTGAAGGGAAGCGACCAGGGTGTGTATATTTCCACCATTTTTTATCTCAGTGTTACATTCCTGCTGAAGTGGTGGTTGGCGGGGTTACTGAAACTGTACCGGTGCTTGAGGATAGTGAAGTGGGAGTCAATTTGGTGGATTCTTGCTTTGTTCTGACCCATTGGCTGATGGGTAGGATGCTGGCGAGACCCATTAGTGTTCAGGCAATTGATTCTGTTCCTCTCAGCCAGGGGAGAGTGACCCAAGTCGTAGATATTAACCTGCGTATAGGGACTCTTCATGAGGAGTCCTTGTCATTCTACATCTTGGAGGGTATGCCAAATCCCATCGTCCTAGGCCTTCCTTGGCTGAAGAAACACAACCCGGTCATAAATTGGCGGACCAGGGAAGTACTCAGTTTGGCCCAATCTTGTAAGGACTACTGCCTGAGAGCTACTCTCTTTGTGGTCCTTTTTAAACCTACCCTTCTTCTCCGTTGGTGGCAGCTAAGAAGCTACCTGGGAGTAGGGGCAGGATTCAACCCTCACCACAAGTAAACCCTGAGTCTTGGTGTTCTCCCAGGAGGAGGGATCAGGGGAGGGTGGTTGTTCCCTCTGTAGTAAGGGTTTGAGTATGGTGACACAGGAGGACGCCTCTGTTGTCAGTTCCTCAAAGAGTTCACCATCCTTTGGCAAACGCTTGCGTGGAACTAAACGTTCAGGTCCGGACCTGTGTGTGAATGAATACGTGTGGGTGTCCACCAAAAACATCAGATGGAAGTATGCAACTGGGACCTGGAATTCCAGGGTGATCGGGCCATATCAGGTGTCGGCCATTCTCACCCCGGGGACTTTCCAGCTGGAGTTACCCCTAGTAATGCATGTACACAACATATTCCACAGATCGGCGCTCTGGAGATTTGTTCCGCCTCCGGAGCCTACGTTATTGCCATCTCCATTGGGCTGCATTTGCCGTAAACCTGAGGATCAGGTGACTGCGGAGGTGAATCTTTGTGGATCAAGGCGTCCTCACCATATGTCGTTTCCGGTGAGGTCCAGTGTTGAGGGTCCAGAGGCCACTCATTGAAAGGGGGGTACTGTCACAATCAATTTTTGGATTTGTAGCAGCTCTGGTTCCACTATGATTTAAATGTATCTTTTTTACTTTCAGACCAATGGGGGGTAAATATCAGTTTCCCTTGCTGGCAGCTTGCTGAATCTGCAGAGTTGCTAGGTCAGCTGATGTGGGTGGTGACCACTCCCACATCCTTCAAATCGTCACCTGATGCATCAGCTGACTGTCGGTGATGGAGCAATCTATATTGACCAAGCCCGGAGTAAGGAGTTCTCAGGCTGCTGTGGTGTATCAGCTGGTTTCATGGAGTCCGTGGTCTGGGTGCCTTTCTTCTGCTGTGCGGTGCTTTGCAGCAGAGGAGGCTATCAAGCTAAGTTTGGTATTTTTCCCTTGTCTGTCTCATGTTTGTCACTGTCCCCTGTGTTATTTCATCTGCAGTGATGAGGCTAGCGCCCTTGCCGGCCAGTGCACTAGCCAGGGCAGTGCTAGGTGACATCAAGGGATGAGGTTCCTGATGGCGGTGGGGGGGAAGGACCCACTTAGGGCATTAGGGGAGTGCAGGGTCAGGCTTAGGTTTGAGCAGGAGGTGTCCATCCCTCATTTCCGTATCAATATGGCCTTCCTCTCCCCATTTCCATCCCGTTGTGTGTCGTGACGTCCACCGACCGGCACCCCCCCTTTGGGTCATTACATATCGTGACAAAAGTTTACATACCCTGGTGATTTTGTCCTGATAGCATGCACAGAATTTGACACAAATGGGTTTGAATAGCTACTAAAGGTAACATCCTCACCTGTGACCTGTGACAAATGGCAGGAAAATTGTTCGGGATGCAAAGAAAAACCTAAAAATAATAGCTGAAATAATGGAGTCTCTGAAAACTAGCAGTGTGGCTGTTTCAAGATGCACAATAAAGAGGCACTTGAAGAAAAATGGGCTGCATGGCCGAGTCACCAGAAGAAAGCCAAATAACCCTGATCAAAAGTTCACATACCCCATTTCTTAATACCGTGTATTGCCCCCTCTGAAATCAATGACAGCTTGAAGTCTTTTGTGGTAGTTGTGAATGAGGTTCTTTATTTTCTCAGATGCTAAAACTGCCCACTCTTCTTGGCAAAAAGCCTTCAGTTCCTGTAAATTCCTGGGCTGTCTAGCATGAACTGCGTGCTTGAGATCTCTCCAGAGTGGCTCAATGATATTGAGGTCAGGAGACTGAGATGGCCACTCCAGAACCTTCACTTTGCTGTAGTCAATGACAGGTCGACTTGGCCTTGTGTTTTGGATCGTTGTCATGTTGGAACGTCCAAGTACGTCACATGTGCAGCTTCCAGGCTGATGATTGCAAATTTGCCTCCAGTATTTGCTAATAGCATGCTGCAATTCATCTTTCCTTCAACTTTGACCAATTTTCTTGTGCCTTTGTAGCTCACATCCCCAAAACAACAGCAATCCACCTCCATGCTTTACATTAAATTTAAAAATCATATTTTTTCCACAAAAATGATCTTTTCACCCCCAATTTTTATTTTTCAAAGGATAAAAGGATCCCAAAAGTTATTGTGCAATTTGTCCTGAGTACGCTGATACCCCATATGTGGGGGTAAACCACTATTTGGGCGCATGGCAGAGCTCGGAAGGGAAGCAGCGCCATTTGACTTTTTTGGCTGGAATTGAGATTGGACGCCATGTCGCATTTGGAGAGTCCCTGTGTGCCTAAACAGTGGAAACCCCCCACAAGTGACCCCATTTTGGAAACTAGACCCCCCAAGGAACTTATCTAAATGTGTTGTGAGAGCTTTGAACCCCCAAGGGCTTCACAGAAGGTTATAACGTAGAGCCGTAAAATTAAAAAATCATATTTTTTCCACAAAAATAATCTTTTCATCCCAATTTTTATTTTCCAGAGGATAAAATGACCCCAAAAGTTATTGTGCAATTTGTCCTGAGTACGCTGATACCCCATATGTGGAGGTAAACTACTATTTGGGCGCATGGCAGAGCTCGAAAGGGAAGCAGCGCCATTTGACTTTTTTTGCTGGAATTGAGATTGGACGCCATGTCGCATTTGGAGAGTCCCTGTGTGCCTAAACAGTGGAAACCCCCCACTAGTGACCCCATTTTGGAAACTAGTTCCCCCCCAAGGAACTTATCTAGATGTGTGGTGAGAGTTTTGAACCCCCAAGGGCTTCACAGAAGGTTATAACGTAGAGCCGTAAAATTAAAAAATCATACAGTACAGACCAAAAGTTTGGACACACCTTCTCATTCAAAGATTTTTCTGTATTTTCATGACTATGAAAATTGTAGAATCACACTGAAGGCATCAAAACTATGAATTAACACATGTGGAATTATACATTATACTTTACAAAAAAGTGTGAAACAACTGAAAATATGTCTTATATTCTAGGTTCTTCAAAGTAGCCACCTTTTGCTTTGATTACTGCTTTGCACGCAGAAAAGGTGAACGGATGGACTCTACATGCCTGGTTCCCACAGTGAAGCATGGAGGAGGAGGTGTGATGATGTGGGGGTGCTTTGCTGGGGACACTGTTGAGGATTTATTCAAAATTGAAGCGGTGAGCGGTCCAGCTCACCCCAAACCATCTCGATTGGGTTCAGGTCTGGTGACTGTGGAGGCCAGGTCATCTGGCATAGCACCCCAACACTCTCCTTCTTGGTCAAGTAGCCCTTACACAGCCTGGAGGTGTGTTTGGGGTCATTGTCCTGTTGAAAAATAAATGATGGTCCAACTAAACGCAAACCGGATGGAATAGCATGCTGCTGCAAGATGCTGTGGTAGCCATGCTGGTTCAGTATGCCTTCAATTTTGAATAAATCCCCACAGTAGAAACCCCCCACAAGTGACACCATTTTGCAAACTAGACCCCCCAAGGAACATATCTAGATGTGTGGTCAGCACTTTGAACCCCCAAGGGCTTCACAGAAGTTTATAACGTAGAGCCGTGAAAATAAAAAAATCATATTTTTTTCCACAAAAATGACCTTTTTGCCCCCAAATTTTTATTTTTATAAGGGTAGCAGGAGAAATAGGACCCCAAAAGTTGATGTGCAATTTGTCCGGAGTACACTGATATCCCATATGTGGGGGGGAACCACTGTGATCGCCTTACTGCGATCTTTGGGAGGCAGAATGAACAAATCCACAAAAGGTGAAGAATTGGTTTTATTTTTCACACCGTTCCTCGTGCTGTATGATTAGGCGACTTTATTCCTCGGGTTGGTGCGATTACAGCGATACCAGATTTACATCCTTTTTTCATGTTTAGCTTCTGTCACACTCTAAAAGACGCTTTTTTTTTTGAAGAATTTTTTGTAAGAAATTTTTGCATCGCCGTATTTTGAGAGCTACAATTTTTCCATATTTTGTCCGACATAGTAATCTGTGGGCTTATTTTTTGTGGGACGAGCTGACGTTTTTATTGGTACCATATTCGGGCACATAACATTTTTTGATCGCTTCCTATTCCGATTTTTGTGGAAGCAGAATGAACAAAAACCAGCAATTCAGGAATTGTTTTTTTTTTTTTTTCCTCCGTTCCGCGTGTGGTAAAATTGATAAAGCAGCTTTATTCTTCGGATCACTACGATTACAGCGATACCTCATTTATATATTTTTTTATGTTTTGGCGTTTTTTACGCAATAAAACTATAACTTTTTTATTTTTTTTTTGATGATGCTGTATAGCGGCTTGTTTTTTGCGGGACAAGATGACGTTTTCAGCGGTACCATGATTATTTATATCCGACTTTTTGATCGCGTGTTATTGCACTTTTTCCAAGCGGTATGATGATACCGCTTGGAAAAAGTATAATTTACTACTTTTTTGTGTTTTTTTTACGGCTTTCACTGAAGGGGTTAAATAGGGTTACGCTTTTATAGATGGGATTTTTACGGACACGGCGATACCAAACATGTGTATTTTTTTTGTTTTTTGTTTTTTTTAATTACATAAAAATGTGTATTTTTTAGGGGAATTTTTTAAAATTATTTTTTAATATTTTTTTTTTAAAAAAATGCTTTTTTTACCTTGTCCCTTTATGGGACTTTCACTTTTTTACTTTTGATTGCAGGTACAATGCATTGCAATGCTCCAGCATTGCAATGCATTGTACCTATAGTGAAAGCAAAGCTGCTGTGACCATTGTCACAGCGGCTTTCCGTAGCTAGATGACTCGGAGGTTGTCATGACAACCCCCGGGTCATCAAGGCAGAGATCGGGCCCTGCAAATACATCGCGGGGTGCCGATCTGAGGCAGAGGGAGCTCCCAACCATCTGCCTCTCCCCCTGAGAGCTGCGAAACTAGCCCAGCTGAAAAAGACCCCCTAGTTATCCACTTACGTGGTCCATGGATAGCTCTAAGGATTGGACGTCCGGGCGACTAGCACTCTCCATGTTCACTAAGTCAGTATGTGCTGTCTGGTGTCTGTCTTAAGTAGTCTATCTTACCCGGCTTCACAACATCTGATTCGTCCTCCTTCCGAGCTCAGCTGCTGCCAATTCCAATGCTGCTGGTGTTCCACCTGCTGCCTGTAGTTTCCCCAACTGCGCCTGCGCCACCTGGAACGCACGTTAGTTGGGCCGGAGATGACTGCTAAGGCTTTGCAGTTCCACCGCCGGGTCCTTCGTCAGCGTTCCTGTTGCTAGGGAGCGCTAAGCTCCCTCTCCAGCTTTCCTCCCGGAGGCAGTCACTCCGCACGCCTCCAATGACCCGGCGTGCCGGAAGTGACGACAGCAGACGCCGGCTCCCGACATGAGACGGATAGCCCGGCCTCAGCGCCGTCTGGATCCGGATCGCGCGGCCGCCCGCTGTCGGATCGCCGCCACAGCAGCTGTGGCGCATGGCCCCTGTCTGGGGATGCCGCCAAGGCCAGGAGCACCTAGCTCTACCGGACCGCTGAGGGACCTCTCGCGGTATCAGCGGTGAAGAGGACCCGACTTCAGAGCCCCTACTACACCGGAGCCCCCTAAGGAGGGACGGAGTACTATTTCCCCCGGGAGCAGCCGGACAGAAAAGCACTGAAAGGTGGAGGTGAGGAGGGGCTATTTAACCTCTTCTGTGTTCCTGTACCTATCAAGGATATGAAGGACAACCTCCTGGCGGTGCTGTCAGGAGGGACGTCCTGGAAAAGTTGATTGTCAACATATTAAGAAACCGCCAAGACTCCAAAGATGGACGGCCAATTATGGTTGCTGAAAAAAGCAGCATTTATCTATGTAAAATTAAAAATCCAGTGCAAATTGGTTTCTTATTGTTAGTGGCTGCATCATTTCGCGAAAATTGTACAGCCATTAAACCATTTGTGATTAATTTCTAACCAAGTGCTACACGAGACCTAAAGGTACTGCCACACTAAACAATCCCGCTAGCGATCACGATAACGACGCATACTAATGCGATCGCTAGCGGGATTGTTTCTATATCGCTAAATGCGGCCACATTTAGCGATATAGTTAACGACGCTATCGCCGTTAGCGATCTTAACGACTTTAGCGGTACAAAAGTACCGCTAAATCGCTAAGAAAAGGTGCCACACAGCGATTAGATACTTACCCAGCGGGAGCGCCGACGAGAAAATAGGGTCCGGAGCGATTCCAGCGACGAGCGAGATCACAGCAGGAAGCTCGTCGCTGGAAGCTGCTGCACTGAACAACATCGCTAACAGGATCGCTAAATAGTGACGTTTTTTAGCGATCCCGTTAGCGATATTGTTTAGTGTGGCATACCCTTAAGCCTAAAGATGGGGCGTGCCACACATGGGACAATACTTGAGGCTTTATCCCTGAGCAAAAATTGCCAGCCAGCAACCTTCACCCAACCCTTCTCAGTCAAGAAGTCATAAAATATTTGACCCTTCTACACAGCATTAATAATCACCTGATAAGGTCACAAAGAGGTAAGGTCCTAAATATTATGACGGTGGAGGGCTCTGTATCATTGTAATACTCTGCAGGGGCTTTCATTTAATAAACCACCCTGCCAGACTGTCTAGAGATGGGATTCTTTGCTGTCAGCTGGAGGTAGACTGGATTTACCAGATTTCTTGGCCTCTTCTTGACCTTTTTTGGAAAAACACTCTATAAGATACTGAGCCAATAACCAAAAGGGTTAGAAGGTTTATTTTGCACTCTGCTACTCACACATAGGCTGATTACTGGATTGGAGACTTTTAAAAGGACTGGAATCCTTAGTGTGGTCCACAGTGGATGACCTCCTGGTCATTGAGATGTATTGATACCATCTCCAGAAGTATTTTTATTATTTTGGTCATTCTTAACCCCTTAGTGACAGAGACAATTTGGTACTTAATGACCGGGCCAATTTTTCCAGTTCTGACCACTGTCACTTTATGAGGTTATAGCTCTGGAACGCTTCAACGGATCACATTGATTTTCAGAATACTTTTTTGTGACATATTGTACTTCATGTTAGTGGTAATATTTCTTTGATATGACTTGCATTTATTTATGAAAAAAACAGAAATTTTGCAAAAATTTAGAAAATTTAGCAATTTTCAAACTTTTTAATTTTTGTGCCCTTAAATTGGGGAGTGGTGTCACACAAAATAGTTACTAAATAACATTTCCCACGTCTACTTTACATCAGCACAATTTTGTAAACATAATTTTTTTTTTAGGACTTATAAGGGTTAAAAGTTGACCAACTATTTCTCATTTTTCCAACAAAATTTACAAAACCATTTTTTTAGGGACCACCTCACTTTGGGGGTCAATATAACAGAAAATACCCAAAAGTGACACCATTCTAAAAACTGCACCCCTCAAGGTGCACAAAAACCACATTCAAGAAGTTTATTAACCCTTCAGGTGCTTCATGAGAACTAAAGCAATGTGGAAGGAAAAAAATGAACATTTTAATTTTTCACAAAAAAATTACTTTGGAATCAAACTTTTTTATTTTCACAAGGGTATCAGGAGAAAATGGACCACAAAATTTGTTGTGCAATTTCTCCTTAGTACGCCGATACCCTGTATGTGGGGGAAAGCCACTGTTTCAACGCATGGCAGGGCTCAGAGGGGAGGCAGCACCTTTTGACTTTTGAACGCAAAATTGGCTGGAATCAATGGTGGGTGCCATGTCGCGTTTGGAGACCGCCTGATGTACCTAAACAGTGGAAACTCCTCCAATTCTAACTCCAACCCCGAACACAGACCTAACCCCAACAACTAACCCCAACACATCCCTAAGCCTAATCCCAACCCTAACCCCAACACCACCCTATCTTCAACACCACAACCCTAACCCTAACCCTAGCCTCAACCCTAAACCTAGCCCTAACCTCAACCCTAACCCTAGCCCAACCCTAACACTAGGGCTAACCCCAACCCTAACTCTAACCCTAGCACAGCCCTAACCCTAGCTCTAACCCAATCCCTAGCCCCAACCCTAACCCTATCCCAACCCTAACCCTAGCACAACCCTAACCATAGGTCTAACCCCATCCCTAGCCCAACCCTAACCCTAGCTCTAACCCTAGACCTAGCCAAATCCTAACCCTAGCTTTAACCCCAACCTTATCCCTAGCCCCAACCTTAGTCCCAGTATTATAGTAGTTACATTCTTGTACATAGGGGGCAGTATTATAGTAGTTATGTTTTTGTACATGGGTGGCAGTATTATAGTAGTTATATTTCACTTCCTGAACTATACATTGATTAAAGGTATGTTCACAAGTGGTATTTTCCTGCATTTTTACTGCTTGTTTTTGCCACAAAAAATGTAGCATTTTACTGTCCTAGCTAAGTGAATGAGATTTCTGAAATCTCATGCACAAGCTGCTTATTTTTTTCCTTGCAGATTTGAAGCATGTCAATTCTTTCAGTGTTTTTGCAGCTTTTTTTCAGGCATCAGACAAAACACACACAGAATCACACGTTTTATGCTGTGTTTTTCCTTCCAGGAGACACTTTCTTGATGCAGAAATGTCTGCAGCAAATGCTTAGTTCATGCACATACATACACTGCATCTCTGGCCTCCATCACTGTGTGCAGAAGCCTCCAGTCCTAAATTACCTCATGGACAACAGAGGCCATTGCTGGCATGCCTGCACCATTTAGGTATCATATCTTCACTTTCTAGAAGTGCAGCTAACTAAACACCATCTCCGTGTTGTTTTATCATGACGGATTTCCACATTCGCCAGTGGTCTCACGGAGGGCACAGCGCGTTTCAGTCACGTACTTCCAGGGCTCAGTGCACAGCCGCCAGCAGCTGGGAGATTTTCTCAGGACTTCGCCTATCCTTTGGATTTAACGTGTGCTCTTGTGCCGAGCTCGTCCCTGCACCAATTCCTTTTTAGGTATCTGCCGGTGCATTGTATATAAACAAAATAAAATTAAGAAAAGACTCCTTCCAGTGATCCATCAGCGAGCTGTGACACTGCCGGCTGTGTGTGTGTCTTACTGAGAGGTATCAAACAGCCGCTGACCTCCGAAAATCCAAAGCTGCTGTCATTGGGCTGAGCCGCATCTGATAGGTCCCGTGCAGTCAGTCACTGAAAACCACCACTTCAGCCTGCTCATGTGTTAGTAGATATATTGTACAAAATTAACTAAACAAAATCCAAAATATTAGATTTTTTTATAAATCCCAAGATAAAATCAGATATCAAAGAAATTGCCAACTTTCATTGGGAAAATGAAGCAATCCCTTACTTGGGTATTGATTTAACTAGAGATCATAAAAAAAACTATTACGCTTAACCCCTCTCTGACATTAGACATACTATCCCGTCCATAAAACCCGTGCCATTCTGCCCATGGACGGGATAGTACGTCATAGGCGATCAGCTGCGCTCCTGAGGGGAGCGCAGCTAATCGCCGCCGGGTGTCAGCTGATTATTACAGCTGACACCCGTGACTGTGTGTCAGGAGCGGTCACGGACCGCTCCCGGCACATTAACCCCTAGCACACCGCGATCAAACATGATCGCGGTGTACTGGGGGCACAGGGGAGGATCGCGCAGGGTGGGGGCTCCCTGCGCGCCCCCCTGAGACCCTCAGACCAGCGCGATGTGATCGCGCTGTTCTGAGGGCTTCCTCCTTCCCAGGACCCGTATCCAAGATGGCGCCGGGGTCCTGGAGGGAGGCGGCTTCCTCAGTGCCTGCTGAGAGCAGGCACTGAGAAGCCTGCTGCACTGCCTGAGCGATCGCTGGTGTGACAGTGTGCTGTGCACACTGTCACACCAGCGATTTGATAAAATACAGTGATGTCCCACCCTGGGACAAAGTAAAAAAGTTAAAAAAATAAAAATAAACATGTTATAAAAAAAAATCCAAAATAAATAAAAAAAAAAAAAAATATTCCCCAATAAATTCATTTCTTCCTGTAAATAAAAAAACCAAAACAAAAAAAGTACACATATTTGGTATCGCCACGTCCGTAACGACCCCCCCTATAAAACTGTCCCACTAGTTAACCCCTTTAGTGAACCCCTTAAAAAAAAAAAAAAAAAACGAAGCAAAAAATCAATGCTTTATCATCATACCGCCGAACAAAAAGTGGAATAACGCGCGATCAAAAAGACCGATATAAATAAACATGGTACCGCTGAAAACGTCATCTTGTCCCGCAAAAAACGAGCCGCCATATAGCATCATCAGCGAAAAAATAAAAAAGTTATAGCTCGCAGAATAAAGCGATGCAAAAATAATTATTTTTTATATAAAATTGTTTTTATTCTATAAAAGCGCCAAAACATAAAAAACTGATATAAATGAGGTATCGCCGTAATCGTACTGACCTGAAGAATAAAACTGCTTTATCAATTTTACCACACGCGGAACAATAAAAACGCCTCCCCCAAAAGAAATTCATGAATTGCTGATTTTTGTTCATTCTAACCTCCCAAAAATCGAAATAAAAAGCGATCAAAAAATGTCACCTGCTCAAAAATGGTACAAATAAAAACGTCAACTCGTACCGCAAAAAATAAGACCTCACATGACTCTGTGGGCCAAAATATGCAAAAATTATAGCTCTCAAAATGTGGTGATGCAAAAAACTATTTTTGCAATAAAAAGCGTCTTTTAGCGTGACAGCTGCCAATCATAAAAACCCGCTATAAATAGTAAATCAAACCCCCCTTTATCACCTCCTTAGTTAGGGAAAAATAATAAAATTAAAAAAATGTATTTATTTCCATTTTCCCATTAGGGTTAGGGTTATGGTTGCGGCTAAAGTTAGGGTTAGGGTTGGCGCTAAAGTTAGGATTAGGGTTAGGGTTGGGATTAGGGGTGTGTTAGGGTTAGGTTTGTGGTTAGGGTTGGGACTAGGGTTAGGGGTGTGTTGGGGTTAGGGTTGGAGTTAGAATTGGGGGGTTTCCGCTGTTTAGGCACATCAGGGGCTCTCCAAATGTGACATGGCGTCTGATCTCAATTCCAGCCAATTCTGCGTTGAAAAAGTCAAACGGTGCTCCTTCACTTCTGAGCTCTGCCATGCGTCCAAACAGTAGATTATCCCCACATATGGGGTATCAGCGTACTCTGGACCCCAAGAGTTATTGTGCAATTTGTCCTATTTCTTCTGTTACCCTTGGGAAAATAAAAAACTGGGGGCGAAAATATCATTTTTGTACAAAAAAAATTATTTTTTTGTTTTTACGGCTGTACATTATAAACTTCTGTGAAGCACTTGGGGCTTCATAGCGCTCACCACACACCTAGATAAGTTCCTTGTGGGGTCTATTTTCCAAAATGGGGTCACTTGTTGGGGATTTCCACTGTTTAGGCGCATCAGGGGCTCTCCAAATGCGACATGACGCCCCCAGACCATTCCATCAAAGTCTGCAATCCAAAACGTCACTACTTCCCTTCCGAGCCCCAACGTGTACCCATACAGTAGTTTTCTCCCCACATATTGGGTATCAGCGTACTCAGGACAAATTGGGCAACAACTTTTGGGGTCCAATTTCTCCTGTTACCCTTGTAAAAATAAAATATTGGGGCGAAAAAATCATGTTTGCAAAAAAAAAAAAAAGATTTTTTATTTTTACGGCTGTGCGTTATAAACTTCTGTGAAGCACTTCGGGGTTCAAAGTGCTCACCACACATCTAGATAAGTTCCTTGTGGGGTCTATTTTCCAAAATGGGGTCACTTGTGGGTTTCCACTGTTTAGGCGCATCAGGGGCTCTCCAAATGCGACATGACGCACCCAGACCATTCCATCAAAGTCTGCAATCCAAAATGTCACTACTTCCCTTCCGAGCCCTGACGTGCGCCCATACAGTAGTTTTCTCCCACATATTGGGTATCAGCGTACTCAGGACAAATTGGACAACAACTTTTGGGGTCTAATTTCTTCTGTTACCCTTGTGAAAATAAAATATTGGGGGCGAAAAAATCATTTTTGTAAAAAAAAAAATTTTTTATTTTACGGCTGTACGTTATAAACTTTAGTGAAACACCTGGGGGTTCAAAGTTCTCACCACACATCTAGATAAGTTCCTTGAGGGGTCTAGTTTCCAAAATGGTGTCATTTATGGGGGTTTCCACTGTTTAGGCAGATCAGGAGCTCTCCAAACACGACATGGCGTCCAGCCAATTCTGCGTTGAAAAAGTCAGACGGCGCTCCTTCCCTTCCAAACTCTGCCATGCACCCAAACAGTTGTTTACCCCCACATATGGGGTATCAGTGCACTCAGGACAAATTGCACAATAACTTTTGGAGTCTTGTTACCCTTGGAAAAATAAAAATTGGGGTGAAAAGATCATTTTTGTGGAAAAAATATGATTTTTTAATTTTACGGCTCTACGTTATAAACTTGTGTGAAGCACTTGGGGGTTCAAATTGCTCATCAAAAATCTAGATAAGTTCCTTAGGGGGTCTAGTTCCCCAAATGGGGTCATTTGTGGGGGGTTTCCACTGTTTAGGCACATCAGGGGCTCTCCAAATGCAACATGGCATCCAAACTCAATTCCAGCCAATTTTGGTTGGAAAAAGTCAAATGGTGCTCCTTCCATTCCGAGCTCTGCCGTGCGCCAAAACATTGGTTCCCCCCCACATATGGGGTATCAGCGTACTCAGGACAAATTGTACAACAACTTATGTGGTCCAATTTCTCCTGTTACCCTTGGGAAAATAAAAAATTAGTGACTAAAAGATAATTTTTGTGGGAAAAAAATAGGATTTTTTATTTTCATGCCCCGGGCATTATAAACTTGTGTGAAGCACTTGGGGGTTCAAAGTGCTCACCAAAGATCTAGATAAGTTCCTTAGGGGGTCTAGTTTCCAAAATGGGGTCACTTGTGGGGGGTTTCCACTGTTTAGGCTCATCTGGGGCACTGCAAACGGAACATGACCCCCATTAACGTCTGCATTCCAAAACGGTACTACTTCCTTTCCAAGCCCTGCCGTGCGCCCAAACAGTTTCCCCCCCCCACATATGGGGTATCAGCGTACTAAGGACAAATTGGGAAAATTCAAAAATTTGGGACTAAAAAATAATTTTTTTTGTGGAAAATTGATTTTTTTTTTTTTCACACCCAGGCTTTATAAACTTTTGTGAAACACTTGAGGGTTCAAAGTGCTCACAACAGATCTAGATAAGTACCTTAGGGGGTCTAGTTTCCAAAATGGTGTCACTTGTGGGGGGTTTCCACTGTTTAGGCGCATCAGGGGCTCTCCAAACGCGACATGGCATCCAATCTAAATTCCAGCCAATTTTAGTTTGAAAAAGTCAAACGTCGCTCCTTCCCTTACGAGCTCTGCCGTGTGCCCAAACAGTGGTTTTTCCCCACATATTGGGTATTGGCGTACTCAGGAGAAATTGCATAACAACCTTATCTGTCCATTTTCTCCTTTTACCCTTGTGAAAATAAAAAAAAAGTTTGTAAAAGATAATTTTTGTGGCTAAAAAGTAAAATATTCATTTTTTCCTTCCACGTTGCTTTAGTTACTGTGAAGCACCTGAAGGGTTAATAAACTTCTTAAATGTGGTTTTGAGTACCTTGAGGGGTGCAGTTTTTAGAATGGTGTCACTTTTGGGTATTTTCTGCCATATAGACCCCTCAAAGTGACTTCAAATGTGAGGTGGTCCCTAAAAAAAATGGCTTTGTAAATTTTGCTGTAAAAATGAGAAATCGCTGGTCAACTTTTAACCCTTATAACTTCCTAACAAAAAAAAATTTTGGTTCCAAAATTGTGCTGATGTAAAGTAGACATGTGGGAAATGTTATTTCTTAACTATTTTGTGTGATATATTTCTCTGTTTTAAGGGAATAAAAATTCAAAGTTTGAAAATTGCAAAATTTTAAAAATTTTCGCCATATTTGCGTTTTTTTCAAAAATAAACGCAAGTTATATCGAAGAAATTTTACCACTAACATGAAGTACAATATGTCACGAGAAAACATTCTCAGAATTGCGAAGATCCGTTGAAGCGTTCCAGAGTTATAACCTCATAAAGAGACAGTGGTCAGAATTGTAAAAATTGGCCCGGTCATAAACGTGCAAACCACCCTTGGGGGTGAAGGGGTTAATATGCAGATAATCACTAAAAAAATCCAAACCGAACTGAATAGTCATTTAAAATTTGAAACTTCATGGATTGGCAGAATAATCTTATTTAAATTGTTTTCACTACCAAAAATCCTTTATATTCTTAGGGCTATACCTTTAAATATTCCCTTAAAGCTTCTTCGAAAATTACAATCAGTAATTAATAATTTCATATGGAACAAAAAGAGAGCCAGGATAGCTTTTACAATTCTTACTAAGGATAAATCAGAAGGAGGATTAGCCATCCCAAACTTAATTAACTATTACTACACGAATATCATCAAACAATCCTCATTATGGCTTAAGGAAGATATGGGACCAGCATGGATGGATATTGAAAAGCATTACAATAAAAAATCTTCTTTATCGAAATTATTATTGGACTTTATTACTTGTTCTAAACCTATTGATAACTCTTTTCCAACGATTTCAGCGGCGTTATTAGCATGGAAATCATTGGCTAGGCCACAAATCCAAAGTAAAAGGAACATGAGGTATGAACAGATCAAAAATGTTTCTTTAAAAATATTTGGACTGATATTGAACAGAGAAATTCCAGAATTATGGAAAAATCACAAAATTATTAATGTATGTGATATATTTAATGGTCAACAATTTAAAAATAATGAAGAACTTATTTCTCAAAATAATTTCTCTTCTCAAGATATCAAATTATTTTCTCTATTAAAAAATATATATTAAAGTTCATGAGGAGGAAAACTTTAATTACAAAAGCTACAAGTACCTTATTATGTTATCCACATGTCAAAATATATTGGACATCTAAAAATTATACGGAATATTGAACTCAGATAATGTTTTCCACAAAACTATCTTCATGCGCAACTGGGAAACTGATTTAAACATCAACATTTCACAGGATCAATGGGAACAAGCTTTAAAGCTAACATATTCCTCTAATTTGTGCGCGTCACTCCATGAGTCCTTTTATAAAATATTATCCAGATGGTATTTTACTCCTATAAAACTTGCTAGAATTTTCCCAGGAAAATCCCCAGATTGCTGGAGGAATTGTGGATCTCTGGGTAACCTCCTGCATATTTTTTGGGATTGTCCTAAAATTAGTCCACTCTGGTCTGAAATCTCTGAAATAATTAATAAAATCTCCAACCAAAAGATCACATTAACACCTCAAATGGCCTTACTTTCCATTGACCTAGATTTAATCCATCCATCTCATAGACCTACTATTATACATTTATTCTTACTTACGAAAAATGCTATAGCTGCACTTTGGGAAGAAGAATATGTTCCTGAACTCAAAACTATCTTAGATAAGATGAAGCTACACAATTCTTTTGAAGAGAGTCACGCTTTAGCAAACAATCATCTCGCCTCATACACTAAAAAATGGAAATCTTGGATTGATTTTGAATCTTTCTACAAGCTATAACTTTATTTTGTTTATTTCTATTTTTGGGTTATATTGCTATTTTCTCCTCCAAAATACATGTACCTTCCACCGCTTAAGATTTGTAGTATAATATGGCTAGTTATTTTAGTTTAGTTTGTTTTTATATTTCAACTTATGTATAGCCTACTAATATTTCAACTGATATGATGTTATATGTTTAAAAATGTTAATAAAGTTATTTGAAAAAGTAGATATATCGTCTATTTTCTGTAATGTATAAATATGTATACTGTGTATATAAAGAAACATGCACCTCTTATTGAATTTGGCGCATCCTTCTCCAGTGCACCCTAGATCAGGACTTGGATTCAAAATGCTAATCTTGATACCGAAATAAAATGCAGTAAAAACGCTATGTGTGAACATAGCCATTGAAACTATTGCTAAGCTGGAGTCACTGATCATAGCTGTGTCTTATAGAGGTTTTACCTATTGATCGACAGAAAATGGGTGGTCCAAAGTCCTCTTTTTGAATGAGCACCTGGCTGCAACCATAGTTCTAATAACTGCTCATGACCATTCGTTGCACATGCTCAGTAGTGCTTCCTTCACACAGGAGACTATGAGACCCTGTTCTCATGATCAGTGGGAATACTAATGGTTGGACTACTGGTGGTCTTATATTTATGACTTATTCAGAAAATGGGTGATATGTTGTTTATGGGACAACCCCTTTGATTGAAGCAAAGCTGTGGTGTAAAGCATGGGTGTATTTTTCTATGACCCTGGGATTAAGTATAAATAATAGGGTGAGTATTAGGACATTCTACAATATGGCTGCTGGTGTCTGCTCGCTATTAGTGCAGGAATAGTAGGTTCAGTATACATTATGTGGCCTTATATAAATATCCTCGCACGTTGTTATAAGAAGCTTCTCGGCTCACACAAAATTCTCTGCACTCAATTTTACAAGCCAAATCTATGAAGGTGAATAATGAACGCCCCTGGCAATGCTGCTGTAGTCACAATGTAAGAGAATAAATTTAAAGGGATACGACCTCTACTCCCTGAGGGATTTATTCTTCCACTTCCACCTTTCATTGGGACTGTATATGTGTATGAGGGCCTCCCTACTTCCCCCCGATGATTTTACTAGAGGAAAAATTATGGTATGTTAATATTTCAACTGCATTGGAGTCTCTAGGAGCATACTCCACCCTCCCCATTGAGAAAACACCCATGTTCAGCAGAACATGTGTGTGGGAGGGTTAAGGAAAGTAGCTGTCGGCCAGAATGAGTGTGCATGTGTGCAGGGAGTCTGGAGTACTACTGTTAAAGCTGTTAGACACCTTAAGGGCAAACCCTTTTATAAGCCTTGTAAGCTTTTTTCAACCCCTTAAAGACCCAGGAAATTAAATGCTAAGAAGATATTTGGTGTCTCCTAGAGATCCAGCCCAGGCATTAAGCCCTGCGCTGCGAAAATGAATCTTACCTGCTCTATGCCACCAGTGCTAATAAACTCGTCAATATAGAAAACCCCAAGAAGGAAAAGTCATGGAGTTATGGAAATCATAGGATGGATAGACAGGTTACTGATCTGCAAATGATGAAAAAAATTGAGACAAAATTTTACAAATATCTTCACTTATTCAATATGGAGTATGAGCACCATGTGTAGAAATCCTGGCACTTACAGCCTCGGCTGCTATCAGTGAGGTTATTCATGGTTGTTTGAGGATTGTCCTGCCGCGCTGAATACACTTGGGCGAAGATCCTTTGCCGGCAGATTTCTGAAATTATTGACAAATGATGTCCCAGATGTGTTTGATGGGAGACAACTCCGTAGACGCTGCAGGCCATGGTAGCATGTTTTGGTCATCCAGGCTGCTCACAGCAGCACAAGCAACATGTGACCTGGTGTTGAGGTGTTGAAAAGTGGCATCTAGGTAATGTTGTAGGAATACCTATGCCATTTACTGCCAAATAAATATAACACGGAGATGTTAGTGCACCTAGAATAAAGACTAGAGGAGTTCGGCTACCGTACATTATGCCACCCCACTCCATAATCCTGGGAGTAGAGCCAGTGTGACATTCCTTTGTGAAGGCCTCTTCGTGACGTTGCCCACGTGGTCTCGAGACCTATTTTGAGCCATCATTATGTGTAAGCCAACAGCGGTAAGAAGCTAGGAAGCGGGAAGAAAAACCGCAATACAGTTTTATCCGGTTAAATTTTTTTAAAATACAGTAGATAAAAAGGTTACGCTAACCTGATTAAGTTGTGTTCACACAATTTATGATCCCAGCTGCTGCAGGTCCACGGGTCCTCAGACCAGGTATAAACGTGAAGAAGGGAAATTGTGGATATTGTGCTGGGGATGGAATAGCAAGTCCAGGTTCACACAGGAAAGGGTATGCGTTTTTATTTTACAATTTTTTTTATTTTTCAATGCGTTTTGAAGTTAACATACTTCAGCTTCAGGACAAAAAAAACCATATTACAAATAAAAAATGCATAACCTTTCCTGTGTGTACCTGGATTTGCTATTCCACCATCAGCACGGAACATTCACAATTTCCCTTCTTTAACTCATCACTGAATATCTCCATTCCTGCCTCCATTGCTGTCTTTGCACCTTGATTGGCTTTGAGAACCGTGGTGTTAGATTAATGGAGCACCTGTACCAGGACATCTGGCTGGGAGACCAATGTCATGCAGATGTCTTCTAATGGTTTCTGTAGACACTGTTTGGTGTCTTAGGCAAGCTTGTCTTGTGACGTCCAATTTCAATTGGATCAATAGTGGAACCAGTGGTGTGGCCATTGCTGCAAAGTGTCACAGGAGCTGTTTTTCAACACACCAGGCCCCATATTGCACATGCTACTGACAGCATCCTGTATGGCCTAACCATGCTAACATGGCCTACAGCGTCTATTGACTTACCTCCCATAGAGCACATTTGGGATGTCGTTAGTTGGCAATTGTACAGGGAGCTGCCAGCAGAGGATCTTGATGATTTGCCCAAATGGTTTCAGAGCGGCAGAACGTTCCTCAACCATTAATAACCTCACTGATAGCAGCCAAGGCTGTGAGTGCCAGGATTTCTGCATGTGGCCCTCATACTCCATACTGAATAAATTGAGACGTTTTGAAAATAATATTGCCATTTTTGCAGCATTTGCAGATCAGTAAGTGTCTCCTTCCTGTGATCTCCAGAATTCCACAACTCTTCCTTCTTGGTGTGGCACTTTCAATATTGAGCAGTGTATATGTATGAACCAGTAAACACATTGGATCAAATGAAATAGTAACATACTGAAAACGATAATATGCAGAAATGTGATGTAGGGCATTTTGGTGGATGGGGGTCTACTGAACACAATCACAGGCTGTGAAAATGCTCAAACCTGTGTACAGGAGCGCGCAGAGGAAGTTCTCATTGTAGAAGCGGTAGAACAGAAGTTATCTTGATTTTTTTGTTTTTGTTTAAAGAGTCGGATGTGAAAGCTACAGTAGAACCCATCAGACGCCCCCACAAATATCCTTTCTTTCTGCCTTGATCGGATCACCAAATATAGCATGAATGACTAAGATTGGCCTCTCTGCTGCAGATAAGAGTCACCACTGCCAAATGTCTCTTGTTTTTTTTGGCTGCAAGGTATCAGATAGAAAGAAGCTGCAAATGGAGAGTCCAAAAACAGAGGACAGAGGAGCCTCAGGAGAACTTAGATATAAACCATGCTGCTATAACCTGGGTGACTCCTGGATATGATTGCACGTTACACATCTTACTGTATATCATAATATGTACCTTGCTGGTATAACCCGGGCTCCTTCAGTATTTCATTACAGTTACAATCAAAATTTGGTTTATTAGCAAAATTTACAAATTTTTTGCTTTTTGCAATAAACCAATTAAATAAGAATAATGTAAATACAGTGCCTTGAAAAAGTATTCATACCCTGTGAAATTTTACACATTTTTTCACATTACACCCACAAGCTTAAATGTATTTTATTAGGATTTTATGTGATACACAAACACTAAGTAGTAAGATGAGGGGATGGTGAACTGGATAAGTGACTACCTGACGGACAGGCCGCAGTTTGTAAGGATGGGGGAGGTGGTATCTGGCAGTGTATGGAGCAGTGTTGGAGCCCCTCAGGGTACAGTGCTGTCACCCTTCCTCTTCACATTGTATACAGCTGACTTTCAGTATAAATCTGACTTCTGTCACCTGCAAAAATTCTCAGATGACTCTGTGATTGTAGGGGGCATTGTGGGGGGCCGGGGGGAGGAGGAATATAGAAGGGTGGTTTCTGACTTTGCGGATTGGTGTCAGACTAACTGACTAGAACTGAATGTGAAGAAAAGCAAGGTGATGGTGGTGAGTTATAGAAGGAAAAAGGATAATTACTTACCGATCACTATTGCTGGCCAGGAGGTGGAGATGGTTGAGAGCTACAAATATTTGGGGGTTCACCTTGACAGCAAACTGGATTGGAGGTGTCATACAGAGAATGTTCACAAGAAGGGAATGAGCAGACTGTACTTTCTGCGGAAGCTCAGGTCGTTCAATGTGTGCAGTAAAATGCTGGAGATGTTCTACCAGTGCGTTGTAGCAAGCGCCATCTTTTTTGCTATCATTTGCTGGGGCAGTAGTGTGCGAGTAGCTGACGCTAATAAGCACAACAAACTTATCAAGAAGGCAAGTGCAGCAGTTTGCCTCCATCTTGACTCTTTTGAGGAGGTATTGGAGGATAGAATTCAGAAGAAGTGTAGGGCTATAATGAAGAATAATACACACCCACTATACGAGCTGTTCTTGAAGCAGAAGAGCACATTCAGCAGCCGCCTAATCCTACTAAGGTGCAAGAAGGAGAAATTCAGGAAATCGTTTGTGCCTACCGCTATGGGGATGCATAACAATTCACTAAGGGTGAAAGATGGTTACGACCTAGGGCAGGCGCACTAATGGAAATGATCAGAGATTTGCGTACCTTTGTTTGTTACGTATTGTGGTTAGTCATGTGCAAGATCTGTGTATAGTAACTACTCTATGTAACGCTGTTTGTAATGTTTTGTTTGTAATGCTGTTGTAATGCTGCTGTGATACCATAATTTCCCTTGGGATCAATAAAGTGTATCATATCATATCGTATAGTAAGTGTTTGTGAAGTGTAAAAGAAAATGATGCATGGTTTTCTAAATGTTTTAAAAATAGAAATCTGAAAATTGTGACATGAATCAGCCCCTCGAGTCAATATTTTGTAGGACCAACTCTCGCTGCAATTACTGCTGCCAATGTTTTGGGGTATGTCTCTACCAGATTGGCACATTTAGAGGCTGAAATTTTTGCCAATTCTACTTTGCAAACTAACTCTAGCTCAGTGAAATTGGATGGAGGTGTCTGTGATCATCAATTTTCCAGTCTTTCCACAGATTCTCAATGGGATTTAGGTTTGGACATTCATACAGGAATATGCTTTGATCTAAACCATCCAATGTAGCTCTGGCAGTATGTTTAGGGCTGTTGTCCTGCTGGAAGATGAACCTATGTGCCAGTCTCAAGTCTTTCGCACCTTCTAACAGGTTTTTCTCCAGGATTAGAGATGGGCGGACACCTGGATGTTCGAGTCCGGCGGGTTCGGCCAAACAGTTAAAAAAAATTTCGGGTTTGGGTACCAGAACAGTACCCAGACCTGAACCCCATTCACTTGAATGGGGGGACCGAACATCCAGTGTTTGCTGCGCAGTAATGTGCATAACAGAATCACTGACTGGGTGGATCAGGGAAATGCTGTAGATATATTATATCTTGACTTCAGCAAAGCATTTGATAAAGTATCTCACACAATCCGTATTGAAAAAATGACTAAGGGCCCCGTCTCACATAGCGACACACCAGCGATCCCGAGAACGATCAGGATCTCTGGTGTGTCGCTACATGATCGCTGCTGAGCTGCCAAACAGGCAGCGATCAAGACAGCGACACTGCGGGTAACGTCGCCTAGTTACCCGCAGTGTACGTTGGATATCAGCCCGCTGATGCAGGGAGCTGGTAACCAAGGTACACATCGGATTTCCAGGCACTGCGCGGTGCCCAGAAACCCGCTGTGTACATTGGTTACCAGCTCCCCTGCAGCAGACCGCTAATATCCAACGTACACATCGGGTTTCCAGGCACAGCCCCGCGCCTGGAAACCCGATGTGTCTTGGTTACCAGCTGATTGCTGGTCTCCTGCCTGCCACACGCAGCGATGCGTGCTGGCCAGCGGTAGACCAGCGGTCAAAAAAAAGTCCAGGCATTTCTGACACGACCAGCGATTCATAGCAGGGGCCTGATTGCTGGTACGTTTCAGACATAGCGAGATCGCCGCTGAGATCGCTGTGGACAAGGCAACTGTTAGGTGGATTCATCACTGGCTTAGTGATATGACCCAAAGAGTGGTAGTAAATGGCTGCACATCCAGTTGGAAGAATGTATCAAGTGGGGTACCACAGGGCTCTGTCTATGGCCTGTTCCAGCTGCCTGGGCCTCTGTGAACAGACAAAATGGCAGCTGGAACAGGCCATATCCAAGATGGTGGCTGTTCCTTCCTCACACCTCCCTGCTTTAGAGGGCGCTAGGGGGTATCACATTCCTGTATTCCCCCATGCGCCCTTCGGCACCCTCTCCTTGCCGGGACAACCCATCAGCATTACCATGCTCCCTGCCTCTTTTGTGGCGAATGGTGAAGTGGTACTGCTGGAGAGCGAGGCTCCAGCGTAGCAACCTCCCATTCGTCCCAGAGACTGTGTATAACCAGCTGAGGGGGTTGTGGTCTGTTTCCACGGTGAATTGGCGTCCGTACAAATATGGCTGCAGACACTGCAGGGCCCACACAATTGCCAGACATTCCTCCATGGTGGAATAGGCCACTTCACTCGGCAGGATCTTCTGGCTCAGGTACAAAACGGGGTGTTCATGGCCCGTAGTGTCGACCTGGCTGAGCACAGCACCGAGGCCGAAGTTACTGGCGTCGGTCTGCAGTAAGAACGGCCGCGTCAAGTCAGCTGCCTGTAGTACAGGAGAGCTAGAAAGAGCGGTCTTGAGCGCCTGGAAAGCTGTCTCGCAGGCGACTGTCCAGTCGACTGCGACGGGCAGCCTTCTCTTGGTGAGGTCCGTCAGGGGCGTGGCCAGGGCACTATAGTGTGGAACAAACCTCCTATAGTACCCAGCAGTCCCCAAGAAGGACATCACCTGCTTCTTGGTCCTGGGGGTGGGCCAGGATGCGATGGCATCCACCTTCCCGGGCTCTGGCTTCAGAGCTTCTCCACCTACCCGGTGTCCCAGGTAGTGGACCTCACTCATACCCAGCTGGCATTTTTCCGGCTTAATGGTCAAGCCTGCTCGCTGGATCCGCCCGAGCACCTGCGCCAGGTGCTCTAGGTGATCCTCACAGGTGGCACTGAAGATGGCAATGTCATCCAGGTACGCGGTCGCATACCCTTCCAGTCCCTCGAGCAGCGTGTTGACCATCCGCTGAAAAGTGGCAGGGGCATTCTTCATGCGGAAGGGCATCACCGTGGACTCGTACAGTCCGAATGGGGTGATAAAGGCAGAGCGTTCCCGTGCCCCAGGGGTCAGGGGAATCTGCCAATACCCCCTGCTCAGATCCATGATGGTCAGGTACCTGGCCCCGGCCAGCTAGTTGAGCAGGTCATTGATGCGCGGCATTGGTTACGCATCGGTGACCGTCACAGCGTTGAGCCCCCGGTAGTCCACATAGAACCGCATAATTCGGTCCTTTTTAGGGACGAGGACTACAGGCGAAGCCCACGCGCTGTTGGACGCTTGGATCACCCCCAGCTTCAGCATCTCGTCTATCTCTTGGCGCATTTTCTGCTGCACCTCAAGAGAGACCCGATATTCTGTACGCAGGATCGGGGGGTGATTGCCGGTGTCCACGTCATGGACGGCTGTCTCAGTCCTTCCGGGCAGGCTGCTGAACAGCTCCCAAAAGGGGTGTAGGGTGACCCCCAGCTGGGAACGTTGGTCCTCCGTGAGCTGGTGGCCAACCCCCACATCCTCGATGGATCCACCCTCCTTGGCTTGGGTGAGCAGATCCAGAAGGGTTTCTGCCTCTCCTTCCTCAGGAAGGTTGGGAAGGTTGCACACTGGGTGGGCACAAGCTTACTGCTCATGATGGGCCTTCATCA
This sequence comes from Oophaga sylvatica, assembly GCA_033576555.1. NCBI lineage: Eukaryota > Metazoa > Chordata > Amphibia > Anura > Dendrobatidae > Oophaga > Oophaga sylvatica. Next base: position 102,066,392 of record JARQOD010000003.1, read on the forward strand.
TGTTCACGTGGAAGGCCTTCCTCCTTCCACGGGCATGGTCCAGGGTGACCAGGTAGGTGACGGCGTTGAGCTGCTCGTGCACGAGGCATGGACCCTCCCAGGCCGCCTGAAGCTTGTTTTGAGGTACGGGGACCAGTACCCAACACCTTCTGACCCACCTGGTAGGTCCGCTCACAAGCATTCTGGTCGTACCACCGCTTCTGGTCATCCTGGGCTTGGGCCATATTGTCATGCACCAGCCTTGTCAAGGCCATCATTCGGTCCCGGAAGCGCACGACATACTCAATGACCGACACTCCAAGGGTGGCTAAATCCCCTTCCCATGCCTCCTTCACCAGAGCAAGGGGCCCCCGTACACGTCGCCCGTACAGGAGCTCAAAGGGGGAGAACCCCGTTGAGGCCTGTGGGACCTCCCGGTAGGCAAACAGCAAGTGTGGGAGAAACCGCTCCCAGTCTCTCCCATGGGAGTCGACCAACATCTTCAGCATCTGCTTTAAGTTGCCATTGAACCGCTCACACAGGCCATTGGTCTGTGGGTGATACGGGCTGGCCACCAGATGTTGCACTTGTACCTGCTTACAGAGAGACTCAATCAGCTGCGACATGAACTGGGTCCCTCGGTCAGTGAGCATTTCCTGGGGAAACCCCACTCTGGAGAAAATCTCCAGTAAGGCAGTGGCCACTTTGTCGGCCCGAATGGACGACAAAGCTACCGCCTCCGGGTACCGGGTGGCATAGTCCACTACCGTTAGTATGAAGCATTTCCCGGAGCGGCTGGGAGAGGACAGAGGTCCAATGAGATCCACAGCCATCCTCAAGAAAGGCTCTTCGATGATGGGCAGAGTTACCAGTGGGGCTTTGGGGCGCCCCCTGCCTTGCCCACCCTCTGACAGGTGTTACACGAACGGCAGTAGGCTATCACCTCGGTCCTCATTCCAGGCCAGTAGAAATGCTAAGCTAACCTGGCCCTGGTTTCAGTGATCCCTAGGTGTCCGGCCATGGGAATCTCGTGTGCGATCCGCAACAATTCCGCCCTGAACGGATAGGGTACCACTAACTGTCGGTCCCTGGGCCATGCCTCCGGTGAACCCTGCTGGACCGTTACCCGGTACAGCCGTCCCTGGTCCCAGACCACTCGCTCGCGGTTGGACTCCAGGGGAGGCTGTGCCGCCTGCTCCTTGAGAGTTTTCAGGCTAGCGTCAGCTTCCAATGCTGCCTGAAATCCCTGACTTGATGTGGCAAGAATTGATGAAACTGCCTCATCCTCTGTCAGTTCCCCGGGATCTGTCTCCTGGCCGCTGTCTGACTCGGCAGCCACTTGGTCGGAGAGGGGGAAACCATCGGACCTCCGCGAGGCTCCTTGGGCTTCGGCGCTCCCACTCCTGGCAACAGCGGCCCGGGAAGGTGGATGCCATCGCATCCTGGCCCACCCCAGGACCAAGAAGCAGGTGATGCCCTTCTTGGGGACTGCTGGGTACTATAGGTTTGTTCCACACTATAATACCCTGGCCACGCCCCTGACGCACCTCACCAAGAGAAGGCTGCCCGTCGCAGTCGACTGGACAGTCGCCTGCGAGACAGCTTTCCAGGCGCTCAAGACCGCCCTTTCTAGCTCTCCTGTACTACAGACAGCCGACTTCACGTGGCCATTCTTAGTGCAGACCGACGCCAGCAACTTTGGCCTCGGTGCTGTGCTCAGCCAGGTCAACACTACGGGCCATGAACACCCCGTTTTGTACCTGAGGCTCCTGCCGAGGGAAGTGGCCTATTCCACGATGGAGAAGGAATGTCTGGCAATTGTGTGGGCCCTGCAGTGTCTGCAGCCATACTTGTATGGATGCCAATTTACCATGGAAACAGACCACAACCCCCTCAGCTGGTTACACATGGTCTCTGGGACGAATGGGAGGTTGCTACACTGGAGCCTCGCTCTCCAGCAGTACCTCTTCACCATTCGCCACAAGAGGCAGAGACCATGGTAATGCTGATGGATTGTCCCGGCAAGGAGAGGGTGCAGAAGGGCGCATGGGGGAACACAGGAATGTGATACCCCCTAGCGCCCTCTAAAGCAGGGAGGTGTGAGGAAGGAACAGCCACCATCTTGGATATGGCCTGTTCCAGCTGCCATTTTGTCTGTTCACAGAGCCCCAGGCAGCTGGCTGCTCCTGGCCCCCATGGCTTGTGGGCATATTCAATACAACAGGGTTTAGTGTCCACTGTGAATAAAAAGGTCTATTAGTCTGCTGAGTAGATCCGGCTCAAAACAGGATTTAGTGCTCCAATGCTGAATAGCAAGGTCTGTTAGTATGATAATGAGATAAGGCCAAAACAAGGCTTCAATTAGATTATACCTGCCAGCCAGACACAGAAAACACATCCATTGTATTTTCCCAGACCCTACGACTCCGTTCTAGGATTATGAATTATGAGCACATCTTTCTAGGTACAGTCTCATAAAAAATATCTGCGTGATCCTGCGGACCTCGGGCATCTGAGAGTGCAACTCCCGAGTCGGTGATGGCTCGGGGGCCTGAGATATAGAGATTGGCCCTCCACAGAGACCCAATCGGGCCAGGTTTGATCTCCACGCGACAGGCAAACCATACTGCATCCCCTGGTACCTCTCGTGCCCTGATCCGATCGTCCTGGAGAAAGTTAACCCCTTTATTAGATATTGGGAATAAATTCTGCAGGGGGCTAAGGGTGGAGATTATTAGCCCACCCTCTGACACCGAGGGGAGTGACCTAGCAGGTTTAAGAACTGTGAGCTATGGGCAGACCCTATCTATTCTCCCAGAAGCCAAGACGATGAAGATCTAAGAAGGATCAAGGGACAGATCTGCCAAGGGAGCAGCGGCACACATTTTGGGGGACTGTCGAGCAACTAAGATTCTCACCTGTGGATCGCAGCGCTCCCTGCCTCCACATGCAACCCACAACCTGGTAATATTGATCTCTAGCTAATACCTCTAAGCCTTGTACATTATTGTTGTATTTTACTCTGACTGCAAATCCACTGTAATTCCGTTGCATAGCTTACTGTATATTTCTGTAATTATCGAGTGCGCCCTTAAGGCAATTAAACCATAAAATTAATCTTGGGCTGATGCTTTTACTCTATCATGAATCTTAGAATACCCAGTGGGTAACAGGACACCCTCCCCGGCGGCCATTTGCTCTAGGTACAGTTCCCTTACTGATCTGAGACAAAGGGGGCGCCAGAGAGCTGTGCCTGTGTAGTTACGTCACATTGGTGACGTGGAAGGACAGGGGTTGTCCTTCACAGGCCCTGTATTGTTTAACATCTTTATCAATGATTTAGATGAACGAATTGAGGGTAAACTGATTAAATTTGCTGATGACACAAAGCTAGGAGGGATAGCTAATACTAGAGAAGAGAGAGGAGAGAGGATTCAAAAAGATATAAATAAACTGGATCAGTGGGCAGCAACTAACAGAATGTTTTTTAACAGAGAAAAAATGCAAAGTACTACATCTGTGAAATAAAAATGAAAAAAGCGTATACAGAATGGGAGGAATAGGGCTAAGCAACAGCACATATGAAAAAGACTTGGGTATACTAATAGATCACAGACTGAACATGAGTCAACAGTGTGATGCAGCAGCAAAAAAGGCAAATACAATTCTGGGATGTATTAACAGAAGCATACAGTCTAGATCACGTGAAGTCATTATTGCCCTCTACTCCTCTTTGGTCAGACCTCATCTGGAATACTGTGTCCAGTTTTGGGCACCACATTTTAAAAAAGACATCAACAAACTGGAGCAAGTTCAGAGAAGAGCCACCAGAATGGTGTCCGGTCTGCAAACCATGTCCTATGAGGAACAGTTACAGAATTTGGGAATGTTTAGCTTGCAAAAAAGAAGACTGAGAGGAGACTTAATAGCTGTCTACAAATATCTCAAGGGCTGTCACATTGTAGAAGGATTATCTTTATTCTCATTTGCACAAGGAAAGACTAGAAGCAATGGGATAAAACTGAATGGGAGGAGACACAGATTAGATATTAGAAAAAACTTTTTGACAGAGTGATCAATGAGTGGAACAGGCTGCCACGAGAGGTGGTGAGTTCTCCTTCAATGGAAGTCTTCAAACAGAGGCTGGACAGACATCTGTCTGGGATGATTTAGTGAATCTTGCTTTGAGCAGGGGGTTGGACCAGGTGACCCAGGAAGTCCCTACCAACTTTACCATTCTATGATTCTATTGAAAACTCTCACGGTGCTAGCGGGGATGTCACCGAGGTCATGGCAGTTCAGCCTGGCTGGGAATGCAGCCTCAGTGACCGGACGTAACCTCTATGATGTCACCACCGGTCTCTGAGGCTGCGCTCGCAGTTCAGTCACCAGTGGTTTACAGCCTGGACGGTCGCATCTTGGTACCGTCCAGGTTGAAAACTGTTTATCCCCAGACATGGATTACGGCGTGGTACAGAACGACGGACAGGTATGGTATATTGTTGTTTTTTTATTTTACTTTTATTACAGGAGAACGATGGCTTAGCTGGAATTAGGCTTTTAAATAAAAATGGAAAACTGTGTTTAGTCTTATTTCAAATAAAAGACTTTATTCTGGCTGTGTCTTTATTTACCATATAACTATAGGATTAGTAATGGATGGGTGTCTTATAGATGCCTCTCCATTACCAATCTGTGGGCTTGATGTCACCTGACAATACAAAGGTGACATCAACCCCACAAATATTAACCCCACCTGCCACCGCTACAGGGCAAGTGGGAAGAGCCGGGCAAACCGCCAGAATTGGTGCATCTAATAGATGTGCCTTTTCTGGGCAGCTGTGAGCTATTTTTAGACTAGGGGGGCCAATATCCATGGCCCCTTACCAGCCTGAGAATACCAGCCCCCAGCTGTCTGCTTTAGCAAGGCTGGTTGTCAAAAAATGGGGGGACCCCATGCCGTTTTTTTTAAATTTATTTAAATAATTTAAAAAAACAGCGTGGAGACCCCTCTATTCTTGATAATTAGCCTTGCTGGGGATTGCAGCCCCCAGCTGTGATTTTTGTCTGGCTGATTAGCAAAAATAAGGGAAACCCACACCATTTTTTTTTTTTTAAATGATTTATTTACAGCGCAGGAGCGGCTAATGAATACTCCCCATCTGGAGATCCTGCTCTCACTGTAATTAGCACTAGCAGGTGTCGGATCATGGGATTAGTAGTCCCATCCGCTGACACCAGTGACCGGAGGTAAAGTTTATTCCTCTGATCACAGCTGGGAGCTCTCGCTGTCTTTTGACAGCGTGGGAACCGCGGCTCTCTGACCAGCGGGGATGATTTCACCGCCGATCAGAGGCGGTGTTTGCCGGCTTTCGGGCAGCCGAACCCGAACAGTAACACGGACTTCCTGGTGAAGTCCGTGTTCGTGCCCAAACAGTAGGTGTTCGGTATGGACGCTGAAATTTACTGTTCTGGTTCGCCCATCTCTATCCAGGATTGCCAAGTATTTAGCTCCATCCATATACCCATCAACTCTGACCAGCTTCCCTGTCAATGAAAAGTATCCCCACCGCATGCGGCTGCCGCCACCATGTTTGACAGTGAGGATGGTGTTTTCCACTACATATAGCATTTTGAATTTAGCCTAAACAGTTTTACTTTGGTCTCATCTCAGCAGAGCAACTTCTTCGAAATGCTAGTAGTGTCTCCTACATGGAGTGTATGACTAAAAGTTATCCTGTATACAGATTGTCCCACCTGAGATGTGGATCTCTGCAGCTCCTACAGAGTGACCATGAGCCTGTTGGCTGCTTCTCTAATTAGTGCTCTCCTTGCTTGGGATGTCAGTTTAGTTGAACATCCATGTCTTGAAAGGTTTGCAGTTGTGCCATACTCCTTCCATTTTTGGATGATGTATTGGACAGTGTTCTTTAAGATGTTCAGAGCTTGGGCTATTTTTTTTTATAACCTAACCCTGCTTTATTCATCTCCACAACTTTATCGCTGACCTATTTGGTGTGTTCCATGGTTTTATCCCTAATGTTCTCAAACTTCTGAGGCCTTCACAGAACAGCTGTAGTTAAACTGAGAATAAATTACACACGGGTGGACTCAATTTACTAATTATGGGATTTCTGGAGGCAATTGGTCACTCAAAATTTTATTTAGGGGTATCAGACTAAAGGGGGCTGAATATTAAAACATGTCACAATTTTCATATTTATATTTTTAATAAAATAATTAGAAAACGATGTATCATCTCCTTCACACTTCACAAATACTTGCTATTCTACGTTTGCATATCACATAAAATCCCAATAAAATACATTTAAGTTTATTGGAGTAACGTGAAAAAATGTGGACGCGTTCATAAGGTAATAGTTTTTGACGGTAATGTAGTTGAACACACAAATATAACAAGTGGTTTCTCCAGATTCACCACAAAATACAACTTTTCCTGATTTATGCAGTCTTAGAATTATTCACCTTATAACAAGCACTTGACATAACAGTACTTAGAGTCTCTTTGGCTGCTGTTATGCATAGCCATATATAAACTTCTGACCGTGTTCCTGAGGGATCACAGTCCATTACTCATGGGCAATGTCCTACAGGTCAATAGTATTTTTAGGTTTGTATGCTACTACTGCCTTCTTCAAATCCCACCAAAGATGTTATAAAAGGTTCAAGTCAGGTGATTGTGATGGCCACTCCAGGATCTTCCAGGACTTCTTATGGAACCAAACCTTGGTCGACTGAGTTATGCTTGGGATCTCAAAGTCACTGAGTCACTGCCATGTTTCACTGGAGGTATGACTGAGCCACCACCGTAGGCATCACCAAGAAACTACCATGCTCCACTGTAGGCAGTACCTAGTCATCACTATACTTCACTGTATACATCACTGAGTCACCATCATCCTTTACTGCAGGCAAGGTGTCATTCTCCACATATAAAGCTGTAAAATACACCTTAGAAGTAGAGATGGGTGAACCAGAACAGAAATGTTTGGCATTCGTACCGGACAGTCACTGTTCGGGCCTGAACTCGGACTGGGGCAAGGAAAGAGGGGGAGAGAGACAGAGATATTCTGTAACTGTTTTGGCACCCGAAGAGAACTTTCTAACAAGTTCAAGTCGGGTATCAGAACCCGAACTTTCACCAGTTCGCCCATCCCTACTTAGAAGTTCCAGTTATGTTTCATTGCTCCACAGAGCAGAATCTCAGAATGTCTGTGGGTTACTTATATGGTTTTAAATGTAGTGGAGACAACTTTTTGTGCTTTTGGGTCCACAGAGGTGACATCTTGAAGTTCAAGCATGGACACCTTCAGCATTTAGTATGCATTCTATTGTGCAAACTTAAACTTCAGTGCCTGCTGCCACCAAATCTTGCTGTGGGAGTTTTGCAGTCACTCGAGGGATTTTACCCATCAACTCCTCATGAATCTGGTAGCCTGTCAAGTCAGGTACGACGGTGTTTCTGTAACTTTGTTAAATACATTTATTTTACTTATGTAGAACAATCATAATCTACAGTTCTTCCAACTGTAAATCTATAAGGACATTAAATACCTCTATCTTTTCGTATTAATTTCCTTGTTTGTGCCGGAAAAATATTCAGAATTGAGAGTCCTCGGTCCTCATTACATCTAATGGGGTGTACTTAATTAGTTGTACTAAATGTCTAACTGGGGGTCTGTATGTAGGGGAGACAGGGCAAAAACTGAGAACAAGGATGAATTCTCACCGCCACACAATAAGAGAAAAAAAAATGGATCTATCTGTGGCCAAACATTTTTGTATGTCTGATCACAGCACCATGGACCTGAAATTACTTGTATGGAAAGGCAACTTCAAATATCAGAGACAGAAGAGTCTGGGAGTACAAACTTATGACCTTTGACACACTCAGAGCAGGAATGAATGTGTCGCATGGATTTATTTCTTTCTACATCAATTAAGGAATTTGCTCCTAAGACCTTGTGGGGCATCATAACACATTACCAGATCCTAATGAGAGGGCAATAAAACTTTCACTCCTTATCTCTGAACTGTTCCAATATTTATGGCCATAACTGTTTATACCTCTCCCATGATAGTTCTGCTTCACGTCATTTGTGTTATCTATTGCATTGTTTCTGTGCTGTGTTGTGTATAAATATGTGATTCTTCAGATGTTGTATTAGTATTTGCCTGATGAAGAGACCTGAGTAGTCTTGAAAACTTGCAATTTGTTACCATCTTTTCAGTTAGCCATTAAAAGGTATCAACCACTGAGGACTCAAAATTCTGAATATTTTTCTATCTACTGGCTAACAAGGTACAAACATATACATCCTTCCTGTATCGTTTTTGCCGGCAATTATCTCTAACTATTTGACCTCTCTCTTGAGAACCCAGAAAAGTTAGTTACCTGAAAGCTATTGTTCATGAGGAAGGTGCTAAGGGCCCGTCTCACATAGCGACGCACCAGCGATCCCGACAAAGATATGAACTTGTCAGGATCGCTGGTGTGTCGCTACATGATCTCGCTGCTGAGCTGCCAAACAGGCAGCGATCAGGACAGCGACACTGCGGGTAACGTCACTTAGTAACCCGCAGTGTACGTTGGACACCAGCCCGCTGATGCAGGGAGCTGGTAACCAAGGTACACATCGGGTTTCCAGGCGCTGCGCGGTGCCTGGAAACCAATGTGTACCTTGGTTACCAGCTCTCCTGCAGCAGCGCCTGGTATCCAACGTACACATCGTGTTTCCAGGCACAGCCCCGTGCCTGGAAACCCGATGTGTACCTTGGTTACCAGCTGATCGCTGGTCTCCTGCCTGTCACACGCAGCGATACGTGCTGGCCAGCGGGAGACCAGCGATAAAAAAAGAAGTCCAGGCATTTCTGACACGATAAGCGGAGGCTGAGGTATCAAATCAATATTGCATATATGTAGTAGCAGATTTGGTAAAACTTAACTTTTATTTGGATAAATAAATTAGAAATAGTGCTAATGTGCAAGTGACACAAAAAAAACCCGAAGAGTGTAGGTGAATAAAGAGGGGAAAGGAAGACGTAAAAGACCACTGATTTGTTTTGTGGCTATATGTATGTATATGTATAGCTCACTGTATTTTTATCCTATAAATGAACCTGAATTGTACCTATCAAGTACAATAGGAACGATTTTAAATGTGTGCTAGATATCATTAATATCAGAATGCACCCAGAAGGATAAATTATTTATATATTGTATATTAGATCACAATTCATTCTCCATGTGGATACTATCCTAATATTGATACCCTGTGTTGAACTAGACAGGGGGTACCATATTATACATAGGAGTACCTTGTTGCATGATTATGGTTTGTATTAGAACAGATTACCAAACATAAATAGATAGTAAATCAGTGGTTGAGTAAAATAGCTCTCAGACGTTCTGGAGCTTCAAATAGTAGGAAGAATATCTCCTGTCATATTATTAAATGCCTCTGATACTGATCGTCATCTGATCGTCATATACCCATCTAAGGAGCCTCAGAGTAAAAATTCTCTGTATAAATTGGTCTCATTATGGGGTGATCTATATGGTACTCATCTGTATCGTCCTTCAATGGGCATGTATATACTTCTGCCTGGGGGAGACACGCATTAACTTGCTATATGTCATGCGGTCTCTGACCCCTAGGGCTCTCCCAACGCGTTTCATCTGTCTGGAATCATCAGGGGAGATATGACGCTCTCTGTAAAAAAGACAGGGACGATGGAATGAACTAATCTCCTTTTTATAATTACCGGGTATGTGTTGTAAGGCGGAATTTCCGGACGCCAAGTGCGTCACTTCCGGACTTTCAAGCGCGTCATCGCGCCCGTAGGGCGCATGCGCTGTTGATACTGGACGTGTCTTTCTCTCGGAACGTAACTTCCGGTTTCCAGAGAAGATCGCCTTTTGATAGAGACATGATTAATGTCTGCAATTGATGCAGTATAATCGGTTATGTTCTTTTCAAGGAATACACACATCTGTTTCATAACTTTAGTATAAGAAACGATATGGTGCGATCGAAGATAATCTCTGATGGTAACATTATCTTAATATCAAAAGAGTTCAAGCCTAATTAGTGTATATGTGCAGATGATTCCAAAAATCCTATATTAGATACATTATCATTGGGCTAGACATATTGGTTATAATGAAATATCACAAAGAAATCATATTAGATGTTGTTGGTTGATAAATTATCGAAATAATTATGGGAAACTCAAATTCTCAGTATAATGTTGAATGTATGGGTCAGGACACACCGACCAACTTTAGAATGATAGAAAGGGTGCGTACTGTATATTACCCTATTGTGCCCTATCTAATATGTCCCTACCTCACGCGGAGGTTGGCACCTAAAACCTGCGCAGTGGCGCCCCCACTCGACGGCGGCTCACCCTATTCTAGACGCCCTATTGGGTCCTGCACTACAGGAAGGAAGAAAAGGTAAGAATTTCATTTAGACCCATAGGGTGAGTAGTTTGGAGATGGAAAATCCAGAAGGTTTCCTTTTGTAGGATTTTCTTGTCCCAATCTCCTCCCTTTGATGTTTATTAATTTTCTCAATCCCCATGAAGGAGAGAACTTTAAGGTCACCTCCGTGTGCATGGTTAACATGGTTAGCAACAGCGGTGTCTCTCTTATGGATGGTGTCTCTATGATGCTCTCCTATTCTTTTCTTTAATTCTCTTCTGGTTTTCCCTACATATTGTACGCCGCATCTGCAGGTGATGTTGTAGATCTAATATACAATATATAAATAATTTATCCTTCTGGGTGCATTCTGATATTAATGATATCTAGCACACATTTAAAATCGTTCCTATTGTACTTGATAGGTACAATTCAGGTTCATTTATAGGATAAAAATACAGTGAGCTATACATATACATACATATAGCACAAAACAAAATCAGTGGTCTTTTACGTCTTCCTTTCCCCTCTTTATTCACCTACACTCTTCGGGTTTTTTTTGTGTCACTTGCACATTAGCACTATTTCTAATTTATTTATCCAAATAAAAGTTAAGTTTTACCAAATCTGCTACTACATACACGCATTTCTGACACGACCAGCGATTCACAGCAGGGGCCTGATCGCTGGTACGTGTCAAACATAGTGAGATCGCTGCTGAGATCGCTGTTGCGTCACAAAACTTGTGACTCAGCAGCGATCTTGCTATGTGAGACGGGCCCTAAGAGTTCTCAGGAAAGCTGCCAGTAACTGGTGTCTGGCTATGCAACAGGTCTGCAGCAGGTCATAAAAGCTAGAGAGGTTGTAGTAATTACCATAATAAAGACACAGGACAGGGAGGAGTGAATAATCCCAAGACTGCAGTAGTCAGTAAAAACGGCATTTTGTGGCAAACTTGAAGAAACCACTTATATGAGCTGTAGTCAGCTATTTAGATTGCAACAAGTTAAGCAAGAACAAGCAGTTTACAATGTATAAACTTTACTAACTAATCAAATTTACATTAGGAGTTGAAGAATTTTGTACTTCACAATTTCAGTGGTGTGTTATCTCAGGTTGTTCAGATTCTTGTTTTGGAACGGATTCACTGGAGGTCACAGGGTGATAGATCTGGAAATCATGGAGGGTAGCGCAACATTAGTGAATCGTTTTTCTGGCACAACCGTGCCCATGTTCCAGTAGAGTTCATTCAAGTATCTGAGAACATCCAAATGGAAATATGGAAGTGCAACATCCGGAGATAGACGTTTGTCAGATCTTCTATCATAAGCCTTTCCTTTAACATGTCCAGGCATGAGTGGCCAGTGACAGTATCCTCAGCACAAAAAGGAAGGGACTATAGACTTTTCACCTGCTCATTGCACAGAACATGTTTACTTTGAGCAAATCCCTCTTGTGCACAATCAGGGCACATGTTCTTTCTGAGCACCAAAATCTAACTGACCTTCTATTGAGGTGAAAGGTTGTCTCATCGCTTACCACCAGCCTGTTAGCGAATCCATCCTTTTCCAACTGGACCTTCATGCCACAGTCACAGCGTTTCAGCTTATTATCCGGTTCCAGCTCCTTAATACATAATGTGATGGGTTATCATGCAGACGTGTTCATAAGCTATGTCATACCTTGGTTTGTGGCACTTGTTGGCTTGGTAGACTTTCTAGGACTACGCTCAGACATTGCTTCAATCCAGCTCACAGCTTCTTCGGAAGACTTTGGGCCGGCCTTATCCCATGACATAAACACATAATGGTTCTAAATTGCTTTGCCCAATGTAAAATGCAGTTTCAATGCAAAGCAAATTTCTCAAATTTATTGTGAAAGTTTCGCTTTACTGTCACTACAGACCCATTTTTGCAAATTCCAATATGCAAAACGCTTTTAATGAAATAGTCTTATGCCATACTAAGTAAACACAATTCCAATGTGGCTCTTGAAAAATCGAAGCTGCACATCATCAGTTACTGGCCATTTACCACTAAGGATGCTTTAATTACAAGCCTTCACTTTGGCGCCACCTTTTTGACTCACCTTTGTATATGTGCATCTTGTACAGTGATATGGAGCAAGCTGGTATAACCAGGGTATCTCCTGTATATAATTATATATGTACAGCTGGTATAAGTTATACATCTTCTGTATATAGTGATATGGAGAATGCTGGTATAACCTGGGTATCTCCTGTATATAATTATATATGTACAGCTGGTATAAGTTATACATCTTCTGTATATAGTGATATGGAGCAAGCTGGTATAACCAGGGTATCTCCTGTATATAATTGTATTTGTATAGCTGGTATAAGTTATACATCTCCTGTATATAGTGATATGGAGCATGCTGGTATAACCTGGGTATCTCCTGTATATAATTACAGTGGTGGCCAAAAGTATTGGCACCCTGCAATTCTGTCAGATAATACTCAGTTTCTTCCTGAAAATGATTGCAATCACAAATTATTTGCTATTTTTTTTTCTTCATTTAATTTGCTTGCAAGGAAAAAAACACAAACGAGAATGAAGAAAAAATCAAATCCTTGATCATTTCACACAAAACTCCAAAAATGGGCCAGACAAAAGTATTGGCACCCTCAGCCTAATACTTGGTTGCACAACCTTTAGCCAAAATAACTGCGAACCGCTTCCGGTAACCATCAATGAGTTTCTTACAATGCTCTGCTGGAATTGTAGACCATTCTTCTTTGGCAAACTGCTCCAGGTCACTGATATTTGAAGGGTGCCTTCTCCAAACTGCCATTTTGAGATCTCTCCACAGCTGTTCTATGGGATTCAGGTCTGGACTCATTGCTGGCCACCTTAGAAGTCTCCAGTGCTTTCTCTCAACCATTTTATAGTGCTTTTGGAAGTGTGCTTTGGGTCATTGTCCTGCTGGAAGACCCATGACCTCTGAGGGAGACCCAGCTTTCTCACACTGGGCCCTACATTATGCTGCAAAATTTGTTGGTAGTCTTCAGACTTCATAATGCCATGCACACGGTCAAGCAGTCCAGTGCCAGAGGCAGCAAAGCAACCCCAAAACATCAGGGAACCTCCGCCATGTTTGACTGTAGGGACCGTGTTCTTTTCTTTGAATGCCTGTACACTCTATGTTGATGGTTTTCCCCAAAAAGCTCGACTTTTGTCTCATCTGACCAGAGAACATTCTTCCAAAACGTTTTAGGCTTTCTCAGGTAAGTTTTGGCAAACTCCATCCTGGCTTTTTTATGTCTCGAGGTAAGAAGTGGGGTCTTCCTGGGTATCCTACCATACAGTCCCTTTTCATTTAGAAGCCGACGGATAGTACGGGTTGACACTGTTGTACCCTCGGACTGCAGGGCAGCTTGAACTTGTTTGGATGTTAGTCGAGGTTCTTTATCCACCATCCGCACAATCTTGCGTTGAAATCTCTCGTCAATTTTTCTTTTCCTTCCACATCTAGGGAGGTTAGCCACAGTGCCATGGGCTTTAAACTTCTTGATGACACTGCGCACGGAAGACACAGGAACATTCAGGTCTTTGGAGATGGACTTGTAGCCTTGAGATTGCTCATGCTTCCTCACAATTTGGTTTCTCAAGTCCTTAGACAGTTCTTTGGTCTTCTTTCTTTTCTCCATGCTCAATGTGGTACACACAAGGACACAGGACAGAGGTTGAGTCAACTTTAATCCATGTTAACTGGCTGCAATTGTGATTTAGTTATTGCCAACACCTGTTAGGTGCCACAGGTAAGTTACAGGTGCTGGTGATTACACGAATTAGAGAAGCATCACATGATTTTTCAAACAGTGCCAATACTTTTGTCCACCCCCTTTTTTAGGTTTGGTGTGGAATTATATCCAATTTGGCTTTAGGTCAATTCTTTTTGTGTTTTTTCATTGAAGACTAATTAAATGAAGATAATAATACCAAAGAATTTGTGTTTGCAATCATTTTCATATAGGAAAGATGTGTATCTTCGTACCGTGTTAGCCAGTAGATAGAAAAATACAATCATTTTCAGGAAGAAACTGAGTGTTATCTGACAGAATTGCAGGGGTGCCAATACTTTTGGCCACCACTGTATACAGGTCCTTCTCAAAAAATTAGCATATAGTGCTAAATTTCATTATTTTCCATAATGTAATGATTACAATTAAACTTTCATATATTTTAGATTCATTACACACCAACTGAAATTTGTCAGGTCTTTTATTGTTTTAATAGTGATGATTTTGGCATACAACTCCTGATAACCCAAAAAACCTGTCTCAAAAAATTAGCATATCAAGAAAAGGTTCTCTAAACGACCTATTACCCTAATCTTCTGAATCAACTAATTAACTCTAAACACATGCAAAAGATTCCTGAGGCTTTTAAAAACTCCCTGCCTGGTTCATTACTCAAAACCCCCATCATGGGTAAGACTAGCGACCTGACTGATGTCAAGAAGGCCATCATTGACACCCTCAAGCAAGAGGGTAAGACCCAGAAAGAAATTTCTCAACAAATAGGCTGTTCCCAGAGTGCTGTATCAAGGCACCTCAATGGGAAGTCTGTTGGAAGGAAACAATGTGGCAGAAAACGCTGTACAACGAGAAGAGGTGACCGGACCCTGAGGAGGATTGTGGAGAAGGACCGATTCCAGACCTTGGGGGACCTGAGGAAGCAGTGGACTGAGTATGGTGTAGAAACATCCAGAGCCACCGTACACAGGCGTGTGCAGGAAATGGGCTACAGGTGCCGCATTCCCCAGGTAAAGCCACTTTTGAACCATAAACAGCGGCAGAAGCGCCTGACCTGGGCTACAGAGAAGCAGCACTGGACTGTTGCTAAGTGGTCCCAAGTACTTTTTTCTGATGAAAGCAAATTTTGCATGTCATTCGGAAATCAAGGTGCCAGAGTCTGGAGGAAGACTGGGGAGAAGGAAATGCCAAAATGCCTGAAGTCCAGTGTCAAGTACCCACAGTCAGTGATGGTGTGGGGTGCCATGTCAGCTGCTGGTGTTGGTCCACTGTGTTTCATCAAGGGCAGGGTCAATGCAGCTAGCTATCAGGAGATTTTGGAGCACTTCATGCTTCCATCGGCTGAAATGCTTTATGGAGATGAAGATTTCATTTTTCAGCACGACCTGGCACCTGCTCACAGTGCCAAAACCACTGGTAAATGGTTTACTGACCATGGTATTACTGTGCTCAATTGGCCTGCCAACTCTCCTGACCTGAACCCCATAGAGAATCTGTGGGATATTGTGAAGAGAAAGTTGAGAGACGCAAGACCCAACACTCTGGATGAGCTTAAGGCCGCTATCGAAGCATCCTGGGCCTCCATAACACCTCAGCAGTGCCACAGGCTGATTGCCTCCATGCCACGCCGCATTGAAGCAGTCATTTCTGCCAAAGGATTCCCGACCAAGTATTGAGTGCATAACTGAACATTATTATTTGATGTTTTTTTTGTTTGTTTTGAAAAAAACACTTTTATTTTATTGGACGGTTGAAATATGTTAATTTTTTGAGACAGGTTTTTTGGGTTATCAGGAGTTGTATGCCAAAATCATCAGTATTAAAACAATAAAAGACCTGACAAATTTCAGTTGGTGTGTAATGAATCTAAAATATATGAAAGTTTAATTGTAATCATTACATTATGGTAAATAATGAAATTTAGCACTATATGCTAATTTTTTGAGAAGGACCTGTATATGTACAGCTGGTATAAGTTATATATCTTCTGTATATAGTGATATGGAGCATGCTGGTATAACCTGGGTATATCCTGTATATAATTATATGTGTACAGCTGGTATAAGTTATACATCTTCTGTATATAGTGGTATGGAGCATGCTGGTATAACCTGGGTATATCCTGTGTATAATTATATATGCACAGCTGGTATAAGTTATACATCTTCTGTATATAGTGATATGGAGCATGTTGGTATAACCTGGGTATCTCCTGTATATAATTATATATGTACAGCTGGTATAAGTTACACATCTTCTGTATATAGTGATATGTGGCATGCTGGTATAACCTGGGTGTATTATGTATATAATTATATATCTACAGCTGGTATAAGTTATACATCTTCTGTATATAGTGATATGTGGCATGCTGGTATAACCTTGGTGTATCCTGTATATAATTATATATGCACAGCTGGTATAAGTTATACATCTTCTGTATATAGTGATATGGAGCATGCTGGTATAACCTGGGTATATCCTGTATATAATTATATATGTACAGCTGGTATAAGTTATACATCTTCTGTATATAGTGATATGGAGCATGCTGGTATAACCTGGGTATATCCTGTGTATAATTATATATGCACAGCTGGTATAAGTTATACATCTTCTGTATATAGTGATATGGAGCATGCTGGTATAACCTGGGTATCTCCTGTATATAATTATATATGTACAGCTGGTATAAGTTACACATCTTCTGTATATAGTGATATGTGGCATGCTGGTATAACCTGGGTGTATTCTGTATATAATTATATATGTACAGCTGGTATAAGTTATACATCTTCTGTATATAGTGATATGTGGCATGCTGGTATAACCTGGGTGTATCCTGTATATAATTATATATGCACAGCTGGTATAGTTATACATCTTCTGTATATAGTGATATGGAGCATGCTGGTATAACCTGGGTATATCCTGTGTATAATTATATATGCACAGCTGGTATAAGTTATACATCTTCTGTATATAGTGATATGGAGCATGCTGGTATAACCTGGGGATCTCCTGTATATAATTATATATGTACAGCTGGTATAAGTTATACATCTTCTGTATATAGTGATATGGAGCATGCTGGTATAACCTGGGTATCTCCTGTTATAATTATATATGTACAGCTGGTATAAGTTACACATCTTCTGTATATAGTGATATGTGGCATGCTGGTATAACCTGGGTGTATTCTGTATATAATTATATATGTACAACTGGTATAAGTTATACATCTTCTGTATATAGTGATATGGAGCATGCTGGTATAACCTGGGTATATCCTGTTATAATTATATATGCACAGCTGGTATAAGTTATACATCTTCTGTATATAGTGATATGGAGCATGCTGGTATAACCTGGGTATCTCCTGTATATAATTATATATGTACAGCTGGTATAAGTTATACATCTTCTGTATATAGTGATATGGAGCATGCTGGTATAAACCTGGGTATATCCTGTGTATAATTATAATATGCACAGCTGGTATAAGTTATACATCTTCTGTATATAGTGATATGGAGCATGCTGGTATAACCTGGGTATCTCCTGTATATAATTATATATGTACAGCTGGTATAAGTTATACATCTTCTGTATATAGTGATATGGAGCATGCTGGTATAACCTGGGTGTATTCTGTATATAATTATATATGCACAGCTGGTATAAGTTATACATCTTCTGTATATAGTGATATGTGGCATGCTGGTATAACCTGGGTGTTCCTGTATATAATTATATATGCACAGCTGGTATAAGTTATACATCTTCTGTATATAGTGATATGGAGCATGCTGGTATAACCTGGGTATCTCCTGTATATAATTATATATGTACAGCTGGTATAAGTTATACATCTTCTGTATATAGTGATATGGAGCATGCTGGTATAACCTGGTGTTCCTGTATATAATTATATATGTACAGCTGGTATAAGTTATACATCTTCTGTATATAGTGATATGTGGCATGCTGGTATAACCTGGGTATATTCTGTATATAATTATACATGTACAGCTGGTATAAGTTATACATCTTCTGTATATAGTGATATGGAGCATGCTGGTATAACCTGGGCATTCTCCTGTATATAATTATATATGTATACTGGTATAAATTATACATCTTCTGTACATAGTGATATGGAGCATGCTGGTATAACCTGGGTATATCCTGTATATTAATTATTATATATGTACATCGGTATAAGATTATACATCTTCTGTATATAGTGATATGGAGCATGCTGGTATAACCTGGGTATATTCTGTATATAATTATATTATGTACAAAAGCCAATATTCCTCTGTCCAATGTCTGTGTTCTTTTGCCCATATTAATCTTTTCCTTTCATTTAAGCCAGTCTTAAATATGGCTTTTGTTTTGCCAATCTGCCCTGAAGGCCAGCATCCCCAAATCGCCTCTTCACTGTAGATGTTGACACTGGCGTTTAATGTGTACTGTTTAATGAAGCTGCCAGTTGAGGACCTGTGAGGCGTCAATTTTTCAAACTAAAGACTCTAATGTACTTGTCTTGTTGCTCAGTTGTGCAGCGGGGCCTCCCACTTGTCTTTCTTCTCTGGTTAGAGCTTGTTTGTGCACTCCTCTAAAGGGAGTACTACACACCATTGTATGAATTCTTCAGTTTCTTGGTAATTTTTCGCATGGAATAGCCTTCATTTCTAAGAACAAGAATAGACTGTCGAGTTTCACAAGAAAGTTCTTTTTTTTTGGCCATTTTGAGAGTTTAATGGAACCAACAAATGTAATGCTCCAGATTGTCAACAAGCTCAAAGGAAGGTCAGGTTTATAGCTTCTCTAATCAACCAAACGGTTTTCAGCTGTGTTAACATACTTGCACAAGGGTTTTAAAGGGTATTTTAACCATCTATTAGCCTTCTTACACAGTTAGCGAACACAAAATACCATAAGTACACTGGAGTGATGGTTGTTGGAAATGGGCCTCTATACACCTATGAAGATATTGCATTACAAACTAGACGTTTGCCGCTAGAATAGTCATTTACCACATTAACACTGTATAGAGTGTATTTCTGAATCATTTAATGTTAGCTTCATTGGAAAAAAACTGCTTTTTTTTCAAAAATAAGGAAATTTCTAAGTGACCCTAAACTTTTGACCGGTAGTGTATGTACAGCTGGTATAAGTTATACATCTTCTATATATAGTGATATGGAGCATGCTAGTATAACCTGGGCATCTCCTGTATATAATTATATATATACAGCTGGTATACATTATAAATCTTCTGTATATAATGATATGGAGCATGCCGGTATAACCTGGTTATATCCTGTATATAATGATATATGTACAGCTGGTATAACCTGGGCATCTCCTGTATATAATTATATATGTACAGCTGGTATAAGTTATACATCTTCTGTATATAGTGATATGGAGCATGCTGGTATAACCTGGGCATCTCCTGTATATAATTATATATGTACAGCTGGTATAAGTTATACATCTTCTGTATATAGTGATATGGAGCATGCTGGTATAACCTGGGTATATTCTGTATATAATTACGAGTCGTATATATGTACAGCTTGTATAAGTTATACCTCTTCTGTATACAGTCATGGCTGAAAGTTTTGACACCCTTGAAAATGTTCTAAAAAAATGAAGTATTTCTCCCAGACAATTATTGCAATTACACGTTTTGTTATACATGTTTATTTCCTTTGTGTGTATTGGAACCAGGGCTGAGACGATGGGCATGGAGGTGAACGATATCAATCACTGCACCACAGCCGTCGTTCCCTCCTTGCTTTGGAATAAACAGAGGGGCTGAGCTGATCGGGGTGATAATACTATATGAGGTGTTGTGGGGACCATCATAGAATACATGGGCGCTGTTTTGGGCATCAAACTATTTATGGTGGGGGGTCTCTGGTGGATATCATACTATGTATGGGGGCCTGTGGTGCTGACCATACTATATAGTGGGGAATAGAAAGCGTAATGGAAAATTAGAAAGGGACCAGCCATGGCATAGGCCATGGTTCAAAAGGGCGGATGGTATGGTGGTTATAGCTGATAATTATCGACAGTGGGGAAGCCATACACCAGAGGAATCTATTTAGGGTCATAATATGGACAGAGATTTTTATGCAGAGGGCATTGTAATAAAACTTCTATTTTTAAGGGCATTGTTTCAGGATGTGCTGCAAAAGACTGGAGAAGAGGGAGTACAGCTGTGGATGTGAAAAGTCATCATGGCATCTAGACAAGATGGAGATGAAACTAAAGAGTCAACTCCAGAGAAGATGTGATCTATACAATACCGGGATGTAAATGTTTATTTGTGATACTAATTCTCATCAGTGCAGTGGTTCCTGTATGGTCCGCATTCTGATGATGGCTGTTAATAACTCCCAGTTTCTCCTTACCATTCTTAAGGACATACTGGGGATTTGCAATCGTTTACGGGGCTGACTTGATATTACAATTGATTGTTGTACTAAGCTTGGTTCTTGTATTCAAGTACGCATGGTTCTGGTGACGTATTCATGTACTGATGGCAGTTCTGCTGACGTATTCATGTACTGATGCTGGTTCTGGTAACATTAATTTACTGATGATGTTTCCGTTGCTATATTCATGTACTATTGATGGCTCTGGTACTCTAATTATGTACGGATGAAGATTTTGGCTTTGTATTCATGTACTGATGATGGTTCTGGTGATAAATATATCACAAGAATCATCATCACTACATGAATACAGCACCTAAACCATCATCACTACGTGAATGTCACCAAAACCGGAATACATCACCAGAATAACTATTAGTTTCGTGTAAGCTGTATTTGTCGCAAGACAGATGCAAAAACCTTCAGACGTATCCCTTTATCTATAATGAGGGTGTTTATTTTCCATTAAGATATTGGCTAAATATTGGACACCTTAATTGAAACCAAACGGTCCTTATAGAGTTACGCTTTATTAGTCTCCGTAATTATTCTTTGGTTCTACATTTAAAATATAGGGCATCAGGGATGAATGTTGCTATTTTTTCTTCTGCATTGTGTAAATGGTCATCAAACAATGATTGAAATTGCACTCCCTGTTAAGATACACCCCTTAAAGTACACCACATATTTTTTACTTGATAAAATGTTGTGAAAAAGCTAACAATTCTAGTGGAAGTGGTCATATGGCTGTGGTTCCACGGTCCGGAACCACAGCGCTTTGGACGGAGCGGAAATTCCGCTCCGTCTAAGCCCCGCCCCCTTTATGACGCGCGATCTTTCCGGAGGTGTTCAGGACACCTCCGGAACACCTCCGGAAAGAGCGCAGGGCTACATAGCCCTGTGTTAATTCTGTTGCGGCGACGCACCGTCGCCGCAATACGCGAGGACATGCTGCGGTCTAAAAAGACGCGCCACATGTCCGTTTACGCAGGTCTGCCACCTGCGTATTGTTACGCATAGTGGAGACGGGATTTCTTGAAATCCCCTCCACTATGCTGTAACATCTGGACGCTGCGTGTTTGGCGCTGCGCCAGCGCACAGCGCCAAACACGCAGCGTATCCTGACCGTGGAAACTCACCCTCAGAGTTTGCTATCTAATCCATTGTAGAGGAAGAGGGTGTGTGCATTAGGGGTCTTGTTACCTTAAGGGTTTGCTACAATAAGCGAGATCGCAAACGAGATTGCAATTGCGTCACCATTTATGACGCAGTAGCGATCTCGTTAGCGACTTAACTGTGTGTGACATGTAGCAGCGATGTGGCCCCCGCTGAGATGTCGCTGATCGCTTATGAACGTTCTGAGCCGTTTTTTGGTCGTTGGTGTCCCGCTGGTGAGCCTGAATCGCTGAGTGTGACACCCTTTATGAACAACTTCACCAGCGTCGCAGGTGGGACTAGGTTTTCCCAACGACCGCAGAGGTCGTTATACAGATCGCTGATGAGATGTGTTTGGAATCACAGATCGCTGATGAGTTGTGTTTGGAATCACACAGCTAAGTCGCTAACGAGATCGCTACTGCGTCATAAATGGTGATGCAATTGCGATCTCGTTTGCAATCTCGCTTAGTGTGGCATACCCTTTAGTCTTTGAGTCATTTGTTTTGGGATGGGGGCCGCCGCACCGTTGGCTTCATTTGCCTAGGGCACCAAAATACTTTTTCCCTGTACTGATTGGAACACAAAAAAACAAGAGCAATAAAGCTAATTGGACATCAATTCGTACAAAATCCCCAAAATGGGCCAGACAAAATTGTTGGCAAACAACTTTGTTTCAAGCATGTGATGCTCGCTTAAACTCACCTGTGGCAAGTAACACATGTGGGCAATATGAAAATTACATCTGAATCCAGATAAAAAGAGAAGTTGACTCAATGTTTGCATTGTGTGTTTCACACTAAGCATGGAGTAACAGAGAGGAGAACTGTCTGAGGACTTGAGAACCAAAGTTGTTTAAAAAATCCTTGACTGTGTGCAGGGCATCATAAAATCTTATTACCAAAGGATTTTGGGTCGCAATGTAGTGCCAGAAAGCTGGGTATGTGTCTTGGATCATGAGTCTTCCAGCAGGACAATGACCCCATATATACTTCAAGAAGCACCCAGAAATTGATGGAAGCAAAGCACTGGCGAGTTCTGAAGTGATCAGTATTGTGTTCGGATCTAAATTCCATTGAAAACCTGTGAAGAGATCTTAAAATTTCTGTTGGGAGAAGGCACCCTTCAAATATGAGAGACCTGGAGCAGTTTGCAGAAGAAGAATGGTCCAAAATTCCAGTTGAGAGGTGAAAGAAGGTTGTTCATGGTTACAGGAAGTGATTGATTGCAGTAATTTATTCCAAAGTGTGGGCAACCAAATATTAAGCTGAGGTTGCCAACAATTTTGTCCAACCTATTTTTGGAGTTTTCTGTGAAATTAGGTCCAATTTGCTTTTATTCTGTTTTTTTTTTGTGGTCCAATAAATACAAAGGAAATAAACAAGTGTATAACAAAACGTACAATTGCAATAATTTTATGGGAGAAACTTCATTTTCTGAAAGAATTTAAAGGGTGTCAACACTTTTGCCCATAACTATATAAATATATAATACATCTTCTTGTATATAGTGATATAGAGTGCTGCTATAACCTGGGCATCTTTTGTATATAATCGTACATGTACATTGTGCTGTCTCGGGTATATAACATGCATACTTGTACGGGTATCAGTGGTTTTCCTTATAGTAAGACAAGCAATGAGTCTGCAGAGAACTGAATTGCATTGCAGTTTTTTTTTCTAATTTATACAAGACCAACAATGCAATTATAGGAGTGGTGCTGCCACCGTGTGGTGAAGTCGGCATTGTGCTGCCAGACAGGTCCACATGTAAGATGACAAAGACGAGAGCAGAAGGTTCCAGGTTACATCTGTGTCAATTTCCAACTTGTGAGCTTGTTCATCCTGGCAGTGGGTGATGCTTTTGGCCACATTTTCAGCCCCCACACCCTCATTGTCAATGGTTTCCTAATTTTGTTCCCTCTCATCCATAAGACGAGGTGGTTTGCCTAGATAAGATACACCTTGTGAAAATACAGTCAGGCTATGTTCACACTGCGCATTTTTTTCACCTTAGCTTTTGGAGCGGAAACGTTAAAACCTTGAGTTTTGATTGGATGAATTTCTGTTAAAAAAAAAAAAGAACTTGGCAAAAAAACAAATAAAAACACTACTTAATATGAACATACCCTTATTTTAGTGTTTATAACGACACTCTGCAGCTGTGTTCCCATGATAACACTTCTTGGTAGCGCCATCTTGAACCCATCAAATTTTTGTTTTACAGCCTCTTGCCAGAGCAAAAAAAATAAAATTGAAAACTTGATTTCTATGAAGCCAAATACCCTTTTATCAGTAAGCAGTCCAAGGAAAGAAGCATTGTCATGGGGACACAAGGTCTCCATCTCCAAGAGCCTATCCCAGTATATAGTAGGTGTAATAATATTAGCAAATACCTCCAATTACAAATGTAGTATAGTTCTTCTGATTTACTATGTCGCTTACCCCATGTGCAGGGCATTGCAGCAGCTTAGATATCCATGGTTACAACTACTCATATAGAGGCAGTTAGTTAGCTGTTAGTGGTCGTAACCATGGCTACCTAAGCTACTGCATTGCCCTGCACATGGGGTAAGCGACAGAGAATCAGAAGAACTATACTACATTTGTAATTGGAGATATTTGCTAATATTATTACACCTAATAAATACTGGGATAGGACGTTGTTTAAAGGGGTTTTTCCATCTCCAAGTAAATCTAGTAGTTTTCCATCATAGATGTGATAGGTTACCCTCCAACCCCAAACACCAGAGGAGTTCTGCTCCTGCCAATATCTGGTCAAGGAGGTGGCAAGCTGCAAGGCAGAAAACTCCATTTTCTTCTTAGTGATTCAATAAAATGGCGAACAGCCAAAACCCAGAAAACAAATCACGACGGGTAGACTATATAAAAAAGTAAAAAAAAATGACAAAGACCACAAATTATGAAACCAACCTCTAATTTAACCATCTGTGTCCTGTGCAGTCACCGCTACAAGAAACCAAGGTATCACAATATGGCAAGAACGTATCTGCAGACTGTAAAATAAAGGCGATGCTCGGCCAGGTCACGGGGCCGTCGCTTAGTAAAAATGTCATTTTATTCAGATAGAAAATAAAAACCGCAGCCAGGTTAGTTTTCATCTTAGACACAGGATTTAAGGCAGTTCGTAGCTGTCCGCATGCTGAGGTCTTGCCATCCCACCACCGTCACAAAGTCCCACGTGCGCTGCATGGGATGGGGGAGACATGGAGACTGAAGCCGTGCAGGGCTGAGGTCCTTGTACTTACTGGGTCGATATGTACATGGGAGAGGTGGCAGCCACCAGGACGGTTGTCGGTATCCTGGGTTTATTTCGAACACAACAAGGAATATTGTGGAGCTCGGCGAAGCCCGACAAGTGCAGAAAACGTGACGTCCTGGCATGGAAGTCCACCTGTGAGAAAAAGGGGTCGGGATTAATACAGAGATACATCAGATCAGGACAGGTGCAGAATACCTACAGCCCCTTTCCATAAGCCTCATTAGGAATATGGACATTACATGAAAGGGCCATGTGGAGACGCTAACCAAAATGTATCCATATTGCCACGTGTAATACTACATTTCCCCACTAGAGGCCGCTGCAGAGAAAACGAGTTGCTAACGGCAGCTTCGATCTGGAAATATCAGACGATTCCCTGGCGTTTTAGGACAGAGGAGATGAGAGGAGACGAAACACTTACTATTTCTTATTCCGGGGTTTTAGCTCCTCTGCGGCGTTACGCAGGAAGATATAATTCTTCTTCTGTGGATTGTAGAACTCGTGGCCCTAGAGGAAATGGAGGATTGGTGATGAAAGCAGATACTGAACTGGGCAGACAGTGCTTGATGGGAGTACTCACCTTGGACCAATCGTAACTGGAGGAATAGGCAAAGATGTTCCCGTTGTGGTTGAAGCAGCAGGCAGAGATGGGCTGGTCCAGCTGCTCTGAAGTCTTTAGTTTTGTCCGGGCGTCTTTGTCCCAGAAGCTGAAGCGTCCGTCGGAGCCGACTGTGGCCAGCGTGCCGTGTACCGGGTGGAAGGCGATGCCGTTTACCTGACAGGACACAAATGTTGACTATGATCATGCCAGCGATCCGACTGGTTCTGCTCCGTACTGGATGTCTCCAATCCTTCCCGCATGCCCCAGAATGGAAAGTCTCAGGACCTTACCGCGTAGATGTCCTGAGGAGCCGCAGTGTTTGTCCCGTTGGATCGATGACATTTGAATGTGAAGTTGTCTTTGGCTCTGTGAGACGATGAGAGTTGTGTTACTATGTCTCCATAGTGCACCCTGCGCAGTCCCCAGAGGTGGAGCACTTACGGATTGGGGGGGTTGATGTAATGGATGGCAACTCTGCCCTCAATGCTGCCCAGTGCGAAGCCAGTCGGCTTGTTCTGCTTATCTTTAAATATAGCGACACATCGGTGCTGGAGGAAGAACAGAGGCGCGAGTCCCAAATTATGCGAATTATCAGGGTATTAGCAAATTTATGAAGAATACAACGTTCTGCAGTTTTCTTACAGACGTTGCTTCACTGTAAAATTTCTTCTTGCTGTCAGAGAATGGAAACTGTCTTGTCTATATGAAAATAAATCATAGCAGCTTATCAAAAGTTTGGGTGCCGAGACCCCCAACAGCTGGGCCATGTTCAGCTGTGCCAATTCTTATAATGTGAATGCATACAAAGCTCCACTCTCCTCTCTGAGCTGAAGGTACTCAACTGAGCCTTTCTGCCCCTTCATCCCACGATTAGAGGTGGGGGGCTCCGTACTGGACCCTTAAGGATGAAAACTATTTTCGGGAACTGGAGGGACACTTT
Organism: Oophaga sylvatica; assembly: GCA_033576555.1. Lineage (NCBI taxonomy): Eukaryota > Metazoa > Chordata > Amphibia > Anura > Dendrobatidae > Oophaga > Oophaga sylvatica. The sequence continues at coordinate 102,093,029 of JARQOD010000003.1, forward strand.
CAAGCCGTAAGCAGGACTAGGCGCGTATCGGTCACATACCTGGTGCTTTAAGGGGGATTCGATCCTCCGGAACTCAGAGGGCTGGTTCTCCAGCTGGTAAACTATTAGACCTCTTTCTGCAGTGGCTACAACGGCCATAGGATAGACCTGAGGAGGAGAACATAAAAAAGTGAGCAGGTATTGAGCGACAACGTGGTTTGTTTCTAACGGAACTTACATTCAGCAGATAATATTGAGTATGAAGGCTATCAGGATGCACTTACCACATCCGCACAGTAACAGCGCTCCGGGAGCTGCAGCATCATCAGTGGGTTCGGAGAACGTGTGTCCCAAAACTAGAGGAAGAGAAGAAAGGTGATAGAAGTATAACTAAGTGGTTTTCTTAGAAATGGACATTTTTTTCCCCAGGAATTCAGCCAAAATAAAACAAAACTTCTAACAGTCACTGACAACGTAGATGGCACGAGCCAAAACGTCTACAGTTGCAGCCAGTCAAAACAGAAAGGCAGCGTTGGACCTGTGGAGGTTGAGCGACACCTTATCTTGTTATTTTAGACTGGAGCAACCTTATGGTACAAGAACATTTAAAACGGAACACTCCTTTCAAAGGGTGAAATGCTAGAATCAAGAGTTATCTTCGATCCCGGCCGGCGTATCCCCACTGATGTAACAGTATGTCCATTTGTGGGAAAAGGATTAAAGTATAATCACAAATATTGTTCCACGTACAATGGAGACAACAAGCCCATGGTGTGTGAATTCTACCTTGAGAGTTTTGTCCCAGCTGCCGGTCATGATGCAGCTGTAGTTCGGAGCCTTTATCCAGTGAACGGTCTTTATCGGTGCGTCGTGCTGACAGGAGGAAATGATGGGGATCTGGTTAGTGATTGGTTATGTGACCGGTACGTTGCCCGCTGTCTACGTACACATTATATGGTAGGGACACATTACCTGGGCGATCTGTAAGGACTGGTTGCTGTTCAGATCCCACATTTTGGCGGTTTTATCACAAGATGCTGTGAACACTTTACTGCCGTCCTGAGGATGCACGAGACCCAAGAATGGGTTAGTATTCACATTCTCATAGTTGACACTGTACATCCTCCTCCCCTACAGTCTCATTATAGTATAACCTAATCATGGGGGATACATACATCACTCCAGCACACGTCCAGCACCGGTCCTGTGTGCATTTGCTGGGCTTTAGGGATGGTCTGACCATTGTCCTGCACTTCCCAGCAACGAACCTGCAAGAAGCAAGAGAGCGGTCACTAAAAGACATGTGAAACGTCAAATGAAACCAGCACGCACACGGCAACAAGGCATTTTAAAAGGGTATTCTCAAGCTGGAAACTTATCCTTGTACATTTGGATAGGGAATAACTCTCTGCTGGGGGTCCAAACACTGGGGCCCCCAACAATATTGAGAACTGGGGCTGTGAAAAGTACCTACAATGGTGAAACTCATGTATTCATTAATCGCAGTGTGCTGACCACAGTGTTTTACAGTTACAAAGTGAAGGAGATTTTTAAAATCTCACACGTTGCTTATTTTTTCCTTCACATCTGAAGCAGTCTCAGATCTGCAGCATGTCAATTCTTTCAGTGTTTTTCACCCATTTTAATGAAAGGGAAAAAACGCATAAAGCGCCCCATAAAAAAAAAATCATGCAAACACGTCAGATGCTTCTGCTGCAAATACTAAGCGTGAGCACATATCTTAAGAATACTTTCAGACATAGAAAAGCTAATACTTTATTTTTATCAATTAACATAATGCAAAGTGAAGGAACAAAAGATACATTTAATCCAAATCAATATTTGTTGCCGCCCTTGCATCAATTCTTCTAGGCACAAAGTCAGGGATTGTGTAGGATTATAGTCAGGTGTATGAGTAACCAACAATACCAAACAGGTGAGAATGATCATCATTTTCATATATAGGATGAAAGTCATTAACTGAAGGAGGATTAAAACTGGGTGAGGAACAGCCAAACTGTGATACAAATGTGAGGTTGTGGAAGACAGTCCTGATACCACATTAAGATCATACACCATGACAAGACTGAGCATAGTAGCAAGGCGCAAGGTAGTTATACTGCATCAGCAAGGTCTCTCCCAGGCAAAGATTTAAAAGCATACTGGGGTTTCAAGGTGTGCTGATCTAGTTCTTTTGAAGAAGCACCAAAAAATGGGCAACATTGAGTATTGTAGACGCAGTGGTCACTGCAGGAAACAGAGCAGTAGATGAAAGACACATCACGCTTGCGCCCCTTTCAAATTGGAATACGTCCAGCAGTGCCATCAGCTCGAAACTGGCTGCAATAATTTGGACCCAGTTACACACATATACTTTTAGGATTAAAAGAATTTGGCTAAACCCTTCCCCCCCCTCAAAAACATATCTTGGACATGGAAACAAGAATAAGTGACTTAACTATACACAAAAACATAAGGACTGGGATGCAGAAAAATGGCAGAAGGGGCTCTGGACTGAGGAGTCAAAATGTGAAATATTTTAAGGCACTCACTCCTGTTTTGGCTTACAAATACTGATGGTGTGAACGTGGCATGATATGTTTGGAACAGTCTCCCTGCAGAGTTCCTCCAAAAATTGTGTGCAAGTACCCAGAAGAACTGAGGAAAGCAAACGCCGGTCACACCAAATATTGGTGCGATTTACATTTCTCTTTTCTTTATTCACTTTGCAAATTGATAAAAATAAAAACTATTAACACTTCTATTTTTGAAAACAATCTGTGTAGCATTTTTTTCCCAAACCTGGACAAACTTTTGCATAGGATTGTAAATACCTTGTAGGCACAGATAAAGCACAGTCATAGTCTTGGGGGCAATTTCATGTCATTTATATTTGTAGGGCGCTCATAGCTATGGACCAAAGAGGCACTGGAAGGCAGACAACATGATAAAGTGAGATTGGAGAACTGATGGATATTCATGGAGAACCTTTACTCTAGCACATTGAATATCAAAGCCAGTGAACATCTGAGACTGAGCAGGGAACGTCACATTACCCCAACAGTGAGCGTTAGACACCAGGCTCCTGTCTACTGGCACATAGCGGTCTGTCTGCTCCTCATGGAGTGCTATATGCACTTTTCTCTGCATGACCTACACTACAGCACTAATCCCACAGGTGATGGAAAACAACAACCTCCAGAACACCCACAGAGGCATGTTGGGAGTTGTAGCCTTCCACCTATAACTTACCCATTACCTCAATTTTTGTGGCTAGCACTTACATCATTTGCCCAGGAGCCAGCGATTAGGAAGTTCCCCGGTAACGTTGGGGGGCTGAAGGAAAGGCAGGCGATGCTGTCATCAGGGGGGGAGGTGACCTCTATGTCCTGGGGATGAGGAGAGCACAGATTACTAAAAGCTGGACCAGTAAGAATTTGCAGTATAAAAGTAACGAGAGAGTAGCAAACTTCCCCACACAGCCTGCAGTGCTTCAGAGCAGCGTCACTGTCAAAGAAATCCATATTTTGGATTCGCTCATTTTAGAATTCATGCTTTACATCCCTCGCCGGGAGCCCAGAAGGTAACAAATTCATAGATCGCCTGTCTAGCTTCCTGCAAATGGATCCACTCATCTTTTTCGTCAGATCACAGTTTTGCTTTTTTCGCTTTCGTCTCCATATTCCAAGAGCTGTAACTTTTTTATATTATCCCCAACAGAGCGGTATATAAGGGCTTGATTTCTGCTTTGTGTTAAAAAAAACAATAATAATAAAGAACTATGCCTGCTTATAGGAGACACTGGAGAGTGTTATCCATAGGTTTATGCTTTATTAGAAGTACATCAACGCATTTCAGAGCAAAGGCAGTGTGCAGAGCAACGATTAGTCCTGTGCGGCCCTCGGCCGGCATCGCCCTGCACCACTCTACTTACACACTCATAGAAGGGATCTGTCAATCACTAGGAGCGGCGCTGGAAAAGCTGCCAGGAGCTGGACTGGACTTATCTATCCATAAGGTCCCCAACCGCCTCTGCAAACTATGTTTGGGCGGAAACTATGGAGCGTTTCGGACAAAAAAAAAAAAAAAGGCCAGGTGTAGAGAATGGCAGGGACCATAGAAGTGTTGCCCCAGAGGAGTTATGTTGGGTTTTTCCTTAAACATTCAGGGTATATTCCACAAGAAAATCTGATAAAAAAAAATCTGTTCCCGATTTAGTGCAGATCTCCCTGCAGAATTATTCCACAGTAAATCCGTTCCAGACAGGGCCTCCGTACGCCATGGTATACCCTCCGTGACCCCCTCCATACATGCGACAACCTCTCCGTGACCCCCTCCATACATGCGACAACCTCTCCGTGACTCCCGGCGCACCCAACGTACGCCTCGGTACACCCTCTGTCACCCCCTCCGTGACTCCCGGCACACTCTACGTATGCCTAGGTACACCCTCTGTCGCCCCTCCGTGACTCCCGACACACTCTACGTACGCCTCGGTACACCCTCTCCTTGACTCCCGGCACACCCTCTGTCACCCTCTCTTTGACTCCCGGCACACTCTACGTACGCCTCGGTACACCCTCTGTCACCCCCTCCTTGACTCCCGGCACACTCTACGTACGCCTCGGTACACCCTCTGTCGCCCACTCCGTGACTCCCGGCACACTCTATGTACGCCTCGGAACACCCTCTGTCACCCTCTCCTTGACTCCCAGCACACCCTCTGTCACCCTCTCCTTGACTCCCAGCACACCCTCTGTCACCCTCTCCTTGACTCCCGGCACACTCTAAGTACGCCTTGGTACACCCTCTGTCACCCTCTCCTTGACTCCCGGCACACTCTACGTACGCTTCGGTACACCCTCTGTCAACTCCTCCGTACCCACGACGCCCCCCTCCTTGACTCCTGGTACACACTCCGTACGCCACAGTACACCCTCCATCGCCCCCTCCGTACCCGCAACACCCCGTTCATGACTCCCGGAGCACCCTATGTACGTCTCGGTACACATTCTGTCGCCCCTTCCGTACTTCCCGGCGCACCCTATGTCACCCCCTCCATGACTCCCGGCACACCCTACATACACCACGCCTCCGTCGCCCCCTCCGTACCCGCGACACCCCCCATGCACTATGTACGCCCCGGTACACCATCCGTCATCCCCTCTGTACCCTACATATGCCCCGGCACACCCTCCGTACCCTACATACGCCCCGGCACACCCTCTGTCGCCCCCTCCGTACCCTACATACGCCCCGGCACCCCCTCGTACCTCCCCGACACACCCTCCGGCACCCCCTCGTAACACCCCGACACACCCTCTGGCGCCCCCTCTGTACCCTACATATGCCCCGGCACACCCTCATACCCCCCCAACACACCCTCCGGCGCCCCCTCTGTACCCTACATACGCCCCAACACACCCTCGTACCCCCCCCCCGACACACCCTCCGGCGCCCCCTCTGTACCCTACATACGCCCCGCCACACCCTCCGTACCCTACATACGCCTCGGCATACGCGCTGTACCCTACATACGCCCCGGCACACGCTCCGTACCCACCCCGGCACACCCTCCGTACCCTTCATACGTCCCGGCACACGCTCCGTACCCTACATACGCCTCGGCACACGCTCCGTACCCTACATACGCCCCGGCACACGCTCCGTACCCGCCCCGGCACACCCTCCGTACCCTACATACGCCTCGGCATACGCGCTGTACCCTACATACGCCCCGGCACACGCTCCGTACCCACCCCGGCACACCCTCCGTACCCTTCATACGCCCCGGCACACGCTCCGTACCCGCCCCAGCACACCCTCTGTATGCCCAGGCGCAGCACCCACCTTCATGGGGTTGTGGTTATCGGTGGTCGTAGTGCCGAACATCCCTGCCCCTCCAGTCCCGAATCCCCCTGTAGAACTGAACAGGCTCATTGTGGTCCTGGAAGGTAAACAGACACAAGAAAGGGTGAGTGACATGAATGTGCACATCCCACATGTACGAGGCAATGGCGGAGACACCGAGGGAAGAAGCTGCACAGGGAAATACCCAGGAGCATGTGAAGACTGGAGCTAGAACATCGCACATGTGGCGGCATTACACAGCCGCCTCTATTTCCAGTGTTCTCACCCTTCTCTGTCCGGTTGTCAGACTCGGCCGGCAGCACCTCCCGCGCTCCACGCTTCCTAGAGGCGACCAGTGACGTCACGACAGCGACGCTCAGGTCTTAGACAATCGTAGCTCCACCTGGTGGACTGAGTGAGGAAGTGCCACAACGTCGCTCGTATTCACAGTACAGCGCGCCACCTGCCGCCCGCATGCTAGAACTGCTAGATGTCATCAAACCAGAGCTGGTATGTCACTCTCCACAAGGAGTAACCTTACCCCCCAGACCCCAGTCCAGAGCCTCTCATCTAGCCAAATCAGATCTCTCCTACTTTGCACTGACGAGGACCAATAGTCCGAAACACCGTGTCTGCAAATGGAGATTCTGATTTGGCTTTTATCCTAAGTCATATTACAAGACTCGTTAAAGGGTTGATTGTGACTTGTAGGATCGCTACTTCCAATAGGTGGCGCTATAGAGTACAAGTCCTCTTTGTTTGAAGAGGCAATTTGCATATTAAGATGTCATCAAAGGAATCGTGACAGCGCGCCACTTGCTGGAACAAGAAGGAACTGACACATGAATGAATGAGTGAATTAATGAACAAGTAAGTGAATGTAAAAAAAATTAGAGACGTCCAATTTTGAGCCTAGTGTTGGGTGAAAATATATGGGTCCGTGAAAAAAATCTGACCACGCTAGTATGATAAAAAAAAATAAAACGGACTGACAGCACTCACTGCACTGGGGCGCTCGTATCCAAACCAAGGAATCTTCTTGGATGTATCAATCACAGCAAAAAAGAAGAAACAGCGCTCCATCCAGGTGAAATGTATTTCAGTGAAGTTTATTCCACCATACAACAGCGACGTTTCAACCCATAACAGGTCTTTCACGCTAGTATGATATCCGAATGCAGACAATTTACACAGGCTGTCAGAGAGCAGAAGGTGGAGAAACTTTTCTGTTTTGTTTAGAATAGAATGTTTCCTCCCCTATAGAGAGTCGCTGAAGCAACAGCATTTATTAGTGTGTAGTCTCTTCTACTAGTGAGTTGTTAGGTCCCTTGGTCCTTGTTGCGAGGCCAGTGTCCTGAACCCGAAGCCCTGATCCTTGCGCGGTGAGCAGTGGCGTACCGTCAATAGTAGTAGACCACGCAGCTGCTATGGGGCCCGGATGGGTGAGGGGGCCCGCGACGGCCGCTGCGGTTTGGCAGCTGTGCTGACAGTACTATCTCCTTTAATTACCGTATATACTCGGGGTCGGCGGGGGAGCGGGGGTGTCGGATCATACTTACCCCTCCGCCGACACGTCTCTGCAGCCCCCCTGCTTCTCCCACGATCTTCGGCTCCTTCCTGCACCGGTCACATGGTACCGCTCATTAAAGTCATGAATATGCACATATTCATGACTTTAATGAGCGGTACCACATGACCGCTGTAGGAAGGAAGAGCTGCGGAGAGCGCCGGGAGAAGAGAGGCTGCAGAGACGCACCGGCGGGGGGGTGAGTATAGCGATATTTACCTGTCCTGGTCCACCACTGGGCGCTGCTCCGACCTCCACGTCCGACTCCTCTGGCTGTGAATGTTCAGGCAGAGGGCGCGATGACGTCGTTAGTGTGCGCCACGCCCTCTGCCTGATCATTCACTGCCGAGGACCCGGAAGTGGGAGCAGCACAGCGGTGGACCGGTCCGGTGACAGGTAAATATCTCAGGTGCCGGGGTCCTGAGCGAGCGGTGACACCGGCACCTGTCCCCCATAGCGCGCCAGTGTCACCGCCTGCTCAGGACACCGGCACCTGGCCACCAGCAACGAGAGGTGAGTATGTCATTTTTTTTTTCTTTTGCAGCAACGCGGCAGCATAAGGAACCTACAGTCATGGCCAAAAGTTTTGAGAATGACACAAATATTAATTTTTACAAAGTCTACTGCTTCACTTTTTCTAATGGCAATTTGCATATACTCCAGAATGTTATAAAGAGTGATCAGCTTAACAGCAATTACTTGCAAAGTTAATATTTGGCTAGAAACTGAACTTTATCCCCCAAAACACATTTCAACATCATTGCAGCCCTGCCTTAAAAGGACCAGCTAACCTCTTTTCAGTGATTGCTCCATTAACACAGGTGTGGGTGTTGATGAGGACATGGCTGGAGATCAATCTGTCATGATTAAGTAAGAATGACACCACTGGACACTTTAAAAGGAGGCTGGTGCTTGGCATCATTGTTTCTCTTCTGTTAACCATGGTTATCTCTAAAGAAACACGTGCAGTCATCATTGCAATGCACAAAAATGGCCTAACAGGGAAGAGTATCGCAGCTAGAAAGATTGCACCTCAGTCAACAATCTATCGCATCATCAAGAACTTCAAGGAGAGAGGTTCCATTGTTGCCAAAAAGGCTCCAGGGCGCCCAAGAAAGACCAGCAAGCGCCAGGACCGTCTCTTAAAAGTGTTTCAGCTGCGGGATCGGGCTACCAGCAGTGCAGAGCTTGCTCAGGAATGGCAGCAGGCAGGTGTGAGTGCATCTGCACGCACTGTGAGGCGGAGACTCTTGGAGCAAGGCCTGGTCTCAAGGAGGGCAGCAAAGAAGCCACTTCTCTCCAGAAAAAACATCATGGACAGACTGATATTCTGCAAAAGGTACAGGCAGTGGACTGCTGAGGACTGGGGTAAAGTTATTTTCTCTGATGAATCCCCTTTTCGATTGTTTGGGACATTAGGAAAACGCCTCATTCGGAGAAGACAAGGTGAGCGCTGCCACCAGTCTTGTCTCATGCCAACTGTTAAGCATCCTGAAACCATTCATGTGTGGGGTTGCTTCTCAGCCAAGGGAATCGGCTCTCTCATAGTCTTGCCTAAAAACACAGCCATGAGTAAAGAATGGTACCAGAATGTCCTCCAAGAGCAACTTCTCCCAACCCTCCAAGAGCAGTTTGGCGATCAACAATGCCTTTTCCAGCATGATGGAGCACCTTGCCATAAAGCAAAGATGATAACTAAATGGCTCAGGGAACAAAACATAGAGATTTTGGGTCCATGGCCTGGAAACTCCCAAGATCTTAATCCCATTGAGAACTTGTGGTCAATCATCAAGAGACGGGTGGACAAACAAAAACCTAAAAATTCTGACAAAATGAAAGCATTGATTGTGCAAGAATGGACTGCTATCAGTCAGGATTTGGTCCAGAAGTTGATTGAGAGCATGCCAGGGAGAATTGCAGAGGTCCTGAAGAAGAAGGGTCAACACTGCAAATATTGACTTGCTGCATTAACTCATTCTAACTGTCAATATAAGCTTTTGTTACTCATATGTTTGCAATTATTATATTTCTGTCTGTGATAAAAACATCTGTCAAACACAGATAAAAACCAGAGGGCAGCAGATCATGTGAAAACATAATATTTGTGTCATTCTCAAAACTTTTGGCCATGACTGTATACTATGGGGCATAATCTGTGGAGCATATGGGGCATAATCTGTGGAGCATATGGGGCCTAATCTGTGGAGCATATGGGGGCCTAATCTGTGGAGCATATGGGGGCATAATCTGTGCAGCATATGGGGGCATAATCTGTGCAGCATATGGGGGCATAATCTGTGCAGCATATGGGGGCATAATCTGTGGAGCATATGGGGCATAATCTGTGGAGCATATGGGGGCCTAATCTGTGCAGCATATGGGGGCCTAATCTGTGGAGCATATGGGGGCCTAATCTGTGCAGCATATGGGGGCCTAATCTGTGGAGCATATGGGGGCATAATCTGTGGAGCATATGGGGGCCTAATCTGTGGAGCATATGGGGGCATAATCTGTGCAGCATATGGGGGCCTAATCTGTGGAGCATATGGGGGCATAATCTGTGGAGCATATTGGGGCCTAATCTGTGGAGCATATGGGGGCCTAATCTGTGCAGCATATGAGGGCATAATCTGTGGAGCATATGGGGGCATAATCTGTGGAGCATATGGGGCATAATCTGTGGAGCATATGGGGGCCTAATCTGTGGAGCATATGGGGGCCTAATCTGTGGAGCGTATGGGGGCATAATCTGTGCAGCATATGGGGGCATAATCTGTGGAGCATATGGGGACCTAATCTGTGGAGCATATGGGGGCCTAATCTGTGGAGCATATGGGGGCCTAATCTGTGGAGCATATGGGGGCATAATCTGTGCAGCATATGGGGGCCTAATCTGTGGAGCATATGGGGGCATAATCTGTGCAGCATATGGGGGCATAATCTGTGGAGCATATGGGGGCCTAATCTGTGGAGCATATGGTGGCCTAATCTGTGGAGCATATGGGGTATAATCTGTGGAACATATGGGGCATAATCTGTGGAGCATATGGGGGCCTAATCTGTGGAGCATATGGGTGCCTAATCTGTGGAGCATATGGGGGCATAATCTGTGCAGCATATGGGGGCATAATCTGTGGAGCATATTGGGGCCTAATCTGTGGAGCATATGGGGGCATAATCTGTGTAGCATATGGGGACCTAATCTGTGGAGCATATGGGGGCCTAATCTGTGGAGCATATGGGGGCCTAATCTGTGGAGCATATGGGGGCATAATCTGTGGAGCATATGGGGACATAATCTGTGGAACATATGGGGGCATAATCTGTGGAGCATATGGGGCATAATCTGTGGAGCATATGGGGGCCTAATCTGTGCAGCATATGGGGGCCTAATCTGTGGAGCATATGGGGGCCTAATCTGTGCAGCATATGGGGCATAATCCGTGGAGCATATGGGGGCATAATCCGTGGAGCATATGGGGGCATAATCCGTGGAGCATATGGGGGCATAATCCGTGGAGCATATGGGGGCATAATCTGTGGAGCATATGGGGGCATAATCTGTGCAGCATATGGGGGCATAATCTGTGGAGCATCATATGGGGCATAATCTATGGAGCATATAAGGGCATAATCATTTTCCACCCTAGGCTTATACGCGAGTCAATAAGTTTTCCCAGTTTTTTGTGGCAAAATTAGAGGGGTCGGCTTATACGGTAAATGTAAGTGACGGCCGCCGGCCGCTGTATACCCCCTTGAAGCTCCCCTTTCCTTGTTTCCTGGTCAGCAGTTGGCTGAAGTCTCTGGCTGGATTTGCATAAGAATGCCACGCGTCCTGGCAGCCAGAGAGCAGCACACCTGCATTGCAGGAAGCAGAAAACATTCATGAGCCTCTCTCACTCAGGGAGAGGGACACACACACAAGAAGGTGAGCCCAGCTGGGGGTGGATTTTTTTTTTTGTTAAATGTGTCCTGCCTGGAGTTAGGAGCACCTGTTGATTTTTTTTTTTTTTTTGGGGGGGGCCCCATTCAGACTTTTGCTATGGGGCCCCATGATTACTATGTATGCCCCTGGCGGTGAGTCCTGAACTTGAAATCCCTGGTCCTTGCGCGGCCAGTCCTAAACCCGAACCCCTCATCCTTGCGCAGCCAGTCCTAAACCCGAACCCCTGATCCTTGCACGGCGAGTCCTGAACCCGAACCCCTGGTCCTTGTGCGGCCAGTCCTAAATCCGAACCCCTGATCCTTGCGCGGCCAGTCCTAAACCCGAACCCCTGATCCTTGCGCGGCGAGTCCTGAACCCGAACCCCTGGTCCTTGTGCGGCCAATCCTAAACCCGAACCCCTGATCCTTGCGCCGCCAGTCCTAAACCCGAACCCCTGATCCTTGCGAGGCGAGTCCTGAACCCAAACCCCTGGTCCTTGTGCTGGCAGCCAGTCCTGAACTTGAAGTCCTTGGTCCTAGTGTGACCAGTGATGGACCTCCCTCCCTGATCCGTGTGCGACCAGTCCTGAACCCCAAGTCCCTGGTCCTAGTGCGGCCAGTGCCTGAACCTCGTCCGCCAGTCCCTGTGCAGCCGGTGCCAGCACTGAGACACGTGTGTCTGTACATGTGCCACTGAATATTCTGTGTATCTGCTAAACCAGTCTCCTAATCAGCCAGTCTGAATGTAGCCTAAGTTTGAGTCAGCGAACCTCAGTAGCTGCACTACCGGGGACTTTCCAACATCTGGAGCTCCAGTGAACACCAGGTAACCCTAGCTATGCCCCTTCCTAGGCAGGCCTGGTCCTGTGGCACAGTGAGTTCACGAATGACGTGAACCTGTGGACATGACAGTTTGCATCGGCCTAGGACCTCACTGATCCCCAGTCCTCCCTGCGCTCGGAGCTGTGTCAGTAGCTAAGTTACCAGCGAGAGCACCAGGAGAAAATGTTGTTTTTTTTCACGAGACACTGGATACCCGATTGGAAGCCCTGACATTAGCTGTGCCAGCCCAAGTTGCAGAACCAGCAGCTGTGCTCATTCAATCTACAACTTGCGCTCCTGAAGTAGAACCCATTTTGTCTGATCCACCACGGTACGACGGGGATCCAAAGCAGTGCCGTGGGTTCTGGGAGCAGTGCATGCAGCACTATGAATTATTAGTCCATCAGTTCCTGTCTGATCGGGGTAAAGTGGAATTCCTGATGTCTCACCTCGCAAGAAAGGCCCTGGCATGGTTCAACCTCTTGTGGGAGAGAAGGGACCCTGTGATCTCAGACCTGCAGGCCTTCTTAGTGGTCTTCTGAAAGGTCTTTGACAAGCCGAATCTGGAGTCTTCTGCGACAACTTCACTTCCCAGCTTCCAGGAGCAGCCTAGACAGGTGATATGTGTGAAGAGACTGTTACGTCTGGCCTTGTCCTTCCAAAGACCACCCGTTCCCCAGCCTGTTGAGGTAGCTTCTCGTGCAGAATCCATGAAGGTCGACCGTATTTGGCAGGCTGAGCAGAAGCCGGAACTCAGGTGTGAGATAGAGATATTGCTGCGGTTGTGTCGAACATCCTGATGGTCTTTGTCTTGTGAAGTCTAAAAAACATCAAAGCTCTTGGGCCAGTAGGAGAAGCTGCCATTGGTGAGAGTATTTCCTCTCTACCGATGACTGTCACTGTATCCATGGCAAGTAGAGGCTTTGGGTCATCGGGAAAGTTCGTGCTGCAAACTGTGAAGTGTCTGTCAGATTCCCATCCAACAGCTCCAGAATCCGTTGTGGGCGTTGTTAGGTGAAGCATGGACCCTACCAAAAGACAGTCACTTAGTTTACAAGCAACTAGAACTCCAGATTGTATACGTAGGAGATCGCCTTCCATGTGCTGTCTGGTGTCCCCATAGGTCGTCCAGAGCTGAGAACTCAAGTGCCCATTCTAATCTGGAGACCCTGTGTGGTACTTCATTGAGGACTGTAGACTCACAAGAGGTGTCTGGTCCCCACACGTCCAGGTCAGTCAGTAGTGTCACCATCTTCTCCATCAGGTCTGCTAGTCGTCAACTCACTGTGTGACGATGAAACGGAAGTGGAGGTGATGTCCCCACACAGTCCCAACGATTGTGCCAATGTTCTGCCCTCAGGAACCTCCCTGCCTCATGGATGTGTCATCTCAGAGACCAGGCTGAAGATGGAGCCAGAGGAGAAATCTTCAGTTTCTAGGTAGTCTGGTGGAGAGAACGTCAAGACGGTGGCATCTTCTAAGTCTTTGCAGTCCACCAACCAGGCGACAGAACTCCAGTTGGTCCTTGAATCCTCTGGGGTGGTAGCTGATCTCACTGAATGGAAAGAGACTTCTGAATACCAAGTTCCTGGTAATATGCCTGCTTTGTCCTAAGCTGAGGATGACTTGATGGAGAGAAGCATCCTAGTCGTGTAGATGGTTAGAGATGTCACTTTTCTTCTCGTGGACAGAAGATGTCTTGGTCCTGGAGCGAAGTCATGAGAGTCTGTGAAGAGGTGTCGGCCTCCAACTTCTCTGCAGAGTGTCCTCGCGGGCTTGAAGCAGAGGCGTTATGAGGAAGTACTGTAACGCCGCTGCCAGCATCCGCGCATGGCTCCCTTTCCCCCACCATGCAGGGACACTGACATAGTTGTAAGGGGTTGGAAACTTTACCCCTTTAAGCTCCCTATGATAATGTATGTATTATTATTATTATTTATTTATATAGCACCATTGATTCCATGGTGCTGTACATGCGAGGGATTACATACAAATTACAGATATCACTTACAGTAAACAAACTAACAATCACAGAAAGGTACAGAGGGGAGAGGACCCTGCCCTTTCGGGCTTACATTCTACAGGATGGGGGAAGGAGACAGCAGGTTGGGGGGTTGCAGCAGTTCCGATGTTGGTTGAGGCGATATCTCCGGTAGTGGTGAGGAGGCAGCGGGGTCAATGCAGGCTGTAGGCTTTCCTGAAGAGATGGGTTTTCAGGTTACATCTGAAGGATCCGAGAGTGGTTGATAGTCGGACGTGTTGGGGCAAAGAATTCCAGAGGATGGGGGATATTCGGGAGAAGTCTTGGAGGTGATTGGGTGAGGAGCGAATAAGTGTGGAGGAGAGAAGGAGGTCTTGGGAGGACCGGAGATTACGTGAGGGAAGGTATCGGGAGATTAGTTCAGAGACATATGGGGGAGACAGGTTATAGATGGCCTTGTAGGTCAGTATTAGTAATTTGAATTGGATTCGCTGAGGGAATGGGAGCCAGTGAAGAGATTTGCAGAGGGGAGATGAATTAGTCGGGCAGCAGCGTTAAGGATGGACTGGAGAGGTGCGAGTGAGTCGCACAACACCAGGGTTATGGGGTACTCGGCACCGAGCCCGTTGAAGTCTATGGGGAATGTCACAAGTAGCACAGCTCGGTCCGTTGCCCTGGGCGCTCATACAAAGGGGGATATTTACAGGGGATAGTAGTAATTGTTCGTGAGTCTCGTGACGCCACCTGTGGTTTCTGATCAGAGTGACCAGCGCTGCAGGGTTAATCCTCTGAGGGGTTGTTATTTGGCAGCAAGGTGTTAAGTCTCCCACAGGCGAAACTGGATCCCTCAGGATAAATGGCGGTGCAGGGTGCAGGCAATAAGTCAGTCACACACAAATCAGTCTCTTTCCATACCTTTACTGGTGATGGTTGCAGGTATGTCCCGGGAAGCTGCTCAGGGTGGAGGATGCACATCCAGGTAATCACTGAGTAGGTTTAAGGCCTCCTTACTTCTTAATGTGTGAGTTTCCAACCTGCATGAAGCTAAGTTTAACTCCTTCTCCTTTCTACGCCCGGCTGATCTTGTGATGAGGTCTTTTTGTGGACAGAACAGTGTCTCTATGGCGG